>CM076571.1:514976538-515217003 GCA_034641835.2 Pinus albicaulis
GTTACTTTGGGAAATAAGTTGTACAGGATACCAAAGGTACCACCGCCTGCCGCTATCTCTTTGATTACTGCAAAACAATGCAGTAAGCTCATTTCAAAAATAGGAAATTTGATTCCATGATGATCCGCCCCCAGGGCAAGAAGAATACTGTGGTCAGGACCACCAGATAGGGCTCCTCTGCACGACAAGAACAAATGGACAAGGTTGTGGCGGAGTACAGGGACATCTTCATCTCACCCACAGGGATGCCTTTGTACTGTCGGGTTAAGCACCCCATTGATCTGACCCCAGGTACGTCGCTACCCAATGGACTGATCTATTGGCGCTTTGCTTTGGAGAACGATGAATTCAAGAGGCAGGTTCAGGAGATGCTATAGAAAGGTCACATCCAACCGAGTTCATCACCCTGTGGGAGCCCAATCCTATTGGTACAGAAGAAGGATGGGACTTGGAGACTCTCTGTTGACTATCGGGCGCTGAACAAGATCATTGTCCAGAATAGGTACCCGATCCCACGGATTGATGAACTTTTGGACCAACTCAAAGGGGAAAAATATTTCAGCAAGATCGACTTGAAATCTGGGTATCACCACATACCAATTGAACCTTCCGATGTGTGGAAGATTTCCTTCAAAGCTAAGGAGGGCCTTTTCGAATGGCTGGTCATGCCTTTTGGTTTGACGAATGCTCCCACAACCTTCATGAGGTTGATGGACTGAATCTTGCGGCCATTCACCAACTCATTTTTAGTGGTGTACTTGGATGAAATTATGGTCTTTAGCCAAACTTGGGAAGAGCAGCTCCACCACATCTAAAAAGTCCTCCAAACACTGCACAACACAAGTTGTGTGCCAATTTGGAGAAGTGCACTTTTGGCATGATCCAGGTTCAATATTTGGGATACATTATTGATGAAGGGTGGTGCATGTGGATCCAACCAAGATCCAAGTCATTCGAGATTGGCCCGCATCAAGCACTCTAACAAAGCTTTGCAACTTTCTAGTTCTTGCTAATTTCTACTGCAAGTTCGCGTTGGGATCCTCTCATATCACTTAGTCCTTGAGTCAAGTAATGAAGGGAGGAGTGAAAGAAAAATTATTTTGGTCATAATATCAACATAAGGCATTCTTAGAATTGAAACATTGCCTCTGTTCTTCCCCAGTTCTCACATTACTAGACTTGCAACAACCATTTCAGATCGAGATAGATGCCTCTGACTATGTTATTGTGGCAGTTATTACTCAACAGGGGCATCCAATGTCATACCACAGTGAGACATTGTCTGACACAGTTTGTAAATATCCCAGTTATGACAAAGAAATGTGTTCCATTGTGCACGCTTTTAGACAATGGAGACATTAAATTTTGGGAAGGAAACAATCATCCACATAGACCATCGAACCCTGTAGTTCATATAGACACAAGGGAAGTTGCAGAACAATCACCATCAGAAGTGGTCCACATATTTGCAACAATTTCATTTGAACAACAAGTACAACAAGGGTAGCACCAATAATGTTGTAGACTGCCTTAGTAGAGCACCGATCATGGTGCTAACCACCATTCTTAACTCTTGTGGGCATGAAACTTTTGATTGGCCACTTCTCTATAAGAGCAATCAAGAATTCGGTCACACATACAAGGCACTATTGGGGGGTACGTAAGTTCCAAATTTTCACCTCCAAGATGCACGGTTATGTCACATGGGACACCTTTGTGTTCCTTCAAGGGAGCATGCCAAGATGATAGGGGAAGCACACTATAGCCGAATCGCTATGAATTTCGGGGTCGAGAAAACAATGGCAGTACTGTAGAATATTTCTATTGGCCGAACCTTCGACAAGATTTCAGGAAGTACATAGGATCCTGCACTTCTTGCGCCATTTCCAAATTGACCATCAAGAAGCAAGGCCTCTATAATCTACTACCTACCCCTAGTCGACCTTGGGAATCCATCTCCATGGATTACATGTCGGGCCTTCCTTATACTAAGCATGGAAACGATTGTGTTTTCGTGGTCGTTGATAGATTCTCGAAGATGGCCATTATGGGGTCCTGCAAGAAGAATATAACAACAAAAGCCACTACTAAACTCTTCTTTGAACGAGTGTGGGTGCACTTTGGGATCCCATAGTCTATCATCTTAGATCGGGACAACAAGTTCCTCAACACATTTTGTTCCAGCCTCTAGTCAATTCTGGACACCAAGCTCACCAAGTTCACAGCTTTCCATCCCCAAACTGATGGCCAGACAGAGGT
Organism: Pinus albicaulis; assembly: GCA_034641835.2. NCBI lineage: Eukaryota > Viridiplantae > Streptophyta > Pinopsida > Pinales > Pinaceae > Pinus > Pinus albicaulis. Next base: position 514,978,798 of record CM076571.1, read on the forward strand.
TGTCAATAAGATGATTGTACACATTCTATGCATTTACAATTCAAAGCATCCACACACATGGGATGGGAGCCTCCCCTATGTAAAACACAGTGATAATCAGGCTCTCAATAGCTCAACTGGCCACAACCCCTTTCAGGTGGCCTTTGGATTCCAACCATTATGTCCCATTGACATAACCATGTCATTTTTAGCTACTCAGGCCGATCTGGCTCATGTCCAGTCTGAAGCTGACAAAGTGAAAAACTTCATCAAGGACATTCAGCACATCTGCCAATAGGTTCATGACATATTGGACAGAGCCAATGCTAAGTACAAGCAATGACATGATCAATTTCGAGTGCCACACAACTTCTAAGTGGGCGACAAAGTCTGGCTACATTTGTAGAAGGAGAGCCTCACTGGACCCCACAGCAAGCTTCACCCACTCTGATATGGGTCGTACACCATCACGAAGGCTATAGGGAACCATTCCTTTGAGCTAAGTATTCCACCATTCCTTGGTATCCACCTAGTATTCGATGTGGACCGCCTTTGTCCCTACTTCCTACCTCTATTGGATACCTTTGAAATTGTAGAACAATTCACACCAACAGAGTTAAACCCAGACTGCATGGAACATGCCACCACAGATTGTATCATGGACATGCAAATCAAGAACACTCGCCAACAGAAGATCCAACTATATCGAGTTGTCAAAGCTAGCCAACTCCCGCACCAAGGCAAGTGGTTCACCAAGGACCAAGTTCAGTAGAAGTTTCCTCATCTCATGGAGGAACTTAACGCAATGGGGACCATTGCTTATTAAGAGGGGAGGGATGATATAGGTGGATATTGGTGGCCACCCACTTATTCCACTTGGGGCCCCACCATTATCTCTTTTAGTTTTTCATTTTCGGTACAACTTACTAATTTTAGCAGTTTTTCAGGTCCTGAACTTCTGGAGATATTTTGAGGCCCTAAACAACGTTTTTTGGGCAGCGTTTTTCCGATGAATATGATTTTGTTCCAGAATCAATATTTTCAATCAGTATTTGTAGTCCTTGGATAGATAGTATGCCAAAGTTATGACCCCGGGAAATTGATGTACCAATTTACCCCGAAGGGGACCAAATTCTGGCATTTCATCTCCTAGGGTTAGGTTTTTGTATGTTTAGGTTTTTCTATTGTTTCTCAATAATATATAGGCCTTTGAGCTTCATTGTAACACAGATTTCATAGGCTTGTAGCCACCACATCGCTTCTCAGAGATAAGCTACCATCACCCTAGCTAGTTTATTTCTATTATGTTTGTACGCAAATTTCAGTCCTTTGATATTAATGAAATGAAATGTTATTTCCAGTACATATTTGTATTTATGGTTATATGTGTATTATATTATGTTCTGACATAAATACAGATCACATGGAACTGACGTGGAGATCTTTGAAGAAGAAAGAGTCGATATGCGACCAAGGTTGGAGAGTAAATGCGAGTCATTTTAGATCAAGCTGGGGAGTTGATCTTGATTCGAATGGAGAACTTTACTATGTGTTCATCAGTGTGTTGGGAAGATTCAAAAGAATGAATCTTGCTGCGGGAGTCATCAGGAAAACCATCGGGTGGACGAATTGGGTGGTCGCAACGCTGGTGCCCAGTCTGGTGTCTTTGATCGTTGTTCCACTCATTCTTTATGTGATCTACCAGCCCTCTGTCAAGAGCATCCTCAAAGCATCGAAGCTCGCCAAGGAGAAGTTGGAGAAAATGGGGCTAATGATGAAGAACAAGATCATCATGAGTGCCACACTGTTGGTCCTGGTGGGCCTTTGGATATTTGGGGGAATGTTGAAGGTGGATGTCGTCACTGCAAAAATCCTTGGTTTTTTTTTCCTTCTTTGCACAGGTTTAATGACATGGAAGGAGTGCATGGCTGAATTGATAGCTTGGGACACCCTAACGTGGTTTGTTGCACTTATTGCAATGGCATGCTATCTCAACAACTATGGTATTATTTCATGGTTTAGCTAGACTGTTGTGAAGGTTGTAGGTGGACTCGGTCTGTCATGGAAGCTTTCTTTCAGAATATTGGTATTGTTGTACTTTTATTCTCACTACTTATTTCCAAGTGGTGCCACTCATATTGAGGCAATTTTTACTGCCTTTTTTTAATCTGTTGCAAGTGCTCGATTGTTGTTTGGCGAGAGGGTGGAAGAGGCCATTGAGAAGGGTCGAGTCCTTGAATGCTAGTTTTTATTTTAATTGCTTGATTTGAACAAGGCAGTTTCAAGTTGGAAGATTTGTTTTTTATGGTGTGATCCAAGCGTGGGTAGTTGAAAGAGTTAAGTGCCAATATGGTGCATTATATGAGATAAAAGCCCCGTGATTTATATGTCATCATCAGATCCATTTATGTTGTGAAGGTCACCTGGTGTCAGTGTTGATGATGCTGGTTATTGGTGTTGTGAACGTGGCTTAGCGTAGAGAAGAAGTCCATAGATTGTTTGATCTTTTGTAGGTGTCAGAAGAGGTGCGAGAGCATGCGCAATTGTCGGGAGGGTTCCATGTTCTTGTGTTTGGGATTGGCCTAGTTGAAGTTTGTGCATTTTTTCCTCGCGTGTACAACTGCAGATTGTAACATGTGAAGCAGTTTGAGGGAGCTATTTCGAGTGAAAGAGTTAATGGGATGGTTGGATTATATGATGATCTTCCTTATCTTTGTATTTATAACCAGCCGATATAAATTCGATTGTTTTTTAAAGAAAGGTTGTTTGTACATGCTTGGGTAAATGATATTTTTACGGTGGAAGAATTTTTGGAATTAAAATCAATATACATATTGAGATCAACCATCTCAATATGAAGTTATTTTGTTAGAATAGGCTACTCTAACAAATGACAAGTGAAACGTGAAGTTCCAAGTCTTAATTGACAAAGTCAAAGATGCCTAAGATGTGAACAACAAAAAAACGAGGTAAAGAAGCAGCAACAATTAGTATGATGGACATCAATCAAGTTTGTGTGAGTTTTTTGTGAGTTTTTTGGAATAGACTCTTGATGATGAGTCACACGGTTTAATGGTAAGCAAGTCTAGGATGGGTTTTTAGTGGTCTTTGTATGTACCTGGTAGCCCTAAGAGTTGGAGTGCGTAATGTAAGATTTGTAAAGGAATATGTATCCCTGTGAAGTTTGTGGTTATCTAAAAACCACCTTTTAATTGCCACTTTGTAATTACAGGTTTGTGGTCAACCGAAAACCACTTTTGTCACTTTGAAGTGATGGTTTGTGGTGAACCAGAAACCACATGCGAGCCCTAGTGGCTACAGAGCCTTCACAACTACAAAGATTTTATGGTTACGGTGCCCCAGGTGCACACAGGAGCCTTCGCGCTCACAACGGAGTAGATGGCCTACAAAAACACCTTACTCACACGAGAAACTTAGTTTCTCACAGGTCTCAGTTTACTGAGCACATTTTTGGGGGGGATTTGCAGATACAGGTACAAGTATGCAGTGATAATGGTTGACATAACCATGTATGTGAAGGACATCCTATGAGACTAGTGGTTGTAGTGGTTGGTACCCATGCATTCCGGTGGATGGTTGCTCCTTTATATGGATGTCGACATATCATTTTGTTGGTTCTGCACATGGGATTTGCCCATTTGTGGTGGATCTGAGTCGCAGACACATCGTTTTTTTGGTTATGCACATGTGATTTTCCCATTTGTGATAGATCTGAGTCGTAGACACATATTTTGTTATGATTGACCACAACTACATTTTGTGAATCTTTATCGAGACAAGTAGTCATTAAGGGGGTGTGTTAGAATATGTAATTCCTACTTGTCTACGATGTTGACTCTCTATTGAAAGAGTTTGTTCCTATATCATAGGAGGTAGCTAAATCTATATATTCCTAGATTGGTGTGTGGTTGAGATATTCTCTCAACCACCTTATTGTGCATCCAAGATTATTTTCCTATCTTAAGACTATTTTTCATGTATATATATTTAACCATTTTGATTAATATAATATATAGTGTGCATATTGAGATTTTATCTTAATTTAATAATAAAATAAACATTATTATAATTGTAATTTGAGTTCTTAATCTTAATAATTGTATAACCCACATTTATATAAATTAATTTAAACATATATAAAATGATTAATTGAGATTATCTCTCATATTTAAGAGTTAAATCAACTCTGTTTTTATTTAAACTAAATAAAAGATATTTGAAAAAATATATTATATATATTTTTTGAAAAAATATATTATATATATTTTTATATAAATTTACATAAATGAGTACTTTATAATAAAATTTATTGACTTGAAAGAGTTAATTAAAATTGACATAATATTATAAACATAGTTTTAAGTTTTAATTTGGTTTGTTTTTTTATTTGTGAGTTCGCCTCACATAGAGTTGTCCAATTAAAATTTGTTTCCACACCCTTAATTATTTTAAGAAAATTTAAACGTTTGACCTAAAAAAATTTAAACATTAAACAAAATAAAAATTTGAATCTTATAACTAGCTATGATATTAATTACAATAAAAACAAAATTAATTCTAATATAAACACGAGCAATTTTCGATAAACAAAAGTGGCAATCATCTCTTGAATTGTTATTGATATTTTCTGGTATAGATCATAATCTCCTTTCATACCGAAGCTAAAGCTAACTCAATGCAGAGTTTGAGCTATTTTCACTTCCTTCATGGTGTTTGGTTATTTATTGCAATGTGCATTAACTTGTTAAAGCCATTTAACCAAGCGATCGCAAGCTACGGGAAGCCACTCAATTGATTGCAGTGCTGCGAGTTTTATTGTTTCAGTGTTTCTGAAACAAGAAGATGACTGTACTTTGATGACAGAAGGAAAGCAGATGAGGCCAATAGTCGGTCGTTTCGTGATAAGTGGATTATTTAATATAACATATCAAAATATATAAGATACCTAAGTTTCATTATATTTTGAGGGGAGAAAAGTCATTTTGAGTAAAACAAATCAATCCTGACCGACAATGATTCACCCTTTCAATATCGTAATATAATTTACGAAGTTGTAAGGTCAAAGCTTCCACCATCCGTGTTATTTACACGGAAAGCTTTGCACATGGATGTCTGGGTTTTTTCTTTTTAAGATTTGGGTGAACCCATTAAATAGAATAGCTACAAAAATTTACGACGGGAAAACAAGGTTGTACACGTTGATTTGGGCGGCTCCTTCGAGGTCTCCAATTCAGGAAAAAAAAAGAAAAACAGTGAAACAAACTGTCATAAATAATGCTCATAAACATCGGTGGCCTTACCAGGACTTTCCCGGTTGAATACTTTGCCAAGGGAGTAGTAGCATTAGAATTATTGGCATAATAATTCATCTCCTTACGTTGGCCTGTTTGTTTGAGTGTCTGAGGCTGTATTTGGTCTTATAGCTCAGAGTTATGGAATGGTCTTATAAGCTCAGAGTTACGGAATGAACTGGATAGCTGTATTGAGTTTCCTCCCATAATTGTGATGATCCGGTGTAAAAATACACCGGATCATCACAATTATGGGAGGAAACTCAATACAGCTATCCAGTTCATTCCGTAACTCTGAGCTTATAAGACCAAATACAGCCTGAGACACTCAAACAAACCGGCCAACATAAGGAGTTGAATTATTATGCGAATATATATATATATATATATTCAATTAAGCTTATTTATCTCAACCAAACACTTGAATAGAGTACAAAATCTTCATATTATTGTTATTATATAAATTATATATATATATATATATATACCCTCGATCGGGGTACCAGCTGTCCATGCATGAGGCCCTACAAGAATACAGGGCGAGTGTACACGGGCATGCAATGGCAGTCACACCAAAGTCTAGGATGACGAGAGCAAGCAGGGATAGGCATCTCCACCCACGGAGAGTAATGAGGGCATTAAATAGCAATGCAGAACAACGAGGCACGACATTTAGGTTGTCAAGAATGTTTTGGGGCAAGCACCAGCGTGCGAGGTGGGAGTGGGTTATATGCATCCTCCTCGCCATTGTCTGGTCATTAGTCTTCAGTCGCGTGTAGAGTAGCAACGAGCAGTCCAGGAGTCGAGGGAGAACTCTGCCACCTTCATAAGGTTGTTGCCAAGGGTCTTCCAAGTAATTCTTGCCTGCACAGAAAGTTGTTGGAAGACCAGAAATTGAAGAGAATGGTGAAAGACCATTCGAAAAAGAAGGATGAAAAGGAAAAGGGGAAAGCCAAAGCTCCAAAACCTGCCCGAGCCAAACATGGTAAAACATTTGGCAAAGAGGTGATGGAGAACTTGTTCGAGAAATATTTGGATGGTACACCATGTGACATCAAGTCTTTGATTCACGAGTGGGAGCAAGATGCAAGGACCAAGGAAGAGGACGAAGGTGACATGGCCGAAGAAGAATTGAACCCTATGATTACGGACATTGGTAATACTCACAGCAGATTATCCTTGTTCCATCACTCCATTCACACTTATTGGATACTGAAATGCCTTTTGGTGAAGGAAATTCTCTCTGTTCAAGAGATTGGGGGAGACCCTCGAGCAGCCTCAAATCTAGCAGATATCAGCAGTGCCATCCATGAAATTAACTTGTGAGAGCATCACTAGAGCATCTGATTGGGGAGAATTGAGAAACTGCTACAGAGCATTCACCAAGTTGATATGCTAGGCTCGAGCATAGAAAATCCGACTCTTACAAATTCATCTAATGAATGACTTTATTTATTTATGTTTTTGTTATGATAACGGATAGCATTTATGTTTCATATATGTTTATGCAAGGAAAGATAGATATTAGCTACTTGAAGACAGGAAGAGACCAACTTAAGATGTTTATGTTTTGGATGGCCTATAACTCTTTAAGATGACCAATAGACCTGGTTCCCAATGGGTAGATTAAGGCTAAAAGCTGTAAATTTTTCTAACCTGAATTTTGGTTAATGAATAGAAAATAGCAAGGATATAATATATATATATATATATATATATATATATATATATATATATATATATATCTAGATATATATATATATATATATATATATATATATATATATATATATATATATATATATATATGACTACGATTAATATTACAAGATTTAGATGTAGCTTTGAAATCAACTCCTCCACACTGGTGCGTCATGCACAAGACAAGATAAAAATTTGGCAGACATGCACACATTTATTGCAAACCATGTTCAGGCTAGGTGCATGAGACACTTAAAAATGGTACACTGGGTTGAGTTTCCCTATCATTCATCTTAAAAGTTGTATTACAACTCGAAATAAGAAGAATATATCAGAGGAGGAATGGGTATATCTATTTGTACATAAATTGGAAACTATCCCAAGAAACTTGTATAATGAGTTAGAGGTGTGTAGAGAAACAAAAAACTTGGGAGAAAATACTCAGAATTTTAATGTAACATTTAGCTTGGAATAAAATTATCTTTCAGTTGATGTAGCTCTGCAAAATGTCAAAAAGAGGATGTTTGTACTAGAGGGCCAAACTACACACAAGCATTCCAAGTTAGGATTCATGGAATGTTACAATGTCAAGGTAGGATTCATGGAATGTTACAATGTCATGGAAGGATGCGAAGAAGAGGTTGACTCGAGAAGCTTACAAGTACCAGAAATAGAATGATAGTGTGCAATAGCAAGTCTACAAATGTAGTGCAAAGTGAATATTGTAACCAAACACAACCCTAAGATCACATTTAGTGGGGACTATTGGAATGAGGAGAGAGTAGGGAAAAATATTGATGTACTACGCAAATACCAAGACCTTTTCCCATCCACATTTTTAGAGATGAAAATTCCCCTCAAACTATGCACAAATTCGATAAAACAAAGACCATATAGATTGAACACAACACATAAGAAGAAAGTGAAAAGGAGCTATATATGATCTTGGAAGCTTAATGTTTTTTATGCACATGACCCATTTCCCACTTCATTTATAAATGAGGTGTTGGAAAATGTAGGAGGACGAAGTGGTTTATTTCATTTCTGATGGATTCTAGACCTATTATCAGATTAAGATTGTGTCGGTAGATAGACATAAGAATACCCATGCAACGGAATAGGGATCCTTCAAATATTTTTATGCCATTTGGTGCGAAGAACACTTATGCAATATTCTCAAGAGTTATGGTTGCAACATTTCAACCTTACTGAAATCATCCATAAGTTCCTAGAGGTATATTTGGATGACTAAATAGTATTCAGCCTTTTGAAGAAGCTTATTTATTTTTTTCATTTAATGATAGGTAGATGTAGAGATCTACATATTTCACTAATGTTGAGGTAATGTATCTTTTTCTCCCTATTTGGTATTTTTCTAGGTCATCAGACATTACCTACTAAACTCACACTTCAAGATATATAATGACCATTATCTGTTGAAGTACTTAGTCAACAAGTGAGTGCTGGGGGGAGGATATGTAGGTGGTTGTTACTCTTCCAAGGATATGATTTTCATGTATTTGTCACACGAGGGAATATTAATGGAGGAACTAATAATTTATCGTGCATGTTAACTAGAGAAGATGAATGGAACATCAACGATAACCTGATGCATGCACATTTGTTTGTGGTAAACGTGGTTGCCTACTATTTCACGAAAATTCTCAAATTCCTTAGCAAAGGAGTAGCCCCAACATGATATACAGTAGTAGAGAGGAAACAATTGATGGCGAAGTCGGTAGATTATTAGCTCATAGCATGTTGCCTATACAAGCTAGGCATATATGGAATACTGCTTCATTTTGTATTGGAACATGGAAGGCATTTGATACTATCAGAAGAAAATGAAGGAGTTACAAGAGGTCACTATGTAGAGAAATATATCACACAAAATATCCCATGCACAAGATTTAGGTGGCCAACTCTTCACCGGGATGCAAAGGATTTTTTTCATGGTCATGATGTATGTTAGTGGGTTGGGAAAACATCTATAAGGGATGAAATGTTTCTATTCACATAGGTGACATTACATGAATTTGATAAGTGGTAATTGGACCTTTTTGGCCTTATTAATCCACCAACAAAGAGCTCGTGAGCTTAGTATATTACAGTTGAGACAAAATATCTTACTAGGTGGCCTGAAGCATAACCTGTCAAATATTGTGGCACAAAAATAATAGCATGGTTTCTATTTCAAAATCGGGTAACAAATTCGAATGTATTAAAGTACTTGTCAGTGATAAAGGCACCAAATTCTTAAATAAGACAATTATTTCCATAATAAAAGAGTTCCAATTTTATCATCATAACAATACACCCTATCATCCTCATACCAATGGAATTGTTGAAGCTTTTAACAAGGTCCTAGAAAGAAACATAACAAAAGTATGAAATGAAAATAGAGATGACTGGGATCTAAGAATTCTAGTAGTCATATGGGCTTACCAGACCACATTTAAGAACTTGATATGTCAGACCCCTTTCACACTAGTATATGGACATGAAGTAGTGATGCAATATGAAATTTACAATGTGAGGTTTGAGCATTGCTACATTAGCCCACTTGATTAATTATAGTGCGATAGAAGAGAGAATTTCAGAGTTTTTTGCATTTATAATAAGACTTTGCAATAACAATATTTCACCAGAATGTCGAGAAAGTGCAAGATAAAGCTTAACTTGATAGGTGGATAAAAGAAAAGAAAAAATTCACTAGGTGATTGGGTTTTATTGTATGACAAGAAAATTTTTGAGGCATCTAGGGAAGTTTCAAAAACATTGATTAGGCTCATACATGATCATGTATGTGATAAAAGAAGGCGTTTTTCAGTTCTAAATGGGGATCCAATAGAAGGTTTTGTGAAAACAAGTTGGTTGAAACATTAGAGGAGTAGTCAACCTTCTACACAGTGTTAAATAATAATAATAATATATATATATATATATATATATTTATGTTTTTATATGTATTGTTAGAAAAATAAACTAAATACTAAAGAAAGGGATTGCATAGAACATAAGGAGGTTACTTGCAGGAAGAGCATTGTGTAGAGGAGATGGTCGCAGAATCTCCATAATAAATGACTATAGGTTTTCCCAAAGAAAATAGTTTTCAGGCCCGAACACTATGGAAAGAGCATGAATATAAAGGGGAATAAGTGTTGGAAAAAATCAACATTGACCACGTAGGTGGACAACTTGTCTATATAAGGCATGAAAATCCACTTCACTAATGATATAATGGATGCACTTTAATGATTATATACCTTCAGTGGATCTAATAATATTGGATGGTCACATGTTATCCAATTTCCCAAGTACACATACCATTGTAATATCCGCATAGATAATTCAATGCGAGGAATATTAGATTATTTCTAACATATTTTTAATTTATGGCAGATAGAGAATTGCACAATATGAAAGAGAAGTATCTGTTTATTTGATTTTGTTTAATCATTTCATAGTGTTTAAATCATTTGGATAGTTGAGAGAGAATTGTAAGAGTCGAGCGAGAAGAGAGCATGAGTTGTAGGCAAAAAAGAAAAACACTGATTAAGATTACAACCATTAGGGGAGGAGCATATGCACATAAGAGGAAGGCAAGAACAAATATAATATAGTGATTACAAGCACCTCTTCCCTACTCCCTATGGATATTTATAAAACAACTTCTTGTAGTATTTACAATAACATCCAAATATACTCTCATAGATTTGCTTCATCCAAAAAATAACCATACTGTCTGTTTAGTTTTATAAACTCCCTCGATAGAGTATTTACAATAATATACACATATACACATTTTATTAACCAACAAATAGAAGGATATGATGCACGTATCATCAACAAGGGAATCCAGAGGCACACCTCTGCCCTCAAAGTAGTAGCAACATTTACTTCCTTCCCAGGAAGTCCAAACTCCACTGTCAGAGCCAATGCTTCAAACAATTTCCAGCGCTACTTGTCCTCTCGATGAACAGTTACCTACTCATTGTTCCAGGGAACATTCCCAATGTACATTTGATCCCATCTCGCAATGCTAATGACAAAAAAAAATTCACCCCCAACCTTCCCTTCTCTTCTACACAGTCCCATGGGAAATCCTGTCATCTCTTTCATTGTAGTCACTCACCTTCCAAGTTCGACTAGCACCCCCATCTTGAGAATTCCATCCCTTGGCAAGGCTTCCTTACATCACAAGATATTAAAAAACAAGGCATATACATGCCTTAACCATCACAATGGTCATAGCATTCTCATGGAAATCAATGGACACTATTGGGTACAAGTGTCCAACAATGGCCCAACTCCTGAAGTGCTTTACCAACACAATGTTGCATATTTCAATTCCTTTTGTTGTTGTTGCTAATGCTTGCAATTAGTTTCAACCATCCAAACCAGGCATTCCATGATTTCCTGTACCAAGAAAATAACTTCCATTAGATTCAAAATAAATTGAAATAAAATACTGATACTTATCCTTCATCAGTTTGTACTTCTGCCTTTATTATTTTTGTACACACACTAGATCGATTTCCACACCCGGAAAGAACTCAGTACCATTGCTTCTCTTTACTCATGTACACATACACACAATGTATATCATAACATATGCATCCACACAAGGCATTAAACACCACACAATGCATACACCCACATATGGAACACAACATAACACATACACCTACACTCGGTGTACAAAAAAACATATACATATACACCCAGTTTACAACACGAGACAATACATATACATATATCTGGTGTACAACAAAACACAATGCATATACAACACAACAACTACACATGTGAGAATACCACGACTACATCATGCACATACATAGTACCACACGCCCACAAAAAAGTGTATATGACATGCACACAATACCACATGTATACCAGTACCATATGCACAACATGTAAACAATACCGCATGTACACAAAACTATATGAACAACATGTACACAACATCACATGTGCATGACACCACCTTCACAAGGTGTACACAATGTCAAATATAGATTACACCACTTGTACAATTTGTACACAATACCACATGTACACAACACCACATGCACGACATGTACACGACGCCATGTTTAGATAGTACCACATGCATGACATGTACACGAAATCGCCTACAAATAACACCACATGTGCAACCTATACACAACATCACATGCACACAACACCATTTGTAAAATCATGCACACAACACCAGATGCACATACAATTATATGTACATCACACACACAACACCATATGTAGATAGCATTTCATATTCAACCTGTGCATAGCACCATACGTACACAACACTGGATATGCAACATGCACATAGCACCATATTAAAAAAACACTGCATAGCCAACATCCACACAGTACAATACATATACAAAACCACATTTCCAACATGTACATAGCACCATCTATACATAGCGCTGCATGTTCAATATATATACACAACACCCTTACATGCATACAACATCATATGTACACAATAGTACATAGGTTACATGTACACATCACCATATGTACAATCATTGAATATACAAATTGAGCGACATATACACAACAATAGCACTAAATATCCATAGACCACACATGGACCCCACATGAAACATTGCTTCTATTGTCTTTCCACTATCCATGCTTATTCTAGCATGTCACCGATCACACTACTTTCACTTTGTTGATGGGCCCCTCAGCATCACCCGTCCATAACATAAACATAGGCATAGTACAATTATATAATATTAATTCATGTCCACATGATATTGACCTCATAGATCTGTCGGAGTGACTATTTCCACTTGGTTCCTCATACAAACAAGAACCTCTGCATGTCTTCCACCTGTATAAGAAGTCATTCCTCCACAAGAATGATCCTTGACAACCATGTCATACAGTGACATACACACACACACACACACACACACACACACACACACACACAAATATATATATATATATATATATATATATATATATATATAAACATCAACATAGAACTTGTCAATTAATGACATACATAGATACATACATATGTACATATATAAAAATCAACATAAACCAATTATGATGTCATTATATAGCAACATACATACACGGATATATGCATATACAGACATTATCATAATTATGATCAAAACATAATTACGAGATATCATAAAGTTTAGGTTAAGAAAACTTCCTTACTTGTGCACAACATGCACAACATTGAGAACCATAGTTCCAAACTTATCCAAGGCATCTATCACGTAAAATAAATTCACTTTACCTTTTATGTAGCCTTTCTCATGTATGTACTTTAACCGTCCATTTACCACAATGTACCCAACAAGTCCAACTAAATTTCATATTCTTACCTTCCGTTGCGTTTAATCATGTACGAAGCTTAATCTGGTTCTTAAATTACCCTTTGGGTACCACAAAGCTTTCCCCAAGATCCGTTAACTTTCCTCTTTCCCAAGACAATTCCTAAGACTCAAAACATAAAAGGAAATACATAAAACAAAGAAGATGAAAACTGTGAAAAACCATAGAAATACGACAGAACAAACAAAGTTCCAAGGCCTTGCACCAGACATAAACAAATTTGCAAATCAAGATCAAACAAATAATAAATACTGAAAGCACAAAACTAGCAACAAACAACATTACTCAATCCCCCATGGCTTCCCAACACTTCCAAAGGAAAGCTTAACCTGAGCCTTCTTTAATATTTCATGGAAGTATCTTTTACCATGCAATCACCTACATCATCTCGCCATAAACACATAACTATTAATGCATAAATAAATATAACATTATACCAGTTATCTTACCTTGTTGTGCCATGCACACTTCTCTGTAACTAAACACACATGTTAGCCATATGTATCAACATCAAGACAAAATATTTATTAATTTGCAATCAAAATCTAGTAAGTCTATAACCATTTCATAATCAACAATCAACTCACAGACATCTATCATAATACATGATTCTACGACTATCACCTACTTACACCCAAGTTCACATCAATTATCTCAACGCATAGTGCATTAGTGAAATCATTTCGAAACAATATCATTTCTTCATGCAAAATAATATCACAAAACTAATAAAAAATTCAAACAATAGATAGACGATATAATAGACACCAACACTCAAACACTAAGTAGATATCCTAATAAAAAAATCAAGTACAAAGTAGATGAGATAAGAAATCTCATACCCTAATGTCTCTTAGGGAAGGCTACCTTGTCTACACAATCAATCTAGATTAGCATGATATAACTTCACAACATATCAATCCAATCATAAATAAGGTCGTGATATCCATAACAATATATATCTAACATCTTCACAGCCTAAACCGATAAACATTTGTCATTCATGCATACCACTACATGTTTCTATCTTTCATTACTATCCAACACATGTACATATAACCGCCCTAATCAACTAGAATCTATAATGTATGTAGCCATACAAATAATATGATGAAAGGAATACTCATAACTGTAATGCATATGACTACGTTAATGGACTAGCATTTATAATACATGAAAAAACATTAATAGTGAAATGACAAACATAAAAGTAACCGTAATGCTTATGACAATGATGAATCACATGCATGTATGCCAAGCACACCAACTTGTATGATGATCTTCTCTTGCCTCTAAGTCCATTCTTGTAACTTCACTTTAATGGTCTACATTTCTTACTCTATCTTAGCCAATACATTAGCATCATAACATACCAATATCATCATTATGACCTAATTGCATACAATTACCTTATGCACAATGATCTCGATCAAACCAATGAAAATTTTACCATATGCACCCACTTGACATGTATAACAAATCATGAATGACCAATGCATGTTCAACATATAGCATCACATAAGCAAGCATACAAGGACAACACACAAGCATGACCAATGTGTAACCCTAGCATAAGAAAGCAATGCATATACAACATGTAACAACATGTAATAAAGTGTGCATGAACAATACATAAGAAAGAACATCACATAACCATTCATACACTCATGACAACATGTTGGAAATAACACCATCAAAACTTCCATGGTGACACCATTGCCACCATGGCCAAAAAAACACAGATGCAACAAGCACATATAGACCTCAAGCATACTAAATGCATATGAAACCTACATAAACGGATGATCCACACACCACCCCTCGGTTTGAGAGTTGAACCATGCTCTGATACCACTTTTTAGTATTAGATATCACATAAATAGAACATAAACCAAATTCCACCATCATATGTCATACACAACAATCACATAAAACATAAGCATGAGGAACATATATTCAATTGACATATATGCACGACAAACACACACAACCCAAGTAGAGCATAATCATGCTCTGATACCACTCTATAACACCCTCTTCCCACATATACCCAAGTAACGAGTCAATCAGGGGTAAAAATGTGACGAGAGGCTACTAATATGAGATTCAATCTCCTAGATGACCTCAAGGAAGTGGAACAGATGGAAACACCAAAATCACACCTTACAGTGCATCATTGACATCCCCAAGGGGTAACACAACCTTCCATGGCCATATTCCCTAAGGGGGGGGGGACATATTTTTAGCCCCTTTGAGGCTAATATGTGGCCATGTAAGGGAAAGAGATAGGATCTATACCCTAGAGCCATGGGCTAGCCTTGTCAAGCTAGAAGGTTAGGCCCAAACAACAAGTTTTACAAATGTAGCTTCGGGATTTATGCCACATTTTAAGCCCCTGAGCCCAGGTCACTACCTAGACGTCTTGTAACTTTAGGATAGAGTAAAAAACATTAAAACAAACATATGGAAGCAAGCACAACAATCGAAACTACTTCTACCCCATGCAACCATGACATAAATTTCGTCAAACATGTCACAAACACAACATATACAAGAATAAACAAAATAATTAAACAAAGGGGTCTCTTAAAAATCTGAGAATGGCTAAGAATCATTGATCCCCTACATCATAAGCTACAATACAATCTATTAGGCCATAGATACATTGTTCATTCATTTATTTAAGTAAACATACAGATAGAGCCATACCTCATCACTGTCATAATACATGCAGCTTATAACCAACATAATATTAACATAAATACCGTGGAGGCATTAGCAATAGAATCCATATATAAACAAGTGCATATACTCATCAAATACCAAGGCATTGAACCTTTCATTACTGAATGTAAAAACCAACCTAGAATGGGAATTCCACGTTCCACCTGTTAGGGTCCTATAATAATAGGGATCATAATTTTGAATTGACTAAGTAAAGTCTTGTAATATTGTACATACTTTTCTTTCTGCAAATGTTTTCCCATATTAAAAAAAAAAATGTAAATAGGGTGAAGTCCTAAAAGAAAAATTAAAGGACTAAAAGAAAAAGAAAAAAGATCAAAAAAAGAATATAGAGTGTTATCACCCTAGTAATTCTCAGGTTGTGGGATGGGGATTTTTGTAGTTAAGAACGCCAGGGGTAACCAAGAACCGCTTTGGGAATTCAGGATCTAGCCTTCCTGAGCTCCGGAGAGGGATCTCTCCTTATGATTTAGCTTTGTTTTGGTAAAAGCTTTTAGGCTAGCTATGAGTAAAAAGTAGGGTTTGTTTTAAAAGATTGGTGGGAATAAAGAGATTTCAAGGTAAACCAGAAGGATCTACCAGAATATTGGGCAATGGAGTCAACTCTCTAGGCAGGCGGAACTAAGAAATAAGGCTTAGAGATGCAAATGTGCTAAGGGCAAGATAGGTGACCTTCTAAGGCTTTGTATAGGCTTGATTTGATGGAGTGGGTGGAATCTGAGCAAAAGGGCACTTAAGAATCTTTAAGCTACAAATAAGAAGATTGAATAAGGGGATCTAACTCGGACCTAGAGCAATTAAGAATTCTATGGTCCGGTTATCAAGTAAAAAACATCAAAATGCCAACAAGTTTTGAAACAGGGAGCTTATTATCACTAATCATGTTTAATTTCTCCTTAATTGATCATTACAGAATAGAAACACATAATATGAATGAATGTAAACTTTAAAATAAATACACTGAAAACAAGAAAAAATGAGACTTATCTTGTCACCACGAGAATCCTTAGCTATGATGTCTCTAATCTCATTTCTAGTCTGCTGCTTTGCTAATTGACTCACCAATTTCAAAATGTCCAGCAAAAATACTATAGTTGTCTTGAGAAATTTTATTCACCCTGAATACTTCGAATTATGAAGTATTTATGCATAAAATTGTTTACAAAATATCTCAGAAATTGAGATAATGTTTTAATAAAAAAATAGGAAAGAAAACATAATAAGAGGGGAAACTGCAAAACAGTTTGCAAGCTATTCCCTTTTACAAGCAAAAATAGAATTGATTATTCTAATTTAAATTGATTGTTGATGTACTGTGAGATTTGCTGACAATAGATATATTTTCTCGTGGATGATAGCTTGTGGAGTACTCTTTATTTTTCATCTTCTGATCTGATACTCTTTATCTCTGCTTTTGACTATTTCACTATTGTAATAAAAAATGAGCAGCAGTAAAAATTTGATTTAACTGATACACTTTAACCTTGATACACTTTGACACTGATTTTTTCACCACAAGGTAAAAGTAAAATATGAGCTTCCAAGTAATTTTTCTATCAAATTCACAGCAGATCTGTGAATTCTTGCCACTATTCTGCAGTGGGAATCTTAATATTCTTCAGCTTCCTATAACTTTCATCATCTTTAGTATATTTGGAAAAGTTAGGCTTTACAGTGAGTATATGCTTAATTTCATTTTCCAAAAAGAATAGATTTTCAAAATAATGAAGAAGTACTTTGCCACTTGGTGATCCTTGTGGCAGTGGTTGTTTGGCTTGCTCTTTTACATGAGTTTTGATTTTTAGATCATAATCTTTCCGAGGCATAAACTTGTCATTCAATGCATGAATGTCTGGAAAACCTGCTTTTGATAATATTTTGTATTTGGCCCAAAATCTGGAGATGGCCAAATTCATGCCTTTACACCTGTCTTCCAAGTTATTCATCATGTTCCTTTTATTTAGGAATTTCTTGATTTGTAGGATGCTCTCTGTTCTATCAGTAATTTTCAACTCTTCCAACTCTTCCCTATTTTTTCTCTTCAAAAAGGCTATGAGTTGAACTGCTTGAGCTGGCTTATTTTCAATCTCTCTCTTAGTTTTGTCAATTTCCGCATTAGCAACCTGTATTAACTCTTTTTGTTCATAAATTATTTGAATTGAAGGCCATTGAGAGTGAATGCCTTTAATGATATTTGTCCATAAATGATTTTTAATATATGCAACCTGATCAGTAAGATTTACCTGTGCTTGAAGAATGCTAACCCGTTCTTGCAGTTTATCTGCGCTCTGTTCATGTCCTTTGGAAGTAATCAAGGCATCTCTTTTGGAGGATTCTAGATTCTTAATAGTGCCTTTCAAAATAAGTATTTATTTCTCTTTAATTGACATGTCTTCCATGGCTCCTTGTGGCACCAAGTGTTCTACTAATGTGGATGGAACAACAGTACTTACAGTAGGGATTACTGTAGGAATGTGAACTTGTTGAGTTTTCTTTAGGTCTTCATTTTCTCTTATGGAAGATTCCAATTGACTTTCCATATCTTTTATTTGGGCAGTCATCTTATGAAAAATTTATTTGAGTTCATCATTTTCAGTTTTCTGCTGAAGAATTTCCTTTGCTTGAGGATTTTCATTTTGGGGCAACTTTAGTTGCTTTCTGAGGGCAGCTATAACCTCATTTTTCTGTTTAATCAAAGTATTTTCAATCTCCATGTTAGAAGGATCAACTCCTGCTTCAATCACCAAATATTCTAGTGCTTTTGATGCAGGAGCATTAGATTCGAAAAATTCTTTGTATTTTATTAAACTTAGGGGTCTCAAGTTTTTGAGAAAATATTAATTTTATGTAAATATTAATGGGATGTTTGAGAAGTTTTTAATTAATTATATGTGAGGATTTGTTAATGTTTCCAAATAATTGGAAAACATGAGAGAAATTAGACTTGAGATATTTAAGAATTAATTATGAGCCTAAGTTAGATTTAGTTTCAAGATTTTAGGGATAAAATCTAGATTGTAGGGGTGTTGAGATATTTGAGGACTTTGTTGAGTGATTAAAGGGATTTGAACCTAAATTGGTTCAATTCAATTTGTATAAATTAATGAGCCTCAAAAGCCAAATAGATAAGGAATATTAGAGGGAATAGATAGTGAGGTTGAGACAAAAAAATTTGCAAGCCTCCGCGCAATTGGAAGGGCCATGAATTTTGAATATCTAGCCAAGACAAAGTTTTTAAGTATTTCCATTGTTAATATGAAAAGTGTGTTTTCAGAACTATAGAGTTGATTTTATGAGCAAACAAATATTTAAATTTTTGTAATTGGGAATTGAGAAGAAATACTGTATATGATTTTTCATATAATTTTGATCAAATACCATTCAGTTTAGAATTGAATTCAGGGCACAATTGAATGAAATTCTAGTAAAATGGGGCAACACTAGCCTGAATCGAAGGCCTAGACTGATATGCAATCGAATGAGGCATTCGATTAAGAAATATGACAAATTCGTGATATGATGGTGCAAGGTTTAAATACATGAGGGAAGAATCAACGTTGATGTCAAGTGTGAATAATATACAATCAAATGAAATTCGATTGGGCAGGAGGGAAAACTGTGAATCGAAGAGGAAATTGAAGGCAAATGAAGATGATATAATACTGTTGTGAGATCGAATCCTCAAGAGTGAGCTGTGTGTTGACGGATTTCAAAGTCTGTGCGAAAACTTAAAATAGAGCCGATGTGTATTCAAGCATCTCTTTGAGGTTAAAAAGAACTGCGACGAATCTGATTGTAGGGAGATTAGTTGCAGTCGTAAGGTCGTTGAGAAAAATATCTATTTGCGTAGTAAGACGTAGCTCTATTAAGATTTTTATTAAATATGCATAGGAACCATCATCAACGATGAAATTGAAGTTGCTTTCAATCTTTAGCGCAGAGAGAGAGGTGTGCTAAGAGGAGCGAAGAAATCCTGTAATGAATTGAGCTATTTCAAGCAATCGAACGCCGAAGTGTTTTGATAAGCGGTTTTGTGCAATGGAAGAGAGAACGTAAGAATCTCTGTTGAATTGAATTGCAATGGAAGGATGGAATTGGTGGTTTCGAACTACCCAAAAATAGTAAGCGGTATGGCAAAGAATGTCTGTCATTGGAGAATGCGAGGTAAGTCACCTTTGTATCGATCAAACATATATAAAAATCGTGGCCAGGTCTACTATGGCGTTGAATGGAATGGGTACTTGTATAGTTAATCCAAGGATCAAAGGAGTGAAATTTTGTGTGGACCAAATGTTGTTTTAAATGGTGGCTTTAGTCGTGAAGATTTCATTTAAACTTCATTTGATATTATAATGCATAAAATCGATTTCTTTAGTTAATGTGCCAAGTTGAAACATGGAGGATTTGCATACATTGTATATGGTGGATATATGGGTGGTTTGAAGTGAATTTCACAATATTGAAATATTCCCATGCATGATAAGCGTTGGGGTTTTTAATCATGAAAGCTTGGAGTTTTAAAAATAGTGGTTGGTTAAAGTCTTTTATGAGACTTTTATAAAGGTTTCTAATGCTATTTTAAGTTGGGTTCAATCACATGAAAAGTAGATTGATGGGTTTATGGTTTTGAGCCATATGTTTGAAGAGCATCCGTGAATGATAGTGTGTGAGTTTACCAGACATTGAAGTTTTATTTGGGCAATTAATTGGATGCATTTTTATATGCATAGTCTTGGAGAGATTCTGGGTTTTACAGGGTTCTCCTGCATCAAGTGGTATCGGAGCTAGGTTATAGTTCTGTTTGAAGATTCAATTTTTTCAGTTAAATTAATTGCATCTGACGAATAAATATCAGATTTTGAAACTGATGAAGTTTGCAGCATAGAGATGCAGTGCAGGTGAAAGATAAGGCAAGATCAACAAGATCTTGAAGGTGAGTTGAAAGATGATATTTAACTTTGGTTTGAAGGTTGTTTTTAGAATTCAGGTTGCAAGAAGGTTGAAGAAAATCTCAGCAGAAAGAAGCAGATCACAGCTGGAGAGTAGTGATGAAGGAGTCCAGCAAGGGATTCTAAGAGAGAGTGGCAGAACCAGAAGATTCAACAAAGGTTGAATAAAGTTGCAGATGAGTGAAGCCTGAAGGAGCAGTGAAGAAATGCTCAAAAGGTTCCAGCAGAGGACTGGTGATTACCAAAAGACCAGATCCAGAGGAAAGGATTGGTGAGGTAAGTGGCAGAACGAGAGTTTGCTATTGCAGAGGCTTGGTGAAACTCATGGGTGAGAAACTCATGGCGAAAGAGATTACTACTGAAAGTCATAAAGGAGAGAGCAGAGGTTCAAAGAGAGGCCATAATAGAAAGAGGGAGAAAGATGCCAAGGCAAATGACATATGGAAGCAGTTGACTGCTGAAGAGTATGAGAGAGAGAAAGCTGAGATAGCATTTCATCTTGAGTTATTGATGAAATTGTTACAAGAAAATACGAAAGACTAGAGACATGGTTGGACCATGAGGAAGAAAGTGAAATGGCAGAGACTACAAGTAAAGAGGAATCAACAGATAAACATGCAGTTAACAGAAGAGCTGAAGAAGCTCGAGCAGATGATGAGTTATTGGGTAAATCCAGATCAGTTGGATAATGTAAAACCGTGTATTTTTGTAGCTGACAATTGTGATGTGATTACAGGTTTTACTGAGGAGGATGCACAATCTTGTGAAGCTGTCACAAGTGTGGAAAAGAATCTTTCAGGAGATAAATACTCTGAATAAGAAAGCAGGGATGCATTTTTACTTGAAGTTGTTACAGTACAAGAGGAATTTCTTGTGAATGAAGAAGAGGATCAACTTGAAAAGCTAGTATATTAACCAATAGTTGAGACTGTTGAAATTTGTGATTTTCAAACTGAAATTTTATGTGTGAATGCAGGGACTGTAAATGATGGTGAAATGCTTCAGAAATGCTACAGATAAATTGCATTGTTGGAATATTTGTTGGAGAATTCAGAGTATGACAGAGAGATTGCAGAAGAAAGAGTTCAGTACCGTGAACAAAAGGAGAAAGACATCATGGAGACAGATGGTGTGAGAGAAAGACTAGTTGATAGTCTTGAGAATTCTTCAGAGAATTATTTGGAAAGTTTGGATCAGTATGCTGATGTGCTGATAAAGGAGATGGAAAATTCAGGAGAGCATACTGAAGTGTTGGCAGAGGGAAGTAAGGCACTGAGGCCTTATGATTTTTATTTTAATAAGTGTTTTGTGAATGCAGGTATTGTTACAGGTGCTGAAGAACATTTTACTCAGTTGAGCAGTCAAATGAAGGAAGAAGAAAATTCTGTGGAAATTTCTAATCGATGGGATGAGGACGTTATGTTTCTGGACATGATGCTGAATAGTCAAGATTCAGTGCAAGAAGAATCTCAATTTAAGAATTGGGAATTGCAGATGCAGAGAGATGAAGATAGCAAAAAGGAGTACACAATGTACCAGTCCAATAAGTTGCTGATAGGAGAAAGCAGAGAAGAAGTTTTCCGTTGTAAAATACAAGAGGGTATGGATGATTGGGTGGCAGTAAGAACTGAGTGAGTAAGAACAGAAGCAAGCATAGAAGCAAGGGCTCAATAAGCCAAAGCTCAGCAGACAACAAGAAATCAGCAATCTAAAGATTTATTGGACAGAGAAATTGAATTAATCAGAAGAATCATGTTGAAAGTGTCTCAGAGGAAGACATCGGCAAGGAAGAGAAGCAACAACAACAAAATGAAGACAGAGACAGATTATGAAAGTGCAGCGAGTGGAGCAAGGCATCATAAGATATGGAGACCTGGAGAAAAGTAGCAAACAACAGATATAGATGATGAGTTACAGAACAAAGAGTGGGATCCAGGTGGAAAAAGACTTAAAATGTATGATCAGGAGATCATGATCATTTTCAACCTTGGGAGACTGATGCAGGAGCATTAGATTCGAAAAATGCTTTGTATTTTATTAAACTTAGGGGTCTCATGTTTTTGAGAAAATATTAATTTTATGTAAATATTAATGGGATTTTTGAGAAGTTTTTAATTAATTATATGTGAGAATTTGTTAATGTTTCCAAATAATTGGAAAACATGAGAGAAATTAGACTTGAGATATTTAAGAATTAATTATGAGCCTAAGTTAGATTTAGTTTCAAGATTTTAGGGATAAAATCTAGATTGTAGGGGTGTTGAGATATTTGAGGACTTTGTTGAGTGATTAAAGGGATTTGAACCTAAATTGGTTCAATTCAATTTGTATAAATTAATGAGCCTCAAAAGCCAAATAGATCAGGAAGATTAGAGAGAATAGATAGTGAGGTTGAGACAACAAAATTTTCAAGCCTCCGGGCAATTGGAAGGGCCATGAATTTTGAATATCTGGCCAAGACAAAGTTTATAAGTATTTCCATTGTTAATATGAAAAGTGTTTTTTCATAACTATAGAGTTGATTTGCTGAGCAAACAAATATTTAAATTTTTTTAATTGGGAATTGAGAAGAAATCCCGTATATGCTTTTTCATATAAGTGTGATCGAATACCATTCAGTTTAGAATTGAATTCAAGGCACAATTGAATGAAATTCCAGTAAAATGGGGCAACAATAGCCTGAATCGAAGGCGTAGACTGATATGCAATCGAATGAGGCATTTGATTAAGCAAGATGACAAAGCCGTGATATAATGGCGCAAGGTTTAAATACATGAGGGAAGAATCAACGTTGATGTCAAGTGTGAATAGTATACAATCGAATGAAATTCGATTGGACAGGAGGGAAAATCATGAATCGAAGAGGAAATTGAAGGCAAGCGAAGATGATATAATACTGTTGTGAGATTGAATCCTCAAGAGTGAGCTGTGTGTTGACGGATTTCAAAGTCTGTGCGAAAACTTGAAATAGAGCCAATGTGTATTCAAGCATCGCTTTGAGGTTAAAAATAACTGCGACGAATCTGATTGCAGGGAGATTAGTTGCAGTCGTAAGGTCGCTAAGAAAAATCTTTGTTTGCATAGTAAGATGTATCTCTATTAAGCGTTTTATTAAATATGCAGAGGAACCATCATCAACGATGAAATTTAAGGAACTTTCAATCTTTAGTGTAGAGAGAGAGGTGTGCTAAGAGGAGAGAAGAACTCTTGTAATGAATTGAACTATTTCAAGCAATCGAATGCCCAAGTGTTTTGATAAGCAGTTTTGTGCAGCAGAATAGAGAACGTAAGAATCTCTGTTGAATTGAATTGCAATGGAAGGATGGAACCGGTGGTTTCGAACTACCCAAAAATAGTAAGCGGTATGGCAACGAATGTATGTCATTGGAGAACGCGAGGTAAGTCACCTTTGTATCGATCAAACATATATAAAAACCGTGGCCAAGTCTACTATGGCGTTGAATGGAATGGGTACAAGTATAGTTAATCCAAGGATCAAAGGAGTGAAATTTTGTGTGGACCAAATGTTGTTTTAAATGGTGGCGTTAGCCATGAATATTTCATTTAAACTTCATTTGATATTATAATGCATAAAATCGATTGCTTTAGTTAATGTGCCAAGTTAAAACATGGCGGATTTGCATACATTGTGTATGGTGGATATATGGGTGGTTTGAAGTGAATTTCACAATATTTAAATATTCCCATGCATGATAAGCGTTGGTGTTTTTAATCATGAAAGCTTGGAGTTTTAAAACTAGTGGTTGGTTAAAGTCTTTTATGAGACTTTTATAAAGGTTTCTATTGCTATTTGAAGTTGGGTTCAATCACATGAAAAGTAGATTGATGGGTTTATGGTTTTGAGCCATATGTTTGAAGAGCTTCCGCGAATGATAGTGTGTGAGTTTGCCAGACATTGAAGTTTTATTTGGGCAATTAATTGGATGCATTTTTGTATGCATAGTCTTGGAGAGATTCTGGGTTTTGCAGGGTTTTCCTGCATCAGCTTTGATCCTCAAATTGTTGGCATATAGTGAGGCCTTGTCCAATTTCATTTGATTATGGATATTGAGCACTGTTTTCTCAAGCCTAATAGATTTCATAGTCTTACTAATAATTTTAGAATATAGCTTTTTAGTATTTCTCCTATGAAATTCTATTTGATCCAATTCATGAATAGCATCTGCATCAACTTCAAGATCTGTTTTGGAATAATCTGCTACTAATTTTGGATTAGCCACTGTAGGCTTCAAGAATGACATTCCTAATTTATCAGAAGAATAATCAAAAGCTGAAAGAATTATGTCCTTGTTTCTAGGCTTTTCCTTAAGGAATCTAGAATATGCTTGATTCTTGATTTCTTCATTCTTCTCTTTGATCTGTCTGAACCTGATTTGAATTTCTGACTCTGTGTTTTTAGGTTCCTTAGAAGAAGAAGGCATATCAACATTTTTTAGATTATCTACCATGACTGTATCCTTTTGTTGTGTTCCAATTTTAACATTCTGAAGATCTTTAACTGTTTCAGTCACTATTATTGTAGCTTCATAATCAGTTTCATTATCTTCGATATTAACATCTTTATTCCTTTATTCATCTGTGAATTTACTTTCTTACTGTAAGGGATTTTGAATCTTTTGTCCTGAATAGTTTCAACTATGAAACTATCTCCTTCTCTGCTCCTTTTATGTACATTTTCAGTTTCTTTGCTCACTGTAGCTACTTGGGTTTGTTCAACCTATTTACCCTTTCCATTTTTTCTCTGCATTTCTAGTGAATCATCATCAACTAGAGTATTGGGCTCCCATTCAAGTTTGTTAGCATACTTTTCAATATGGGGCTTGGAATCATGTAAGAAGACAAGCAACTTGTATTTTACTCTCAGTGTGCTTAAAATACCTTGTGGATCATAATTCCACATGAAACTGTATGGGAATTTGTACTCTTTCAACTTCACATTGATTTCATTGGCTATTTCTCTATTATTTACAATAAATGGCCCAATTTGACTCTTCAGTTTAAACTGGGTCTTTTTCCTGGAAGCTATGAAATTAATTTCATCTGCATTCAATAGTTGCATCAAATATTCCAATGCAAATATCCTTGTTGTAACAAATCTTGGTAGTTTTTATGGGGCCAGGAGTGCACCATATACTCTGATTTCTATGTAAATTTTATATAAATACCAGTCCCATGTTTTACAACTCTAAGATAGATGTAGAATTCTCTTTGTCTCTTCATTGATCCTAGGGGTCTGTTCTTTGTTCAACAGATTCATAGCAGGCACTAAAAATAGGTCATTGAAATCTGCAAAGCTATATTCTCTATTCCATTTTTTTAGAATTGATGACCAGAACACAACTGAAAGAACATTTCCCTCTGGATCCACTTTCTGAAATTCAATGGGGAACTTATCTACTTGATAATACAAAAAGAGGTGAAGCAGATATGATGTATATCTGAAGACTCCTTCTTCTGACAATCTTGACAACTGATAATGCATGTTTTTCGAAATGAATTTAGTGAAATTGTACACTACTGAAGGAGATTGGCCAGGAATCAGGGTTGAAAAAAAACCTAATAAAGCCACATCTGTGAATTCATCACTGGTGTTTCCTAATATGAATGATAGCATTGAGACTATTTTCTTGGTTTTATCTGGGAAGTTAAAGGTATCAAAAGGAGGATTAAGCTTGGGGATATCAACTTGCTTGGGACAAAAAGTTTGGAAGACTTTGAATTTAGAAGAAAATTCAAGCTCTAGATAATTTTGAGTCAACTCCTCTATGGACAATGAAGCAGAAATGGAGTCAAGATTCAGTTGCAGCATGGAATTTATTGACTCTTCATTGATGTAAAACATGACCTCTCTATCTTTTTTTACAATGCATCTTTGATCTGGGAGATAAAAGGATTGACATACTCTAATAAAATCAGGGTATGGATGAGTTTGAGGAACAATGTACATTGGCAAATTGGACTCCCAGACTGGAATATCTTTGTCACCTTTTTCTACAGATTTGCCAAAGCACCAATTGTAAACATCAAGAAAATTAAATTCTACAGTAGGGTCCAGGATTCTATTATCAAGGTCAACTAAGGGACTATTATCTGGGGAAGTGACTGGAGGTTGGATTGGCCTGACCACTTTTGTGGAATCAGCAGTGAGTGCAGGGGTTGTTTTGTCAATTTTGGAAGACTCAGGTTGAGGGAATTTTGCAGAGTGTTTCTTTTGAGGCTTAAGGCCTCCATTTTTAGAGGTCACTTGTTTCTTTTTCATTTTTAAACTGAAAAAAGAAAGCTTAGACAGTTTGCTAAGTTCTTTTATTAGAAACAAGGGCTTCTTGGTGAATTTCATTGGTAAAAAAGGGTTTTTGAGCAGGGTTTCAGACAAAATAAGGGTATTAATGCTCAGAATGTATGTTACGATCAATTTCAGCAGTGAAAAAGACCAGGGTTTGGGAAAAAACTGTAAGAAATGGAAATTAGGGATTCTGGGGAAATTTTGACAGAGTTTCCCCTGTAAAATGGATGTTTTTCTGCAATTTTATATGTGCAATTCAAGCGATTTATATAAAAGTAACATGAATTAGATGCTCAGTGGTTAAGCTTTGACGAAAAATACCTGAAAATCAGTGCAATTGGGGTTTGAAGACGTTACATAATTGCGCTCAATCTTCAATTTCTGCAGAATTGGTCTTTTTGAGGGAAATGTAGCACTTTATGGTCGAATTGTAGGGCAATTTGGTTTCAAAAATGGTGCTGGATAGTTTAAAAGGAGTGAAAAAGGCTCTGCGCGGGTTCTTAGAGGTTAATTGGTGCAATATTGAGGGAAAAATATTTGCAGAAGATTTCAGAGTTTTAAACGAAAAAAGGTGAAAATTCATTAAAAAGTTATAAGTTTAATGTATTAAACCATAGTGGAAACCACAGTTAAATCACATCAAATCACAGTTAAATGGGTTTGGTTTTTGGAATACCGCTAGTGGTATTCGCGCGGTTCATTGGTGGTAAGTAGTAATGCGCTTTTCGAATGCGACGCAATAGAATCATGACACGTAGATGCGGGGTGGTTTGGATAAACCACCTATTTCGCACGACTTTTACAAAACATCCATCGATTACTTTGTGAGCACGAAAATGTGTTATCACTTTCGGATCTGATCTCGGGCAATGAACGATTGGGATTAAAAGGAAAGGTGCGGGAAAGATCGGTTGTCAGGTTCATTTTTGACCGTAGATCTTGGGAGTAAAATAAAAAATCAACCGTTATAGCTCAATCATGATGGGGAAAGGATGGAGTAGTAATAATCTGTTGCGTAGATTTACAACCGTTAGATCAAAGGGATTTGGGGATCGAAGGATCAATATTGAATCCTAATGGGTACAGGCCTTTTAATGAGTTTTGTATATACAAGTGGCTTTTTTCCAATGGAAATGGTGATCGGGAGTTTAATCAAGATTTTAATCAAGGTTAGGGGTTAAGTTACATATTTAACTTAAGGTTAGGGAGTCGGGGAAGGGAAATATACATGAAATGAGTTCATTTTTGTTGAAGTTTGGTTTAGACGAAACTTCGGGGATTTTTTGACTTAAAACATATATAACATATGTTTAAAGTTTTTTCATATATTTTTACTTGTATGGTTAATTAAATCGAGAAGACTTAATTACCATAGGGGCGGGATTACATATAAGGATAAAATTAGCCAAAGGGGTTATAAGGGGGGGTTTTATTTAAATATGTGGACATAAATAAATTTGGCTTAAGTTATAATAAGTGGGTTTTTGGGATTTATTTATAAAAAATGAGTTATATAATAGCAAAAGGTTAGTTGTATAGGGAGTTAATATATAAGTTAAAGTTAGTATGAAAATAGGACATGGAATACTCAAAACACATATTCATAACAAGTAAAGTGAAATACAAGATAATTTTCATTGATCTTATCACTTAGCTCATTATATAATGTTATTTTGAGGGTTTATTGTGTTTAAATGATGTAGGAGGCTAGCTAAATAGGAATTATAAGTGCCTTTTAGTAAAATGAGATTTTACTTAGGATTTTTCAAGGGGATGAGTGCATGAATGGTAAATGATGTGATTAAGGGATTAATATAGACATTTCACATTTTTAACTAATCAGTCATAGAGCCTTGGGTCCGGTCCCAACAAAAGTCAAGGAAATGCCTTGAGCCTTTCTGACTGATAGTTTTAGAATGTTTCATGACTATGGGAAGGGGGAGTTAGTTATTTTGAAGCCCATGATAAATGATATTTACATCACAATGAGATTTTTCACCTTCTTCTACCTACCCATGTTACCATGCTAACGTTTTTTCTTCTTTTGTAATAAGGTGCATTTAAGCTAGCAACCTTCACAACATTTCTTCTTTCTGAAAACAAGTAAACTATCTAACTCTACACTTATTTCATCCATGAATCCAAATTAAACTATTAGATTCACTTTATTTCTCTACCTAACTATTGAATTGTTAGGATTAAACTATCTAACAACTCATTATTCTCTATCTAAAACAAAGGAAATTGAAACAATGATAAGTTAAGATTGAACTGTTTAACTCATCATGGACTAATGGAATTTATTGACACTCTGCCATATTCAAAAGTAAAAATTAGTGGCATTTATGTTTTCTCATTTTCATGTTTTATTCATTTTTTCTTTTGGGGTCTTTTATTTTTCTAAATCCTTTGATTATTCTTTTAGGACTTTTCACCCTCTTTTTGATTTTTTGATTTTTTTTTACAAAATATATGAATACAACTTGTAGAAGGCAAAGTATGTACAAATTTACAAAATTACCAATAGCCAAATCAAAATTATGACCCCTGTATTATAGGTTGCTAACATCGGATTCACTTGGGGATGGATTTTCCTGGTGAAATTTCAAGAACTCTGAGATCAATAGCCTTATCCATTGATCTTGGTCAATATGTAAACATCTTCTGTGTTCTGCAACAATCATATTTATGACATGTTATACTGCAAAGCTTAGGGCCTTCTCTTCGGGCTTCAACT
The DNA here is from genome assembly GCA_034641835.2 of Pinus albicaulis. Classification (NCBI taxonomy): domain Eukaryota; kingdom Viridiplantae; phylum Streptophyta; class Pinopsida; order Pinales; family Pinaceae; genus Pinus; species Pinus albicaulis. Next base: position 515,008,900 of record CM076571.1, read on the forward strand.
TTGTAGATAATATATCCAATCCAATATTACACTCTGAGTATGAATATTTACAATGATAAAGTAAATGGGTCTAATTGTTAAGTGAGTTGCAGGGAATAATAATGTTTCAACATTATTCTGTTTACTGGTCCTTCTTGAAGCTCTGTACCATCCAAATTTCTGATAAAAAAGTAATTGTTTCCTCTGTAACCATATATGACATAGGGTCCCTACCACAAAAAGTCAAACTTCCCATGTTTACCTTTATCCTCTCTTCTTGCATCCCATCTTAAAACTTGATCACCTATGAAAAAGTCATCTTCCTTAACTCTTTTGTCAAAAATATTTTTGATCTTGTCCTATAAAACTTGTGACTTTTCATAAACTTCATCTCTGGTTTGTTGAAGGTGTATGGTATCATTGATTTTTCTTTGAATTTCATTAGTTTCAACCTGTAATTCTTGGCTGATCTTCATGACTGGGACACCCAAGGAAGAAGGAAAAACTACATCTGTACCATAAACAATTTGATATGGTGAAGTTCCTATGGAATTTTTGTAGTAAGCCTATCATCCCAAAGGGCATATATCAGCTTCTTGTTCCATGTCTTTTTATTATCTTGGAGTAGTTTTTTGATGATGTTGACTAAAATTTTACTCGAGGATTCGGCCAGGCCATTACCTTGGGGGTAGTATGTTGTGGAATGACCTAAGGTAATATGGTATTTATGGCAGAAAGCAATCATATTTTTAGATTTGAAAGCAGCAGCATTGTCTGTGATAATTTTGTGTGGGCATCCAAACCTAGACAAAATATTACTTTCAATGAATGAGATAATAACTGAGTCTGTAGCTTTCCTAGTGGGAATTGCTTCAATCCACTTAGTAAAGTAATCAGTAGTAGTTAGAATCCATTTGTGTTGACCTGAGGATGGAGGATGAATTTCACCTATGAAGTCTAAACCCCATAACTGAAATGGTTTTCTGTGGATATTGGTTTCAGAGGTAACGGAAAAAGTTTCTTTTTACCTTAAAAAATTTGGCACTTATGACAAGAGGTAATAATATTTTTAACATCTGAAAATAAGGATGGCCAATAAAAACCAGTTCTGAGTATTTTATCAGCTGTGCTCTTCTAGTATAGATGTCCACCACAGTCACCTGCATGAAACTCTTCAAGGATTTTTTCAGATTCAAATTTCAATAAAAAATTAAGTAAAATTCCAGTACTTTCTCTCCAATATAGTGCATTATTTAAGATACTGAATTTCATTTCTTTTTTCTTGATAAATCTTGCTTTGGTTTTGGTAATTCCAGGAGGATCTTATAAGTTTTTAAGTACAAAGATTATGTTAGAGTACCAGGGTGAGTCTTGATAGGCTTCACTGATCGATGGAGTCGCCATCTCCTCCTGTTCATCTACTTGTGCAATGAAATTAATGTCTAAGGCATTGTAATTAGATTCAGCTACCCGTCTGGCTAAACCCTGTCCTTTGATGAGTTTAGTTGGTTTAATTTCTAGATCATATTCAAGGATTGTGGCTATCCACTTTCCTCTTCCGCTGTCTGGTCCATCTTGAGTCAAAATGTCTTTAACTACTGCATTGGGGACATATGCAATTATATGTGAATGAAGTATATACACTCTGAAATATTTTATAGCTTTAACCAGAGCCAAATCTTGTTTTTCTATTATGTTGTATTTTGGTGGTGCATCTCTGAGAGCTTTACTGAAAATTGCAATGGGTTGTTCAAAGCCTTGATGATTTTTCTGTAGAAGAACTGCAACTATTGTGTGTTCGGATGCAAAGGAAAAGATTATAAAACTTTTGTGTAATCTGGACTGATAAGGACTGGTGCTTTAGTTAAGGCCTGTTTTATAGATTCAAAATATTGTTTGGCCTTTACTGTCCATTTAATTGAGGAGTCCTTTTTAAGCATGTTATTAAGATCTTTTATAATTTCAGCCAGATTTGATATGAATCTTCTTAGAAAATTGATCTTTCCCAAGAATGCTTAGAGTTCTTTAATGTTCCTAGGTGGTTGAATGTTTAGGATTAATTCGATTCTTACAAGGTCAATTCTAATGCCTTCTTTTGAAATGATATGACCTAGAAATTTGCCTTCTTCTAGCCCAAAAATAGACTTTTTCGGATTAAGAGATATACCATATTTTATGCATTTAATGAAAACTTGTCTCAGATAATCCAAGTGATCATTATTTGTTTTAGAAAACACAGTAATATCATCTAAATAAATGACTAAAAACTCATGGATTTCCTTGGTAAAGCAATATCCATGGCCCTTTGAAATATAGCCCCTGCATTTTTTAACCCAAAAGGCATTTTCACATACATGAAAGTGCCCCATGGAGTAGTAAAACCAGTTTTGGTTTGGTCATATTTGTGAACTAGAATCTGATTGTAACCAGAGAAACCATATAATAAAGAGATTCTGGAAGAACCTGCTACCCTCTGTAAAATATGGTCCATTTTTAGCAAGGGGTAGTTATCCTTCAAGGACGCTTTATTAAGATTCCTAAAGTCTATGCATAATATGATTTCTCCTGAATTTTTTCTGGTTGGCACTATATTAGATATTCAGTCAGAAAATCTGACTGGTGCAATTATCTTAGCATCAAACATTCTCTTGATTTCTTTTTCAACTAATGGAAACAAAACCAGATTAATCCTTCTGAGCTTCTGTTGAAAGGTTTTTGATTTTCTTTTAAAGGAATTTTATGTTGAATAATGTCTGTGTTATAAGTTTTCAAGTCCTCATAGCTCCATGAAAAGACATCTTGAAATTCTTTTAAAAGTTCAATGTATTTATCCCTTTTATCTGATGGTAAGGATTTGAATAGCTAGCTTGATTATTCTTGGTTTATCATCTATCCCTAGGTTATACTCTTCTATGTCAGATTTAAATAGCTCCATTGTTGGCCTTATGGGCACATCATTAGATTCAAATAAATCTTCTAGAGGAGTTAAACCTCTGGGTAAAATGTTATTCTTTAAATCAATCAAATGTATTTCATCCTCAATCAATTCCTCTATTTCTATTTTTTCCATTTCATCAATGTCACTTTGAGTAAAAATAGTAGGCTTTTCAAACTTATGTACATCTAAATTATCTACATCATCTATTTGACATAAATTTAAATCTATATTACAAGGTGGATTTATATTGCATTCGTTATCGATTTGACAGTTTTAAAATTCATGTTCATTATTCAAAAAGTGATAAATTTGTTGATCTTCTGAAAAAATTTGCCAATATTTTACATTATCAGGAACAATAGGCCTACATTTAATCTCAGCAGTGTATTTTTGCAATGGTGAAAAAGGAATTTTACAATTGCTAGCAAAAGTAGCTAAGCAATGAGCCTGTATGTTCTGATCTCAAGGGATGACAGCAAAATTACCTTCTAACAATTATTCAAGCAGTTCCAATACTGTTTCTATGTATCTTTCAAGTCTAGGGTTATGAACTAAATATTCAACATTGATTTGTTTTATTACTAGTTTAGAATCACCTAAAACCATTATTCTTTCTCCTCCTTTTTTTCTTATAATTTGCAAGCCTAAGATTAAAGCTTTGTATTCAGCCATTTTATTGGTGCATTTGAAGTTTAATCTAAAACCATGCCCTTCAGAATGACTTGTTTCAACGTTTGTGATCCAAACACTAGCTCCAGCTCCAAATTTATTAATAGATCCATCAAAATCTAGATGCCACAAAGCTTCATGACCAATATAATCATCCATGATTTTAAGTCTTTTATCAGTGAGTTCAGTTGGATTTTCATTTTGATCAGAGTTACTAAGAATAAAAGAATCAAGATCAATGGGGGTGGAATAAATTGGATAATTTGTAGGTCTTTCTGCACTACTGATCATGTACTTCATCAAAGTTTCTCTATAAAGATTCTTAGGCTGTCCAAATACAGATATAGTAGCATCACTCATATCTAGTTGTAGAGATCCCTGCAACTTTTCTCCCCATGAACGAGAAAGAAGCATGCCATATTTTGGCGGGATGTCAGCTACTACAACGTCCATGATCATACTCTTACCAGGATACTGGACTAGGTTAACACATAGATCTTTAATCAAACCAATACATTGAACTTTGGATGAATCAAATGAGAACAAGTCCTTATAAGGTCTATTTATGTCTAGATTAAGAGTTTCCATTATAGCTTTAGGCATTAAATTGTGGGAAGCTCCAGTATCTAGCATATTATTATGTAATATTTGGTCATGTATAATAAGAATTAAATAAAATAGGGGTATCGAACCATCTGAATTCTTTCCATCAACATTGGGACCAAAAATAAATTCAGGCCTATCTTCATTCATGTTAATTGTATATTCATTCTCATTGACATTCAATACATCAGAAATCATTGATCTATATAAATCATTTTTAGCTAGTTCTGTTAAGGGAACAACTATTTTCAATTTGGATATTTCAGACTGCATATTAAATGTTCGCTGAGATCTAACGGTTTGAATCACTTCTTCTTTGGGAACTCTTGTTTGTGATGATTTTTCTTGAGTTTCTACTATTTTTCCTTTGTTTTGAGCTCTTCTCTTATCTTTTGTCTGAGTTTCTTGGTTTATGCTATCCTTAAATGTTTTTTCAGGGGTATTTTGGGGATTAGCAGAAATCTTATCAGTCTTATCAGGTTTAGGGTCTGATATTTTAAAGTCAGTAGGATTCTTTCTTGGCTCAATGATTGTTGTTGAATTGGTGGCTTTGGGAGAATTATCTTTGGAAATATCTTTGGAAGATTGTGCCACTTCATCAGTAATATCTACAATTTTTGGGCCTTGCTGCTTTTTAGGACTGGGTGGATTTGAACTCTGTTTGCGATCTCTGGGAAGAATTTGCAAGAATTTTGATTTAGAAGTATCAGACTTCTTTTTGTTTTGTTCTTGTTGGTTTGGAGAATTACTCTTTATATCAGAATCAATTTTTTTCTTGCTCCTAAGGTTGTATTGACTATGAATTTTGTTTATTGCAAAATCATAACCTTGTTTATAATCATAGGATTCTCTAGATTCTACTTTGAGCTGATGAAGTTCAAAGGGTTCTTGGTCCTCCTGAGTGAGGAAAATGGTATTGTTTTCATCAATCCCCATAAAAATGTTTATGTCTTCCTCCTCATCAACATTATTTTGTGAACTTTCTGCAAAGTTTTCTTGAAATGGGGTTCTTATATTCTGATTAGGGGAAGGCTCCTTACCTTTCCTGGGGTTGGTGTTTTTTCTGTAATTGGGATTCCGGATCTGGGATTGATTGTCCCATTGTGGTTTCTTTTAAATTTGATCCAGTCTGTCAACTATTTTTTCTAGTGCTTTAGTAATGAAATCAAATTTACTATCCAAGTGAGATGCTTCCTCTTTAATGGTAACCCTTCTTTCATTTCTCATTCTAGCCTTCTTTGCAAGTATGTTGATTTCTAAACCTACAAAATTTTGTTGCATTTTCTCTAAATTATTTACATCCCTTTCCCTAAGTTGGTAAGCCATGTCTACGTCAAAACAGTTAGGGAATTTCAGTAGCACGGAATATGGAGTAGGTTTAAGGTCTGCGGGAATGGCATTGTATATGTTGTTATATCTTGTGCAGAAGTCTTGGATAGTTTCATTTGGGGCGCTTTTGACAGCATCAAATTCAGATAGTATTTGCATAGGGTTCTTCTTTTTCTCCCATTTATTAAGGAACACTCTATGGAATGCAGTTAGGTCTGCTATGCTACCAGGTGCTAAAGCTTTAAACCAAGTTTTCACCTCTCCAATTAAGCTCTGAGAAAATAGTATCATTTGGACATCAGACTCATCTATCTCATAGACTTCCCAGAAATAATTCATTATAGTAATGTGTTGCTGTGCAATAATATGTTAGAGATTATCAAATAGTGGAATATATTTTTGATAGTTCTGGGGCATGTCATGGAGATTCTGAGGTAAGACCAAGGGAGCATATCGGGCTGCCATGGCTTGAATTTTAGCTTGACTGGGAGGTACAGTTGTGGTAGAAGGGATAGTACTGGTTACTGCAATGGATGTACTTGAAGAGCTTGGTAATGGGGATGAAACAGAAGTAGTATGGCTAATGGTAGTTGTAATGGGTTGGGTAAATGATGGGTATACTACTTTGGGCTGCAAGGGCAGCTCAGGGATGAATGGATCGGTTGATGAACTAGCAGTGGATTGTGCATATGATGAGTATATGATTCTTTGTGGCAGAGGCAACTCAGGGCTTATGGGCTCCTGAGGTAAACTGACAGAAGAATCAGTAAATGATGTGGCATCATACAAAGTTGAATCTGATGCTGGAAATATTGTTGTGTATAGTTTAGAGACTGGGGGTTTAAATTTAGATAAAAATTTAGCTAATTTAACAGCTTCTTCAATGTCTTTGATTTTTGTGACACTTACCCTTTTAACTGGACTTTTACTTTCATTTTGATCTGATTTAGTAGGAACATAAATAATTTTATGTTTTTCACTTACATAAGAAGCAAAAAATGGATCTAAAACAATTTCTTTTAAATTCTATTTAGATTTTTTTCTAAATAAATATTTCTCAAAATTTAAGTCAAAATCAATGTCTGATAAGCTTACCAATTCTTCAGGTAAAGAATCAGCCCTTCTCAGAGGTATTTCAGTTTCAGAACTATCACTTAGTTTTTTCTTCTTTTTTCCTATCTGGTCAGGATTATCTACTATCTTTGCAGGATTAGGATCAGGGTTGGATCTAGTGTAGTATATTTTCTTGGGAACCAAATTTTTTATTGGGTAAAATACCCACAACCTTTAAACTCAATATTAAAGTAGAAAAGATATAATTAAAGATTTTCCTTTAAGACTAAACTTAAAACTGGAGAGTGGTTAGTCCCCAGTATGGTTGCTAGTATGTTATCACCCTAGTAATTCTCAGGTTGTGGGATGGGGATTTTTGTAGTTAAGAACAGTAGGGGTAACCAAGAACCACTTTGGGAATTCAGGATATAGCCTTCTTGATCTCCGGAGAGGTTTCTCTCCTTATGATTTAGATTTGTTTTGGTAAAATATTTTAGGCTAGCTATGAGTAAAAAGTAGGGTTTGTTTTAAAATATTGGTGGGAATAAAGAGATTTCAAGGTAAACCAGACGGATCTACCATAATATTAGGCAATGGAGTCAACTCTCTAGGTAGGCAGAACTAAGAAATAAGGCTTAGAGATGCAAATGTGCTAAGGGCAAGATAGGTGACCTTCTAAGGCTTTGTATAGGCTTGATTTGATGGAGTGGGCGGAATCTGAGAAAAAGGGCACTTAAGAATCCTTAAGCTATAGATAATAAGATTGAAGAAGGGGATCTAACTGGGACCTAGAGAAATTAAGAATTATATGGTCTGGTTATCAAGTAGAAAACATCAAAATGCCAACAAGTTTTGAAACAGGGAGCTTATTATCAATAATCCTGTTTAATTTCTCCTTAATTGATCATTACAGAATAGAAACACATAATATGAATGAATGTAAACTTTAAAAGAAATACACTAAAAACAGGAAAAAACGAGACTTATCTTGTCACCACAAGAATCCTTAGCTATGATGTCTCTAATCTCGTTTCCAGTCTGCTACTTTGCTAATTGACTTACCAACTTCAATATGTCCAGCAAAAAGACTATAGTTGTCTTGAGAAATTTTATTCACCCTGAATACTTCGAATTATGAAGTATTTATACATAAAATTGTTTACAAAATATCTCAGAAATTGAGATAATGTTTTAATAAAAAATAGGAAAGAAAACATAATAAGAGGGACAACTGCAAAACAGTTCGCAAGTTGTTCCCTTTTACAAGCAAAAATAGAACTGATTATTCTAATTTAAACTGATTTTTGATATGCTGTGAGCTTTTCTGGCAATAGATATATTTTCTCATGGATGATAGATTGTGGAGTACTCCTTCTTTTTCATCTTCTGATCTGATACTCTTTATCTCTACTGTAATAAAAAATGATCAGCAGTAAAAATTTGATTTAACTGATACACTTTAACCCTGATACACTTTGACACTGATTTTTTCACCACAAGGTAAAAGTAAAATATGAGCTTCCAAGTTATTTTTCTATCAAATTCACAGTGGATCTGTGAATTCTTGCCACTATTCTGTAGTGGGAATCTTCATATTCCTCAACTTCCTATAACTTTCATCAGCTTCAGTATATTTGGCAAAGTTAGGCTTTACAGTGAATATATGCTTAATTTCATTTTCCAAAAAGAATATATTTTCAAAATACTAAAGAAGTACTTTGCCACTTGGTGATCCTTGTGGCAGTGGTTGTTTGACTTGCTCTTTTGCATTAGCTCTGATTTTTAGATCATAGTCTTTCTAAGGCATCAACTTGCCATTCAATGCATGAATGTCTGGAAAACCTGCTTCTGATAATATTTTGTATTTGTCCCAAAATCTTGAGATGGCCAAATTCATGTCTTTACACCTGTCTTCCAAGTTATTCATCATGTTCCTTTTATTTAGGACTTTCTTGATTTGTAGGATTCTCTCTGTTCTATCAGTAATTTTCAACTCTTCCAACTCTTCCCTGTTTTTTCTCTTCAAAAAGGCTATGAGTTGAACTGCTTGAGGTGGCTTATTTTCAATCTCTCTCTTAGTTTTGTAAATTTCTACATTATAAACCTGTATTAACTCTTTTTGTTCATAAATTATTTGAATTGAAGGCCATTGAGAGTGAATTCCTTCAATGATCTTTGCCCATAAATGATTTTTAATATATGCAACCTGATTAGTAAGATTCACCTATTCTTGAAGAATTCTAACCTGTTCTTGTAGTCTATCTGCCCTCTGTTCATGTCCTCTCGAAGTAATCAAGGCATCTCTTTTGGAAGATTCTAGATTCTTAATAGTGCCTTTCAAATTAAGTATTTCTTTCTCTTTAATTGACATGTCTTCCATGGCTCTAATACGACAGCTTTGTCCTGTATTTTATTTATCTGTGAACTTGAGGAAGAAGAAGCAGAAATTTCATGAGAAGTTATTGGCACCGCAGTGGCCATTACTCCTTGTGGCGCCAATTGTTCTGCTAATGTGGATGGAAAAACAATACTTACAGTAGGGATTACTGTAGGAATGTGAACCTGTTGAGTTTTCTTTAGGTCTTCATTTTCTCTTATGGAAGCTTCCAATTGACTTTCCATCTCTTTTATTTGGGCAATCATCTTACGAACAAGTTGTTTGAGCTCATCATTTTCAGTTTTCTGCTGAAGAATTTCCTTTTCTTGAGGATTTTCATTTTGGGGCAACTTTAGTTGGTTTCTGAGGGCAGCTATATCCTCATTTTTCTGTTTAATCAAAGTCTTTGAAATCTCCATGTTAGCACGATCAGCTCCTGCTTCAATCACCAGATCTTCTAGTGCTTTGATCCTCAAATTTTTGGCATATAGTGAGGCCTTGTCCAATTTCATTTGATTTTGGAGGTTGAGCACTCTTTTCTCAAGCCTAATAGATTTGATAGTCTTATTGATAATTTTAGAATATAGCATTTCAATATTTCTCCTATGAAATTCTATTTGATCCAATTCATGAATAGCATCCGCATCAAATTCAAGATCTGTTTTGGAATAATCTGCTACCAATTTTGGATCAGCCACTGCAAACTTCAAGAATGACATTACTAATTTATTAGAAGAAAAATCAAAAGCTGAAACAAGTATGTCCTTGTTTCCAGGCTTTTCCTTAAGGAATCTAGAATATGCTTGATTCTTGATTTATTAATTCTTCTCTTTGATCTGTCTGAACCTGATTTGAATTTCTGACTTTGTGTTGTCAGGTTCCATAGAAGAAGAAGACATATCAACATTTGTTAGATTATCTACCATGATTGTATCCTTTTGTTGTGTTCCAATTTTAACATTCTGAAAATCTTTAAGTGTTTCAATCACTATTCTTATAGCTTCATCATCAATTTCATTATCTTCAATATTAAAAGATTTATTCCTTTCTTCATCTGTCAATTTACTTTTCTTGTTGTAAGGGATTCTGAATCTTTTGTCCTGAATAGTTTCAGCTATGAAACTATCTCCTTCTCTGCTCCTTTTATGTACATTTTCAGTTTCTTTTCTCACTGTAGCTACTTGTGTTTGTTCAACCTGTTTACCCTTTCCATTTTTTCTCTGCATTTCCAGTGAATCATCATCAACTAGAGTGTTGGGCTCCCATTCAATTTTGTTAGCATGCTTTTCAATATGGGGCTTGGAATCATGTAAGAAGATAGGCAACTTGCATTTTACTCTCAGTGTGCTTAAAATACCTTGTGGATCATGATTCCACATGAAACTGTATGGGAATTTGTACTCTTTCAACTTCACATTGATTTCATTGGCTGTTTCTCTATTATTTACAATAAATGGCCCAATTTGATTCTTCAGTTTAAACTGGGTCTATTTCCTGGAAGCTATGAAATTAATTTTATTTGCTTTCAATAGTTGTCTCAAATATTCCAATGCAAATATCCTTGTTGTAACAAATCTTGGTAGTTTTTATGGGGCCAAGAGTGCACCATATACTCTGATTTCTGTGTAACTTTTATATAAATAAAAGTCCCCTGTTTTACAGCTCTCAGATAGCTGTAGAATTCTCTTTGTCTCTTCATTGATCCTACAGGTTTGTTCTTTGTTCAACAGATTCATAGCAAGCACTAAGAATAGGTCGTTGAAATCTGCAAAGCTATATTCTCTATTCCATTTTTTTAGAATTGATGACCATAACACAACTGAAAGAACATTTCCCTATGGATCCACTTTCTGAAATTCAATGGGGGACTTATCTACTTGATAATACAAAAAGAGGTGAAGCAGATATGATGTATATCTGAAGACTCCTTCTGACAATCGTGACAACTGATAATGCATGTTTTCTGAAATGAATTTAGCGAAATTGTACACTATAGAAGGAGATTGGCCAAGACTCAGCGTTGAAAAAAAACCTAATATAGCCACATCTGTGAATTCATCACTGGTGTATCCTAATATGAATGATAGCATTGAGACTATTTCCCTGGTTTCATATGGGAAGTCAAAGGTATCAAAAGGAGGATTAAGCTTGGGGATATCAACTTGCTTAGGACAAAAAGTTTGGAAGACTTTGAATTTAGAAGCAAATTCATGCTCTAGATAATTTTGAGTCAACTCCTCTATGGACAACAGTTTGTGCTGGAGCTTCAGATTCATTGAAAATACAGAAATTTATTGACTCTTCATTACGGGAAACAAGACCCTTCTATCTTTAGTTATAATGACTGATCTGGGAGATAAAACCTTTTACATACTCGATAAACTTATGTTTAGAAGATGAGTTTGAGGAACAATGTACTTTGGCAAATTGGACTCCTAGAGTTGAATATCTTTGTTACCTTTTTCTACAGATTTGCCAAAGCACCAATTGTAAACATCAAGCAAGTTAAATTCTATAGTAGGGTCTAGCATTCTATAATCAAGGTCAACTAAGGGACTATTCTCTAGGGAAGTGACTGGAGGCTCGACTAGCCTGACCACTTCTATGGAATCGGAAGTGAGTGCACGGGTTGGTTTGTCAATTTTGGAAGACTCAGGCTGAGGGAATTTTGCAGAGGGTTTCTTTTGAGGCTTAAGGCCTCCATTTTTAGGGGTCACTTGTTTCTTTGTCATATTTAAACTGAGAAAAGCAAGCTTAAATGGTTTGCTAAGTTCTTTTATTAGAAACAAGGGCTTCTTGGTGAATTTCACTGGTAAAAAAGGGTTTCTGAGCAGGGTTTTGGACAAAACAAGGTTTTTAATGCTCTGAATGTATGTTACGATCAATTTCAGTAGTGAAAAAGACTAGGGTTTGGGAAAAAACTGCAAGAAATGGCAATTAGGGATTCTGGGGAAATTTTGACAGAGTTTCCCTTGTAAAATGGATGTTTTTTCTGCAATTTTATATGTGCAATTCAAGCGATTTACAGAAAAATAACAGGAATTAGATACACAATGGTTAATATTTGAAGAAAAATACCTGAAAATCAGTGCAATTGAGGATTGAAGACGTTACACAATTGCGCTTGATCTTCAATTTTTGCAGATTGGTCATTTTGAGGGAAATGCAGCACTTTGTGGTTGAATTGCAAGGCAATTTGGTTTCGAAAATGGTGCTGGATAGTTAAAAAGGAGTGAAAAAGGCTCCGCGCGAGTTCTCAGAGGTTAATTGGTGAAATTCTAAGGGAAAAATCTCTGCAGAAGATTTCAGAGTTTTAAACAAAAAAAGGTGAAAATTCATTAAAAAGTTATAAGTTTAATGTATTAAACCATAGTGGAAACCACAGTTAAATCACATTAAATCATGGTTAAATGAGTTTGGTTTTTGGAATACCGCCATTGGTATTCGTGCAGTTCATCGGTGGTAAGTAGTAATGCGCTTTTCGAACGCGATGCAATAGAATCGTGACACGTCGACGCGGGGTGGTTTGGATAAACCACCTATTTCGCATGACTTTTTTTTTCTAAATAAAACTAATTCTATTATGCATAAAGTTTACTGTTGCAAAATTTCCGCAGTGTCATTTGAGGAAGCCTGAGCACCGGGCTTGAAGAACATGCTAAATAGAGAGAGTCTGGACTGCCTGAGATGGGAAACCAGTCCTTTAGAAATCATATTTGCCACCCTGGGATGGGAAACTGGCCTACAATTTATACATGATGTTTTAACAGAAAGAAATAAACTAAGAGTAACGATCAACTTTTCCAGCTGCACGTTGAGACAAAGAGACAAAAAATTCCAATGGAAATTGAACAAAAATAGCTGATAGAGCTGTGAGATGAGCATATCACTGATCCTGAGTTGGTGATGGAGGCTCTTCCACCACCCTGCAAGCGTATTCCTCTTTAGAGTCATTCTTGACGCCTTTTAGGGCGCCTTCCTGGTCCAAGACTCCATCCATCATGCGCGGTGCTTCTTCTGCGTGGTGGGCAGCGCCTGCTATCTGAGTCGTGCTTTTGGGAGGGCTGGAGGTAGAAGGAGGCATCAGAGAATCTTCCATGGAGGGATAGGGGAAAGGAGCCTCTTCTTTGAGCGTAACCGTGATGTAAGCAGTGACAATAGGATTGTCATGAAGACATTCAAAACGAAATTCAGCGCGCTGAGACGATTGGCGGATGGACAAGCAAGCAAAACTGTGGGAGGCAGGAGGAATTGCAGCATTAGGGGGTTCAGCAGGTGGGAGAGGGAAAGGTTGAGCCGGAGTAACAGAGACACAATGACGCCTTTGTCTGCCACCATGACTTATTTCCTATGTCTCTTCAGCAGAAGAGGATCCTGAGATGGAACTGGAGGGAGGTCGATGTTGTGAGACTCGCCCTCTACTTGTGCCACGCCTATTCTATGTCGTATGCGTGGCATCGTGGCTGAGTCTTGCGAAGAGAAAATACAATGCAAGGGGCAAGCAAGTGTTCCAAAAACATAGTGATGGGAAATTCCGCAGGAGAAGTTCACCGTCTGAGCGTCAAGAGGGGAGGCGTTGCCCCAGAAATCCTTTGTTTGAGCTTGGTGAGTTGGATTGCTTCGACAGAAGATGCTCTGAGAAAAGTGAATCCCAGGCAGTGGTTGAAAAAAAGCGAGGAGAGTGAAGCGACGCCCAGTGTGGGTTCGAATGCTGGGCTCTGCATAGCCTTGAGGGCATGCACTGTTTAAAGGAGGCAGAGAGGCTACGCTGCTATCACCATTAACCGAATAATCTGGAATGAACGCCATGACCGATTGAATACCCATAGCGTGATGAGAGAGCTACTGCACAGGTTTAATTACTCCTCAAGTTGGTCGATTAATGAGCACATAAATGCGCGTACAGGAGACCATATTCCCACCCCACGCAAACTCCTTCGGGAGACGCGAAGGGGCCAAGGTCCCATCATTCATTGCTGGCACCCGCATCCGGGCGATCCTTTTGCACCAACAAAGTGCAATTTTGTAGCTTTTCTAGTTCCTAGATAACATTGAGGGGGCCATGAATGAGAGAATTAGTGCTGTCTGCTCCCAAATTTGCAAGAAGATCTACAAATTTATTTCCCTCTCGCTTAACATGAGTGAACGAGATTTGTTTGTTTCTTTTCAACTAGGAGCTTATCTGATCAATCCTGGCAGCCAAACGCCAGCTGTTTGCTACCTTTGCTGTGTTGGTTCCCCAGAGGAGCTGATTAACCATAATAATGAGTATCTGATAATCCCCTTCAATGATGATGGGAAAGAATCTGTAGTGCTGTATGAGGTTGAGCCCTTGCTAGAGCCCTTCTAACTCAGCCGAGTTGTTGGTGTCCCACCCAAGTGATCCATAGTAGATGGCCTGCAATTCTCCTTCTGAGTTTCTAAAATGCCTCCAAATCCTGCTTGCCCGGGGTTTCCTCTAGAAGCACTGTCGAAATTTAATTTGAGCATTCCTGAGGGTGGAGGAGACCATTTCAGGGGAACTGCAGGGACAGTGTTGCTTCTAAGGGTTGGTGTCGGCTCAATTTTGAGATTCCAGTTCTGCCAGATGGAGATTTCTGTAGGCTACTTGGGAAAATCCTCTTCATGCCAAGAGTGAAGAGCAAGGGATTCCTGAAGATTGTTGCAAATGATGTCCCAAATGGAATCCAGAGGTGAGGTTTGATTTTTAAAAATACGTTTATTTCTTTCTTTCCATAGCGACCAGAAGAGCACCCCAGGAATAAGCTGCCAGAGGGAATTGAGGAGGGAGGAATTATAAGGACACTTAGGCCAATTCCGAAGGATGTTAATTATGTCTCTAGAGGGTTTATTTCTCTGGCTATGAAAACTGACTTTCTCCCATAAAGTATTGGCAAGAGAGCAGGACATCATAAGATGCTGAATATCTTCATTGCGTTGATTGCAATTGGGACATTTGGATGGTCCTATGAAGCCTTTTTTGACTAAATTATCCCAGGTGAGGATTATTTTGTGACTAAGGAGCCATAGGAAAGTAGAGATTTTTGGCCATATGTTTGGGGCCCAAATCAATTTCCAGAGAGGATCACGAGGAAGGGGCGTAGGGTGCATTAGAGAATAATCTTCCTTCATTGTGAACATACCTTTCGTTTTATAACCCCACCTGAGTATGTCTGGGTCCTCCGAATATCTGATTTTCCATCACCGAAGCTTGAGGCTGAGCAATTTCCATTCATGAACTTGAGCATGTGGAGCTATGAGGGTTGTGGATTTCCATTGTCTGAAGCCTTTGCAGTGTGATGGCATCCAGAATTGACAAATATTTTCTTCCATTGATGCGTTGTCATTGCCAAAATTGGTGTGAGAGAAAATCTCATGAAGCTGTGGATTTTGCTACCAAAAATCCACCCAGAACCTGGCAGAATTGCCTTTGCGGATCTCCCAAAAACTATGCTTCTGAATGAGCACATAGTGTTGCTTGGCTGCAGTCCACACAAGAGAGCCTGTGCGTTCAGGTGAAAGCCTTATTAAATCTTCAGGAGATCTGTTGTTGGCATATTTTGTAGTCCATATTTTAGCCCAGGGAGTGTGTGGATTTGAGATCCATTTCCACCATATACGTGATCCCATAATTTCATTGCTGTGTATAGGGTTTTTGAGGCCAAGACCACCTGCGTCCTTGGGCGTACAGACTGTATTCCAATTAATTA
Organism: Pinus albicaulis; assembly: GCA_034641835.2. Taxonomy (NCBI): domain Eukaryota; kingdom Viridiplantae; phylum Streptophyta; class Pinopsida; order Pinales; family Pinaceae; genus Pinus; species Pinus albicaulis. Next base: position 515,024,558 of record CM076571.1, read on the forward strand.
GGGCCCATTTTCTATTCCTGCCAGAGGATCCCCAAAGGAAGTTCCTTTGTAGGGATTTGATCTGTTTAAGGACCCATTTAGGAGCAGCCAAGATAGAAAAGAGACAAAGAGGCATGTATTGCAGCACGACTTTGATGAGAGTGAGTCTGCTGGCCATGTTAAGGGCTCTGAAAGTCCAGGAAGAGAGCCGAGATTCAAATTTTTCAAGGAGAAGGTCCCAGGAAGCATTCTTGATAGCAAAGTCGATAAGGGGGGCACCCAGATATTTTTCTGGGAGAGAAGCTAAGGAGAAGCCAAGGATACAGGAAACATTGACTTAAGTCATGGGAGGAGTATTGAAGAAGAAAATATGTGATTTGGAATCATTAATGGAGAGACTAGAGGCTTTATAAAAAAGGTTTAAAATGTCTTTAAAAGAGCATGCTTCTTGGATAGAAGGGTGGCCAAAGAGCATGTTATCATCCACGAATTGCTGGTGGGTGGTAACAGGGGCTCCGTGGAGGGAGATGCCTTTCAGAAGATGAGTATTAACTCCATTTTGGATAAGTTTTCCAAGGCCTTCAGCCATAAGAACAAAGAGGAAGGGGGAGAGAGGGTCTCCTTGTCTAATACCTCTAGTGGGGGAGAAAGGGGGGGAATGGATCCCGTTAACGAGGATGGAGAAAAAAGTGGAAGAGATGAGATTCATTATCCATCTTATCCACATTTGGTCAAAACTGAAAGCACTTAGAATCTGCTGAATGTAATTCCAATTCAATCTATCAAAATCTTTAGAGAGATCGATCTTGAGGAGCATACCTGGCTTCTTGCAAATTTTTAGGGAGTGTATAATCTCATGAGTTAAAATTATACCGTCCAATATTTTTTGACCTTCCACATAGCCTGTCTGCTCAGGTGAAATGAGAAGAGGCAAGAGGGGTTTAAGCCTATTGGCTATGACTTTGGAAATGACTTTGTAAATCACGTTGCAGAGAGTAATAGGCCTGAATTTTTCGGGCTTACTTGGTTGATCCTCCTTCGGGATTAGCGTGATGAAGGTAGCATTGAGAGAGGGTAGAAGCCAGTGCATGGTTCTTGATTCTTCGACGAGCTGCCAGACTTCATGTTGGATGAGGTCCCAGAAGTGATGGAAGAAGTTCGAGGTAAAATTGTCCAGGCCCGGTGCCTTGCCATACATAAATTGCGCCATAATGAAATCAACTTCCTCGAGCGAGACTGGGTGCAGTAACATTTTATTATGCTCCACAGTGATCAATTTTGGAATCAGCTACGTGACTTGGTCTATAGCTTGTTGTCTGTCGACAAGAGGCTCTTGTTGGATGCCTTTGAAGTAATCCAAGAGCTCCTGTTCCATTTCTTCGTGCTTCTCCATCCGTTCCCCTTGTTGGTTGGTGATATGGCTGATTCGATTTTTCTTTCTTCTTTGAATGGTAGAGTTGTGAAAGAATTTGGTGTTTCTTTCACCCTCTTTCAACCAACGAATTCTGGATTTTTGCCTCCAAATGAATTCCTCTTGTTTGTATCTGTTTTCTAGTTGCTTTTGTAGATCCTGCTCCTTAGCGGCAAGAGTCTCTGATCTTCCTTTGTTGATGATTTCCTGTTGAACCTCTGAAATTTTTTGCTCAAGGGCCTTTTTCTCCTGAAATATGTTTCCAAAGACTGTCTGATTCCAGTTTTTGATGTGAATTTTGAGGAATTTTAGATTTTTTTGAAACTGATACATTTTTGAACCTGTTGGTGGGACATAGCTCTTCCACGCAGCATAAACCATTTCTTTGAAAGACAGATGCGTGAGCCAAAAAACTTCAAATTTGAAAGGTCATTTTAGATGGGACCCTATGTCTTGCCATTCAAGGAGAATAGGCCAATGGTCCGAGCCAGCTTCAGGGAGAATTGAGGTTGTAATGTCTCCTCCTACATGAATGGTGTTATCCAAAATGAGAAATATATCTAGTTTTGAAGCAATCTGTTGGTTCCCCGCTCTTCTATTGTTCCAGGTGAAAAAGCCATTGGAGAAAGGGATATCAATAAGCCAATTGGAGTTGATGAAGTTTTTAAAAAAGGAGCATTCCGGGTCCAGTCTTGACCATCCACAAGATTTTTCCTCCCTTCTGGTGATCATGTTGAAGTCTCCTGCAATGATCCACAAGGGATGCGTTCTATTGGAATTTAGATGTTCCAAAGTATTTAAAAGCTCCATCTTACAGACTTGATCCTGAGGAAAGTAAACGTTGGAGAGATGCCCATGTATGTTGGTTCCAATAGGATGAAATGTTGCATGGATGAGGTTGTGCGCAGCATGGAAGTTTGCCAACATTACTGATTGAGTGTCCCAGGCAACTGCAAGTCCTCCTGAGAAGCCTGAAGCATCCACTGCCACTGAGGAACTGCTTGGCCAAGCCTTTGAAAGATTGAGCCTAGCACTTCACTGTTACATTTTTTTTCCTGTAGAAAGAGAATTTGAGGCTTTTCTTTCTGAAGCATGTTCTTAATCATTCTGTACTTTCCGGGGCTATTGAGCCCTCTTACATTCCATGATACGAGCTTCATGGGGATTTTCCTGCGAGCGGTTTAAAGAACCTCGTTAACTTTGGATATCGCCCGAAATCCACCAAAATTTCCCCCAGAGTGATGGTACGTTGCCAATCTGGTTTTTTCCCTTGCTTCTTGGTTTCTTTAATTACTTTCAAGCTGTCCCAATGGATTCCTGGTTGAATACCCAATTTCTTCTGTTGTTGAACCTTGGAAAGGGTAGCTTCAAGTGATCCAATCTATCTAGGATTTATTTTATCAAATTATTTTCTTCGACAAGCATCTTCTAGTCCCAATAGGTCCAGTTCGCCAAGATCAAAGCCTTCTGAGTCTTCATCCATGAGGGTGAGATGACTATTTTCCAGAGCTTCCTTATTTGCATGGCTAGGGCTAGATTGCATCCCATCTAGATCCATGAGGTTAGGGTTCCAAGTCACTTGATTTTTTACAGAAGTAGGACCAGATCTAGAGGGGGCCGTAGCCTGCGCCTCTGGTTGGGTAGATGCAAGAGTTTGAGAGATGGGAAAATTTGAAGGGTCAGAGGGAGGAGAGGAGGGATGGAGGGAGGGATGGGTGGGGTCAATCTGAGGGCCGGATTGATCAAGGATGGCAAAGCTATTGCTGGTGGAGGGGGTATTAGCAAGAGAACTAGGTTTTTTCATAGAGGAGGAGGATTTCTTATTATGTCTCCTTTGAGTGGGAACTTTGGTGAATCCATCGGCTTCTGCATTGTCTTTAGCTTCTTTATTCTAAGCTTGAGAGTTAAGGGGACAGTCTCTGAAGAGATGTCCATGGGCATGGCACCTCTTGCATCTAAATGGAACATGTTCATAGTCAAGAGGCTGAATCCATTCGAAATCATCATGATATAGACTTACCACGTCTGGTAGAGCTTTGTCCAGATGCATGTATACACATATTCTTGCGTAGGAGGTGTATCTTCGAAGTTTGGTCTCCTCAGCTATCTTGTTGAACTCTCCTAACCCTTGTCCAATCTCCTGAAGGGAATCCTCTTCCCAATATTCAAGAGGCAGAGAGTATAGACGGATCCATACAGGTGCCCAATTGAAATTTTCTCTACCTGGGTTGAATCTTTCAACCCAGTTCCTGAGATATAACCCCGCCGGGTTGAAAAAGTATGGGTCTCTGTCGAAAACCTTGTTTCGATCCTAGATACAATTAAAAATGGATGTGAAGAATCCTTTCGGACCCAGTTTCAGAGTAACATGTCCTTTGGTCTTCCATTTGGAAGCAATCCAACCCTATAACGATTTTTCTGTTGGCCAGAAGCCGATAAATTTCCCAATGAGAGCATGATCTCTCATATACTGGATTCTAGCATTTATACGGTGACTTGGCAAGTCGATTTTTGGTCTGTCTAGAGCTATGGGCTCACATGTGGATGAAGTAACAAACTGCGCATCTGTTTGCTTCTCATAGGTCGGCGTCTGAGACGCGTTGGCCTCCAGCTTTTTTCCCGCTTCTGTTTCGCTTTGGCTAGATGTCCCATCGAATTATTTTTCCGTTTCAGGGGGAGGCTTACTGCCTCCACCTGTTGCTATCACCATGCTTGTTTGCAGAGCCTCCCTGCGTAGCTTGACAGGTGCCGACACAGCACAGCAGGTTGCATGGTTGGCTAGGGTTTTGGCCTGGAGTTAGAGAGGAAAACCATCTATTTCGCATGACTTTTACAAAACATCCATCGATTACTTTGTGAGAGAGAAAATGCATTATCACTGTCGGATCTGATCTCAGGCAATGAATGATTGGGATTAAAAGGAAATGTGCGGGAAAGATCATTTTTCGGGTTCATTTTTGACCGTAGATCTTGGGAGTAAAATAAAAAATCAATTGTTGTAACTCAATTGCGATGGGGAAAGGATGGAGTATTCATAATCTCTCGCATATATTTACAACCGTTAGATCAAAGGGATTTGGGGATTGGAGGATCAAGATTGAATCTCGATGGGTACAGGCCTTTTAATGAGTTTTGTATAAAAAAATGGTTTTTTTCCAATGGAAATGGTGATCGGGAGTTTAATCAAGATTTTAATCAAGGTTAGGGGTTAAGTTACATATTTAACTTAAGGTTAGGGAGACGGGGAAGGGAAATATACATGAAATGAGTTCGTTTTTTTTTAAGTTTGGTTTAGACGAAACTTCAGGGATTTTTTGACTTAGAACATATATAACATATGTTTAAATATTTTTCATATATTTTTACTTATATGGTTAATTAAATCGAGAAGACTTAATTACCATAGGGGCGGGATTACATATAAGGATAAAATTAGCCAAAAGGGTTATAAGGGGGGTTTTATGTAAACATGTGGACATAAATAACTTTGGCTTAATATATAATAAGTGGGTTTTGGGGATTTATTTATAAAAAAGGATTTATATAATAGGAAAAGGTTAGTTGTATAGGGAGTTAATATATAAGTTAAATTTAGTATGAAAATAGGACATGGAATACTCAAAACACATATTCATAACAAGTAAAGTGAAATACAAGATAATTTTCATTGATCTTATCACTTAGCTCATGATATAATGTTATTTTGAGGGTTTATTGTGTTTAAATGATGTAGGAGGCTAGCTAAATAGGAATTATAAGTGCCTTTTAGTAAAATGAGATTTTACTTAGGATTTTTCAAGGGGATGAGTGCATGAATGGTAAATGATGTGATTAAGCGATTAATATAGACATTTCACATTTTTAACTAATCAGTCATAGAGCCTTGGGTCCGGTCCCAAAAAAAGTCAAGGAAATGCCTTGAGCCTTTCTGGCTGATAGTTTTAGAATGTTTCATGACTATGAGAAGGGGGAGTTAGTTATTTTGAAGCCCATGATAAATGATATTTACATCACAATGAGATTTTTCACCTTCTTCTACCTACCCATCTTACCATGCTAACATTTTTTCTTCTTTTGTAATAAGGTGCATTTAAGCTAGCAACCTTCACAACATTTATTCTTTCTGAAAACAAGTAAAATATCTAAATCTACACTTATTTCATCCATGAATCTAGATTAAACTATTGGATTCACTTTATTTCTCTACCTAACTATTGAATTGTTAGGATTAAATTGTCTAACAACTCATTATTCTCTATCTAAAACAAAGGAAATTGAAACAATGATAAGTTAATATTGAACTACTTAACTCATCATGGACTAATGGCATTTATTGACACTCTGCCATAGTCAAAAGTAAAAAGTAGTGGCATTTATGTTTGCTCACTTTCATGTTTTATTCATTTTTTCTTTTGGGGTATTTTATTTTTCTAAGTCCTTTGATTATTCTTTTATGAATTTTCATCCTCTTTTTGATCTTTTGATTTTTTGATTTTTTTTTTTTTTTTACAAAATATGTGAATACAATTTGTAGAAGGAAAAGTATGTACAAATTTACAAAATTACCAATAGCCAAATCAAAATTATGACCCCTATATTATAGGTTGCTAACATAAAGTATGAACCCCACCAAAAAGAGATAAAAATAGATCCTTAAAGTGATGCAAATTCAAATGCCACTAATTTTTACTTTACTATGAAAATAAGATGTGTGCATCTTGTCAAAAATGCCACAATCCATGAGGATCAAAAAACTTAATCTCGATCATTCATGTTTTAAATTTCATGCTGATAGTTAGAGAATAAATGATCTGGCCACCATTTAATATTGGCATATTAGTAGTTAGGTAGAGAATAATAATGAGCTCATCAATTTAATCTGAGCCATTGGAAGTTATAAGGTTAAAATTAGATAGTTTTCTTACAAAAGAAAAATAAAAAGTGTTAGCAAGCTCAAATGCACCAAAATAAATGAAGACAAAATGTTAGGGTCAATGATGGGTAGGCAGATTACTTTCAAAAGTCATGGAAAGCAAACATTGATCATTTCATATCAATAATATGCCCCAAAGTCCCCTTCCCGTCGCTTGAAATCATATTTTCCATTCTTGAAAGGAATTTTCCCTTTTAAAAATATTTCTTTCCCCTCATTGTAACCCATTCCCCTTCCTAAAAAACCATTTTCCCTAGCTAAAATCACATTTTCCTTTGAAAAAGGTAATTTCCCCTTACTAATTTCCCTTTTTCCATTTAAAACACACTAAAATACACTTATTCTAGGTTTTAAATAATGTCATGCCCCATTGAAAAATCCCTTCCCGATGTTATTTTAATTCATTCTTACTATGTTTTAAATATCCCCATCATATTTATTCACCCTGTATTATATTAACTCCCATACATATATTAAACCCTCTCGCTATTATTTTAATGTATCCCTTCATTATATTAATTCCCCATTATAATATAAACCCAGGTCCCACTTTACATAACCCCATCACATCTATTACTCTAGATCCCATATATCATTAGCATATAGCTTATATTATAAAATTTTGCATATATATTAAATCCCCTGCCTATACATATTCTCGGGCCCTACCTCTCACGAATCCCCAACTCACCTGTCATCCGTCAGATCTCTATTCGTCAGATCTGACGATCAATGAGGAATTTTACACCCCCTAATGCCCAAACTTTAACACCACTAAGGGGTTGCGAAATGGGAGGTTTCGCAACCCCATTCCCCTGCTACGTGGTAGCCCAAAATTATATTGCATCCTCCAATCGAATACCACTTACCCTCCTTTTGTGATGTGAAAACTATTAGGTTGTTTTCCGCCCCTTACTATGAAACCACCCTCATTTGGATCTTTACCTTCGTGCCAATGTTTAACCACGGTTAGTTAAAAATATAAAGACTGCCCTAAAAATCCTTTTCATCATTTTTGTTCAAATCCGCGGAGTAGAAGCCTTGCCAACCTTCTTTCAAGCTAAAGCCAACCACTTCCGACCTATTTTAAGGCCAAATTCAACCAGAAATCAAGCCTTTTGCCACCGAAAGTCGGTTCAGAACTAGTTTGAAGCCTTATAAAGAACATTGAAGCCTAGTTTTCTGCCAGAAAGCCTGTTTTGCTTCCAGAACTCATTCTGAAAACTAAACGGTTTATTTTCCAGGTATTTTTGAAGTGCCGAGGTCTGTACTTAAGCTTTGCGCAGTATTCCTAATAAGTTAATCAATTGAACTAGTTTAAAAGCTTTGTTGACTAAAAGAAAGCCATTGTTGCATCTAAAACCCTTTCTATAGACCGAAATCATCCTTTCATAGTATTCCTGAGGGCTTGAGACTATTTCTTAAGCAGGAAAGTAATAAATAAATAAATTCAACAAGTTTAAATGGCTTCCCAAGGAATTGTGACTGTTAATTCCCTACAACCTTCTGTTGTTGATGTTGAACACACCCCACTTGCAAACAAATATTTCAAAATCAGTGACCCTGTCACTAATTTCAACCTCCTTGAGCTCCACTATTGGAGCCATGATAAAGCCATTGACCAGGCTGATGATATTTGCCTTTGGGAATCCAATTTTTTGAAGTATATTTTCCCACAGACTTTCCAATTCCCAGAGATCATCAGGCTTTGTCAAGATAATTATCTACCTAATGAAAGAGCCCTAGTAGCCCACAACAAGGAATTTTTTTTCACTATTAATGTTGAATACATAAACCAAATGCTTCAAATTCAACCGAAGCTTGATGAAGCCCCTCTTTCAATTTAAATCCTTACTGAATTATATCCGAAACTTGACTTTCCAAAGAGGTTTTAGATGTTCCAAACCTTTATGCCTTCATCATTTGAAACCCCAAAAAGAAACCCTCCTTATCCAGCCTCAGTTTTCTCAAAAAGAGCCAGGAATATTGTCACAATGTTGTCCTGTATATTAGGATACTTTACAAATGAGTATTTAGATGCCTCAATCTTAGGTTTCTTGTCCATATTCTACCTAGGAAAATCTCCTACATCCACATTTAACTTTTCTCAGTACTTATTAGATGCTATCCATGAGCAACTATTTAAATTACCTGAAGAAGGAGTGTTTAAGTATTCATCTATTTTGTTTCATTTATTTCTATACTTCCAATCTGAAAGGTTTACAGTAAGCCTCCAAAAACTGGACCCTGAGGGAAATCCCCAATAAGTTTTTTTTTTTACTTCCTTAATTAGGAAAGATTCCACAGATTTTACCTAGAACAACTTCACTGATGCATTTGTTCATCCAATTGTCAACATGATAAGCAGTAGAAATGATCCTATGATCAGTGATGAGATAAAGAAGGTCTTACAATTGTCTGAACAATAGGACAGGGGACTGGTATTTATACCAGAACCACACTGAAATTAGAGTATATGGATATCAACTCACTCCATATAAGCTTCCCAAACACCTCCCAATGAGGTTATTTTCACTTGAATATATCGGGCACATCCTAAAATCTGATGAAGTGAACTTTCTGTCATCAAAGAAGAAAACACAGATTAAGATAAAAAACTAGATTGGTCCTTTCATCTGCAATAATAGGATTGTTGGTCAACAAGCAAAAAAGTACTTACAGGAATTCAAGTTCAATCAAATTTTCAAGTGGTAGTATGATCCTTTAGGAGTTATCAGTAAATTAAGATTCAAATGTAAACTAACTCCTTTTTTCCATGATTCCAAACCAGAAATTGAGAAGTACTCCAAAGAATCAGAGTGGTTGGAGAATACTTTGAAAGAGCTGGTGAAACCAGTTGAGACCAATTCTATTTTGCAGACTCCAGACCTACAAGATAGGAATTCCAAAAGGGAAAGATAAGAAGGATCATATTAAGCTCAAACCACTTCATAAACCAAATTCAAGTTAATGTACAAGAAGAATCCCAAGCTAAATCCTATAAATGAACAAGCTAAGACAATTGAAATTATTGATATAGACACAATGGTTAAAGAAAATGCACCTCCAACATTTTTAGAAGAAATTCACCAGCCTTCAACCTCTAATACTAAAATCATTCAGAAGAAACACAATGTAGAGGTGTCTTCATCAAGTAAACTATCAGATAAAGAACAAGATATCATGGAGAGGTACAAGGAAATAAAACTCAGGAATGAGGCATTAAAAGCAGTTACTTATGCCCAATACTGTAAACAGAAACCTAGTGACCAAAGTAGGCTACTTTCTGCCTTTGATTATAAAACTAGGAAGATGCATATGACCTTCTTGTAGTGAACAATGAAGAATCCAAAGTCATCAGCTGACTATAAGAAGACAACATATGATGTTCAAGCCAAAGATCTACATCCAATAGACCAAATTGAACTCCATAAGCAAGCTGGAGTAATGACATTCTCCATAATGACCAACAAAGCCATGAGTGTCCAAAAACTATAAAATACTCTAGAAAACATCAGAGGACAATTAAAACTAGAGAAGGCTTCCTCACAAGCCAAGGAAAATAGAATCAAATCACTTGAAGAACTAGTCATAGAGGTAGGATATGATCCCCAGAACATCAAAGTTGCAGAAGAACTCATCAAGAAAAAGAATGCAGACATTGCTGCATTTAAAACAAAAATAAAATTTCCTCCTACTGAACATCCAAAGGCTAAAGAAGTTCTGGAAAATGAAGGCCAAAAATATGAAATGATGAATCTCATCATTCAGTTGACAGCTCAACTGAAAGAGTTAGAGAATGAGATGGAAAAATTGGTGCAGGAGAAAAAGGCCTACATGGAAGAAATCCTTGTCATTGCTATTCCTACTGTTACTACAATAGTTCCATATACTTCAATAGCTCCAGTGGCAACACCACTTCCAATAGCTACATCAGTTCCATCTAAATCATCCACTACATCAGCAACAAATTAAACAACAACATCGACTCATCCTAGCAATGAAGCAGGTAAACTGATAAAGCCATGCAGGATATGTCAATACAAACAAATGAAATAAATATGCTTAAAGAAAAAATAAAAAGTCTAGAGGATGAAAAGAAGTTGATAAAAATCATGCATAAGAATGAAACACATAAGTCAAATATATTTATTGACAGAGTACAAAAATTAGAGAAAGAATTGACACTAAAGGAATCACTTGCCCAAGAAGAGTAGCAGCTCTGGGCCAATATCATTAACTCTGTTAATGATATTTTTCCATCCATTCAAGTTATATTTGAGAAGAAGTATTTGATAAAGGAAGAAACTAAAGCTATCTAGAAAGTCAAAGAGAAAATTGGGAAAAAACCAGAAGAGGCCACTGAGATCATTAAGTTTCTGAATTCAAAGAACAAATAGGAATTAAAGGAAATTGGTGTAAGTGACAAAACTGAAACAATTCTAGAAGTAAGAAAGGTAATTTCCAAAAGTAACTTAATGACACAACTTGAATATAAGTGTCAAAACATGGAGCTTCCAATAACCATATTCATGGTGAAATTTGATGTTTTGAGGTAGAAAGGTCTGCCTAATCTTTTGGTTATCAATGACAGATTGATGAAACATGAAGACTATGCAAATAAAATGAGAGAAGTGGCCAAAGAACATTCCAAAAATTCCTCCATGAAAGTTATTCCTACAGGAAAAGTTCTCTATAAGACTTTTGAGAATCTCTTTTACCTCCAGCATGAGGTAAATCATCTCTTTATCAACAAGCCTACATTTGCAAAATACACAGAGGCTGATGAAATTTTCAGAAGAATGGTAAAAATCAAATTACCAGATGAAGAAGCTTGAGAGAAACTGAATGATTTACTGTGAAAGTGAAAAGTAAAATAGGTAAAAGAGCAGTTCAGGTAAAAGATGAAAACAAAGAAATCAAAGATTAAAAGTAAAGTAGTAACAGAGTTTAAAGAGTATCATATGACAAGGTAGAGTAAAGATGCAACCAGCGTGAAAGACACTCAACATAAAAAGAGACAGTCGACGCAAAGAAAACGATCAAAGAGAGAAAGCAACAAAATATCAAACAACAAACAACAAAATCAATAAAAGAAGGGACAACATGCATTAGTTAGATAGCTGTCTCTATCTTGTTGCATGAAGATATTTATTTTTCCTTTAATAATTCTTAAAGCAGTTTTAGGATATTTTGTAATTATTTTTTTTATAAATACTTCATAATTCGAAGTATTGAGTATGGATTTCTTAACATTTCTATAGTTGTATTGATCTGAAACCTAAGGGTTCATTGTACAATTTTCAAGTCAGCAGACTAGACTGAGTAATAAAGGCATTCCATTATAGGATTCATGTGTTGGGCCACTTCAGTGAAGTATCTTTCTATTGTTAAATTGTTATTTGCTTAAGTATTTCACATACTTGCATGTTTTCTAATTTAAATGTTATAATAGGAATATTAATGCAGAAATGGTTTGAGTACACTCTATTCTGAACTGTTATTCATTTTCATGTTTTCTTCTAATATCCAGATTAGGGAATTATTCATTGCTCCTTAGTTTCAATTGACCTCTTTCATCTCCCTCATTATCCGGTTTGAGGAATCCTTAACTACTCCTTGATCCCGATTGAAACCACTTCACCATCCAGCCTAAAATATCTGAATTTACTCATCTACCTTGCCCTGTGAACACTTCCTTTAGACCTTGATTCAATCCTGTTTTCTTGACACTTTGACTCCATAACCAAATGGTAAATAAAAATTCATCTATCCATCTAAATCAGTAATTCCACCACCAAATCAAATCAAAAACCAATCAATCTTTTATAACTAGCCTAAATCAACTAAAAACAACAAAACTAAATCATAAAGAGAGAGCCCTCTCTGAGCATTAGGAAGGCTAGATCCTAATCTCAAAAGTAGTTTTGTGGTTACCTCTAATATTTCTTGAAACAAAAAGCCTAACAAACCTAGGAAATTATTGGAGCAATAACATACTGGTGACCACACTAGGAAAGAATCAGTCCCTAGTTAAATAAACCTTAAAGGAAACATTTTTACTCATCTTTTCACCTTAAGTTTTATTTAGGGTTGTTAGAAATTTTCATTAAAAATTAAAATTCTGGCTTCCAAAAGAATATACTATACCAGTTCTCATCCATATCCACAACCTATTGTAATTGTGGATGATCCTGACATAATTTTAAAGAAAAATAAAAAAGTAGAAAGTCTAGGGAATACTAGTCAATTAATCAAAGCTAATTCACTACCCAAAGAACTATCAAGCTTACAAGATATTGAATTCGATTTATCATTTGAACACTCTTTGTTTAGAACTAAATATGAAAGGTTAATCTATGATAGTGTAATAGATCCTAATTTCATTCAATTTATTGAAACAAAGAAGGAGACTGTTTCACCTGATTCAGATCAACAAGCTCTAGAACCCTTTGATAAAATTGATGCTTTGACTGCAACTTTGATTAAGACTATTTATGAAGCTTATTTTCAACATTTTTTTGAATTAACTGATTTATCTGCTTATACCCCTAAGCCTTCTACCATTCATCCAGAGTCTGTAGATTCATCTTTATTTAGTACCACTTCATCTATTATTTCCACTACACTTCATTCCACAAAATCATTCATCCTCAAGCTTCCTCTTCAACCTAGAGTTTTGTTTCCATCTCCAAACACTTCAAGTTCATCTTCTAGCACTTATGCTACATTTTCTAGTACTTCAACCTCATTTCCAAGCACATCTTCCAACATCCCAACTACATCCTCAAGTGTTCCAACTTCATCTACAAGTACTTCAAGCTCATATCCAAGTACTACCACTTTACCTCCTAGCCAAACTAGAATATTAACCATGGTAGCCAGATATGCACCTTTGGTCTTACCAACTAAATTACATGCCATGCCCCTGTTGGGGTTCCCATGTTTTGGCAAGTTTGGCAATACCAAAATATGAGACAACATTAGAACCAATTTTAGACCTCAGGATCTAGCCCTCCTAGGTCCATAGAGGGATCTCTCTATGATAGGCAAAGGTATATGTCTTTGAAGCTCTATTTTAAGGTTTTTAGGCTAGTTATAGGCACGAGTTTGTTTGTTTGTTTAATTGTTTATTTGGTTGTTGGGAATCAGGAAGGAAGGGTTCAATATGAGACAAGGATGAATAAATAGGATTCTAGACAAAGGAGGAATGATCTCAAGGAACACTCGAGACCATTGGGCAATGGAGTCAGGAAAGGGTTTACTTGCTATTCAATATGTAGGCTTTCAGTTGGGCTAGTCATCTAAAGCATGGGATCTTAAAGATGATAGTGTGGCATGAAATGGTAAGAAAGAAGGTGAAAGGAAAGGAAACCTCCAAGGTGACCATTCAGGAATCAGGTCAAGGGACATGATGTGTCATTAGACACCTGTGACCCAACCCTTAAAGGTTAACTCTTCAGAAAAAGGAAACATTAAAGATTTAAACACAAAGGCAAAAGCCAGAGATCAGAGAGAAACTTTGAACTCTCAATGCTTCGACATCCAACTTAGGGGAACTTGGAAAGATTCAATTAATCGAAAAGGACCCTAGCGAGGTAGAATCAACATTCTAAACTCCTAGTATCCCAATTATTTCAATTAAAACCCAACAAGAACATCCGAGGATAGATTCATTAATCCATACATCAGCTAACAGTAAATTATAGCCACTACACTGGTTAAATTAACTTAAATCAGTGCTTAGATAACACATACAGTAGAAAACATAAAAGGTAGGGAGAGAAGAAACATAGGGTACCATGCAAGGGTAAATCCTATGCCATATTTCTGATGCGTACCAAAAGAAATGAAATGTGATGAATTACGAAGGATAACATAGACAGGGATAGAAAACATCACCGCTACTTTAAATCAAGATCCAAAGAAATGTGCTTGTCATATTAAAGAGAAACACCAATCATGTACAACATTGCCAACAGCTTGATATTTAGTCTGAAAAAATCTCCCTCAGCCTATCTTACAACCTCACACAGAGAACTATATCTCAAGAGAAAACAACTTACAATTCACAGATATCCGATCAACAACCTTTACAATGAGTTTCTTCATGAGTCTTATAGATGAAAGAGAGGCATAGGAGGTAGATGGAACACTAAATGTAACATTAAAACAGAGTAGAAGGAGAGGGTCAAGGCCCATTCTGTCTTAATATCTGAGCATTAATCTTCAGTACTCTTTGGATGAAAGAGTGGTCTTCGATAGGCTGCAATTTACTTCAGGTATGTTCTTGATGTACTTTGGATGTAACACTCTGCAGTACTTTGGTGAATAAAAAAAAAGGCAAATAAATGACTATAAGTTCTGCCATACTATGTAAGAAATGCTCTGGTGGCATTAAGACTATTGTCAGGGTGGAAAACTTCTTGGGGACACAATGTAGAATAAAACAATATGGGTACTGTATCCTTTCTCGGGAGGAAACTTCTGCTGACGTGAACCACTGTCAATATTGTTTTCTGTGTTATAGGCCTCTTTAGGCCTTCTTCATTAATCGTGAGGTCTTCAATCTGGTACAACTGCCTTTTAAACAATGAATCAGAGCTTAAATTCTTCAATTACAGGCCTTAAACTCTCTGATTACCCACTGATACTCTTTGCCGCTTCATGACTGTCTCTATCTATGAAATCTAGTCTTTAATGATGTTGGAGAGGTTTAACCAGTTTGAACACCGTAATTTAATGAAATATTTCCTGTAGAAACCTTCCCAAACATTTATGTTGCAATATTAGGCTCAGGAAATATTCTTCTGCACTCTGTGTCACTATAATAGTGACCGTGAGCAATGGCGGTTCTCACAAATCTGTTAAGAAATTCATGCATGGGGAAGGATGGCTATGGTGGAATGCTGTGACGATGGTAGTGAAACATAAGCGAATGCTATCGATGCAATGGAAAGTGGTGGGAGCATGCAGTGAAACAGTGAAAACCGAACTAATGAAAGTCAGGCGAAATGAAAAAAATTTAATGTAAGACATTAAAATTTTAATGCTTGGTGGGATGATACAATTTAATGCAAAATATAAGGTTTGGACCTTTGAACCAAATACACAGAAGATGCATGGAAAAAATATGAAATGGGCAGATATGGTGGGACCCGTTCATGGGCGGAGGGCGATTCAATCAGGACCGTTGGATCTCAGGAGGAGATCGACGGCTGCGATGATCTGATGCAATGCATGGGTTGCGCGATGAAAAACAAGGGCTAGGACGTGAGATGAAATGAGGGCCATTGATCGAAGCCGATCAACGGTCGGGATCTGCAGATGAAATTTCAGGCGATGAAGTGGGGAAGTGGTTTTGGGATGCAAAACTGTTGGTTTCGCGCGACAGAAAGGCCAAAAGGTTGTTTTCACTTTTCAATGCAATATGGGTCTTTGGCTAACACGTGCTCTGGAAAACCGCCCATATCACGTAAATTTTAGGCATTAAACACTGAACGTGAAATCTACGCGATATGGATGTAGACTATTGGATCTGGGCTGGTGAGATCCAACAACGGGAGATGGGGCGCGATCTGAGGAGATGCATAGACAGTAGAGGTTGGGTCGAACTGACGACGGTTTTATTATGGGCCGTCTGATCTGAGGATGAACGACTGAGATTGGCATACAGGATACACAGGCAGAGAAAATGGTTAGTGGGTAGACAAAATCTGAGCCGTTAGATCATAAGGGGCGGACGACAGCGATCTAATTGGAGGGGAGTGATGGGAGGGTCAAAACTCCGATGAGCGACGGTGCGATTGGCTTCTGACCGTCGGATCTATGAGAGATCGATGGCTGCAATTGGATCGTGAAAGAAATGGCTAAAATGAAGCAATTACATAAACATAGTCATATATTATGCAAAAATGGTGTATGTGCACACACACTCACACACACTAATTACAGTCAGATTACTCTATTAAATAGAGTTTCTGAGATCCAACTTATTCCTAATTTAGAGAGAGAGGTTGAGAGAATTTCTCAACCGTCACAAACCAACTTCTTAAATATGGAATGTAAGAATTAACTCCAACATCCCCCTTTAATGATTACATTACATGAAAATAAAAAAATAATCAAGCTTATCAGTAGATTCTCCATCAAGTTGCCTCATAAACCTCGGAAAGGTGTAGTTGGAAAGTTGGATTCTCGAGTTCCCTTCCTCAACTCCCGAATCAAGGACCTCCCGAAGTCAATTACTAGACAGCATCCCAATCTGTCGCATAACCTCATTAGAAAACCACTTCCATGTCTACCACTAATGAGGGATCCTTCCCTAGATCCGCAACTACCATACTATCTGGACAACCATCCATATCGAGCCTTATTGCCACTTGATCTTTAAGTACTGGCATCAGACACATAGCTGAACTGTTGGTTATTCTTAAAAGATTTTAACAGGTTCACTCTCTTCATTGAATTCATCATCAGAATTCAATTGGTATTCATCTGTGGTTATATTTGCTAATTCTTTCCCTTTTAACACATCACTAGCATGACTTCTGCAATTCCACATTGTATGCCCAATTTTCCTGCAATAGTAGCATTCAATGTCACCTTTGTTTGCATTTTTATTTCTCATCCTTGACTTTGTCCACAAGGCATTTTCTACATGATAGTTCTGGTTTTAGTCACTTTTCCTCCGCGAGAAGTGCTACAATTGTCTCTTGCAATGTTTGTGTAGACATTTGACTCAAAGTGAAAATAACAATACTATAACTTGAAGGAAGACTATTTAGTAATACAGCTTTAGCATCTTCATCCTCCACCTTAATTCCATATTCACTTAATTTTCTTAAAAGAGACATTAAATTATTTACATGGCTAGACATAGATGTCTCCTCATTCATTTTCAGACTAAATAATTGCAGCTTTATGGAAAATTTTGCATTTGTAGATTTTACACCAAACAACTGAGCCAAATGTTCCCATATTTCCTTTGATGTTTTAGTAAGATCTACATGATGTAATTGCGAATTAGATAGAGCAAGTCCAATAATAGACTTAGCTTTGTCATCTCTATTTTTCCATTCAAGTAACTCTTTGGCATCTTTAGGTGCTACTTCTGAACCATTCAATATTCCCCACAAGTTTTTATTCATTAATTGCAGTTGTATTTTTACTTTCCATGAGGGAAAATTCAAACCACTGAATTTGTTTAATACCATAAAATCCATGATAAAAGGAAAAAAAATAAGATACCTTTTAAACACCGATATATCCTACCGCACTTTAAAAAAAGGAATACTTCATGGGCCTTGTAAAATGTATATAACGGTCTTCAAACATGTTGCAACTTTATCCCTCAAACAGGCGGCTCAATGTGCCAAACAGGAAATGGTTGTGCATCTTTAAACAATTGTGATCACATGTGAAGACGACTCCTTTCTCTTCGAGCAGGCAGAGTCTCTTGTATCGAGTGGGCTTAGCATCCAGAAATGCGGCCTCTTCATTTTCACAGCGACAGGCACGGTCTCTTCAATATGCCTTATAAAAGCTTCGACCATTGAAGATTGTCCAGAATCTAATCCACTGTCAAATTTCAATGCACAGAATCTTCATTAAAATGGAGATCTGTCAACGAGAACGAGGGATCATACCGCACAGTGTCCTGTTGCTCATGCGGTATGACACGACAGAGTGTCCTGCTACTCATGCGGTATGCTCTGGAAATTTATGTGTGGTATGGAATTTTCCACATGTGGGATTCATCCACCAACCGACCATTGTCCACTCAATTCCAGTCGCCATGATATCTATGCCGAACAATAACACATCCTGACATAAGCATCACAGATCCACCGTATGCAATGTTTAACACATTCACACATAGACAATGGTTATTCGAACCAGCAGATCTGATTCATGCATAGGTAGCGATTGTTCAAATTAGCAAATCTTTTTACTCTTTATCACACCTATTCCATAAACCCAGTTCGAACTTGATGCTCTGATACCATGAAAGAAATGGCTAAAATGACACAATTACAGAAACATAGTCATATATTATGCACAAACGGTGTATGTTCACACACACTCACACACATAGATTACAGTCAGATTACTCTATTAAATAGAGTTTCTGAGATCCAACTTATTCCCAATTTAGAGAGATAGAGGTTGAGAGAATTTCTCAACCGTCACAAACCAACTTCTTAAATATGGAATGTAAGCATTAACTCCAATAGATCGGAGGAGCCCAATCAAGGAACACATGGCAGAATGAGGGTGAATCCTGGAAGTTGGTTCTTATGGATTCAACGTCTAGGATTGCGTCAGAGGATCACAATCGGGAGGGACGGAGGGTGGTACCATTTAAAATTTGCGATTGCGATTAGAGCGAGGATGCGAGGGCCATCAGATTAAAAGGTGAATCGACGGTGGGCATGCAATCGGAGGGGTGAAAAAGGGGAAAGCAGGCACAATGGGACTTGCGATGACTGTTGGATCTATTTCAATCAACGACGAAAATCAATTCGAAAGCCGACAGACTAGAACACCATCGCATCTGAACTTTAGGTTTTACAATGGAGAAGCTTGTCCCACTCCAAATCTCCGATGCGATTAGCACCTTATGGACTAGCGCTTGGTCCTTAGCACTTGGGCTTATGGAGGGGAAGTGGTTAGGGGCTGGCCGAAAGGGACTTAGCCTGCACATGGAAAAACATGGGTTTTTAGCCAAAAATAGAGCCTTTAAGGCTAAAATTAGGCTTTTGGTTAAGGGAAAAAGGGGGATGCAATCAAATGAAAGAATTTCACTTGGTTTAAAAGGAAGAATTTGATGGTTTGGGAAACTTAGGAGGGATATTTGAGGTTAAAGGGGAAATTTTGCAAAGGGGAATAAAAGGCCAAGATGGGGAATTCTGTAGAGATACAAGGGCAGATGAAGGCTCTTCAAAGCACAATTTTTCACAGACAGTGAGGCCTTTTGGATGGAAACAACAGTGGAGATATTTTTAAAGGAAATGAACACACAGAGGCTTCAAGGATGAGAGATTTTCACGGGAAATGTATCTCTTGAAGTCTCATAAAATAATTTAGCCACCTATTTTCTTAACAAAAATTTCATAGGTGGCTAACAGTGGATCCACATGGGGATGGCTTCTTCTTGAAGGAGTCAAGAATTTAGAAAATATATCTTTGGAGTAGACCAGATGCCTGATCTTTGAACCATCTCCATTCTTTGATTCAACTGTACAAACATGATGGAATTAATCAGCATAAACATTCCCAAAAATCTATCTACCCCTCCTACAATCCTAGCATTTTTTCTTCAAGGTGAATTTGAATTTGTGGACCTTCTTCATCATATTTTTTATTGAAAACAGAAAACAAAACTAGTCTAATTCTACCCTTATCACTCCATGAGACCATATTAAACTGTTGGCCTCAAATGTTTCTCTACCTAATCTAATATCTGCTGGGGTTAAACTGTCTAGCAGATTTCTTCTCTACATTCTACAACAGAAATTTAAAAACAGTCAAACTAGGATTAGAAAGTCTAGTTTGATGTGGATCCAAGGAATAAAGATAGTTGCACATGGACTGAAATTGCAGAAAATTGGAGACAAAATTTTGACGGCTATAAATCTGAAACTTTGAAGCATCCTTCCCTTCCTTATGACTCAAGTTTTGGGCTTGTTGGAGTCACTTTCCTTCTTCGTTTCAGCTCCGGTTTTGGGCTTGTTGGAGCTGTTTCCTTTTTCTCCTTTGCTGTTCAAATTTTGGGCATGTTTGAACCAACTTCCTCTACTTTCTATGGCTCAGGTTTTGATCATGTTAGAGCCAATATTTCGTACTTCAGAGGTCCATGTTTTGAGCATGTCTGAACCTCTCTCTCTCTCTCTGTTTTTTGAAACATTTTTCTTTTTTCTTGAAAATAAAACACAACAATGGTATTTACAATGAAAATGAAACTGGAAATAGGAAATCAGTAGTAGTAGTGTTTGAGCATCCTTCCATTGACAGGACCCCCAAATAGCTCTGTACCATCTAGCTACTACAGAAAAAAGGCATTTGGACCCATGATGGCTTGTATGATGTAAGGACCTTGCCACAAACTGTCAAATTTGCCGTGTTTTCCTTTGTCCTCTCTCCTGGAGTCCCACTTTAGAACTTTGTCTCCAATTTTGAAGTTCGAGGCCTTGGTTCTCTTGCCAAATAACTTCTTAATGTTTTTCTGAAATTTCAAAGCTCTGTTATAGACCTTTTCTCTTGTTTTTTGGAGTTGAATTGTCTGATTTATCCTCCTCACCATACTGTCCTCTTCTGTCTAGATCTCTTGGACTAGTTTAATCACTGGCACCCCAAGGCTAGTCGGAAATACTGCCTCTGTTCCATACACAAGATGATATGGTGACATGCCAATAGACTTATTTGTTGTAAGCCTATCAGACCACAAAGCATGCACTAACTTGTTATGCCATGACTTCTTGTTCTCTTCCAACAGCTTTTTGATGATGGTTACCAAGCTCTTGTTAGATGATTCAGCTAACCCATTACCTTGAAGGTAATAAGAAGTTGAATGAACGAGTGCTATTTGGTACCTGTGACAAATATCAATCATTTTCCTAGATCCGAAAACAACAACGTTATCAGTGATTATTTTTCTTGGGCAGCCAAACATAGAGAGGATGTGGTCTTCTAGGAACTTAATGATGATAGAATCTGTGGCATTCCTAGAGGGTATGGCTTCTATCCAATTTGTGAAATAGTCTGTGGCTGTAAGGATCCACTTCTATTATGCAGAATAAGCAGGGTGTATTTCCCCTATGAAATCCAGGCCCCACTGTAAAAAGGGGCCCTCAATAGTAATGGGTTGTAAGGGAAAACGGAGGAGCTTTCTCTTGCCTTCGAAAATCTGGCATTTGTGGCAGGAAATTATCATTTTGTGTATGTCATTGAAAAGTGTAGGGAAGTAATAGCCGGATCTGAGTATTTTTTTAGTAGTGGCTTTCCAGTTTAAGTGGCCTCCACACTCTCCTGCGTGGAATTCCTGTTTAATTCTATCTGCTTCAGTTTCAGGCAAACATTTAAGCAATAGACCATTTGCATTTTTCCAGTATAAACATTCATTCAATATGCAATAGTTTCTAGCTTTTAGCTTCAGAAATCTGGCCTTAGTCTTTGACAGATCAGGGGGGAATTGAGGTTTGTGAGCACGTACAGTATATCAGAATACCATGGAGAGTTCTGAAATTTTTCCTCAATAGTTGGATCAGGAAATCCTTCCTGTTCATCCAAGGCATCTACCATGTTAATGTCAAGGGCTTGTAAATTTGATTCAACCATTAGTTGAGCTAAGCCTTGACCTTTGATCAGTTTTGTGGCTTTTATTTCCAAGTCATATTCTAAAATCACAGCGATCCATTTGCCCCTCTTTCCGTCTGGATCATGGGATGAGATGTATTTAACCACTATATTAGGCACGTAGGCTATGGTGTGAGAATGAAGTATATACACCCTGAAGTCCTTCAAGGGCTTTACTAAGGCATAGGCCTGTTTTTCCATTATGTTGTGTTTCAAGGGTGCATCCCTTAGAGCCTTGCTGAAGAAAGCAATGGGATGTTCCATTCCCTCTGGATTTTTTTACAGTAGAACTGCAGCCACTATATGCTCAGAGGAAAAGGAAAATATCAGGAAGTCTTTTGAGAAATCTAGGCTAATTAGAACAGGAGCCTGGGTGAGTGCAAGTTTAACTGATTCAAAATACTTTTTAGCCTCTACAGACCACTTAACTCCTACACCTTTTTTCAGCATGTTAGTCATATTCCTGAGATGCTTAGCTAAGTTGGGAATAAACGTCCTTAGGAAGTTAATTTTCCCAATAAAGGACTGTAACTCTTTAATGTTTCTTGGGTGTGTGATCTGTAGTATTCCCTCAACCCTCTGTTGGTCTATCTTAATACCCTTCTCAGATATAATATGGTCGAGAAGCTTACCTTCTTGCAGCCCAAATACAGTCTTTTTGGGATTTAATGACAGATCGAACCTTCTACATTTTTCAAAAACTCTTCTCAGATGTTTTAGGTGCTCCTCATCAGTCTTGGAATAGACTGTTATGTCACCCAGGTAGATGAAAATGAAGTGCCCTATTTCATCTGAAAAATCTATGTCCATAGCTCGTTGGAAAGTCATGCCAGCATTCATCAGTCCAAAAGGAATTTTTACGTACATAAAAGTGCCCCAGAGTTGATCTTCTGGGAGTACTAAAACATGGTTATAACCTGAAAAACCATCTAGCAGGGAGATCCTTTTTGAGCCTACTACCCTCTAAAGAATGTGTTCCATTTTTGGCAAAGGGTAATTGTATTTAAGCGAGGCTCTGTTAAGGTTCCTGAAATCAATGCATAATATGATCTCACCTGTTTTCCTTCTCACATCCACTAGGTTCGAGATCCAATCAGAGAACCTCACAAGAACTATTATTCTTGCCTCGTACATTTTCTTTATTTCCTTTTCTACTGTAGGAAATTTTTTTGGGTTAATTTGTACAAAGCTTCTGTCTGAAGGGTTTCTGGTTCTCTTTAAAAGGTATTTTGTGCTGTATAATGTTTGTGTCATAGGCCTTTAAGTCCTCGTAGCTCCAAGAAAACACATCAATGAATTCTTTAAATAAGTTAATGTATTTATTTTTCATGTCTGTGGGAAAGGACTTAGCCAATTTTATAATCTTAGGCTTATCTTCAGTGCCTATGTTTCATTCCTCGACATCAGACTCCAAGTGCTCTATGGTGGGTTTTTTCGCTACATCATCGAAATCAAAGAGGTCTTCTAAAGGTGCCAGACCTCGGGGTATGTTCTTATCTTTTTCCTATAGCATATCTATTTCCTCTTTATCTACATTCTTATATTCTTCAGTTGTATTTCCGATTTGTTTAGTTAAAGTGTTTATTTCTACACTATGTGGTGATTTTTCTTCGTCGGGAGGTTCCTCACTCAGGCAACTGTCATTTGATTTAGAGTCTGAATCAGAGAATTCAAACTCGTTCCTCCCCATTAGGAAATCCTAAATCTGCTTATCGCCCTCAAATACCTGCCAATATTTCTCATTATCAGGCATTGCAAGTCTGTATTTTGTCTGAATGATGATTTGTTTGTCGCTGGGAGGATTATGATACGAAATAGCTATACAGGCTAATCCATTCGCAATTACGTTTTGACTCATAGGAACAAACACCAGTTTATACTCTATGAAGGTCTTCAATAAATCCATGGCATCATTCCTGTATGCTCTCAATCTAGGGTGTTTCGCTGTGTATTCTCCATTCACTTGTTTAATGATTAGCTCAGAGTCTCCATGCACAGCAATCCTACGGGCTCCTAGTTTTTTCAACAGATTCAAGCCTAGGATGAGAGCCTCATACTTCGCGATATTGATTGTACATTTAAAGTTCAGATTGAAGGCGTGAATCTTCGCATAGTCACTCTCTGTGTTAAGTAGCCACACTGCTACTCCTGTAGTTTTCCTAGTTCAATACCCATCAAAATCCATTTCCCATAAGGGATCGTTTTCATGTTTATCACTGTTTTCTTCTCTAACGTTGTTTTCATTGTTATGTTGTAATACGGGAAAGTGCTACGGTGTGGAGGGTTTTGTCCTTCATGTGGTGTATGGACTTCAACGAGGTGACTAGCTAGCTGTTTGAATTCTATTTCTTGCTCACTTTGAGTCTCAGATTCAGTGCCTTGTCCAGAGGATTCTTCTTCATTTTCTTCTAAGTCCGGAGTGGCCATTATGTCAAAATCTATGGGCTCTGTTTCAATGTCTGTATCTCTGTTTTCTAACCCTGGATCTTTTATAGATTCATTGTTGTAGAGGATAAAGGAGTCCATATGTGTGTGTACAGAGTACGAAGGTGAATTTTCGGGCTTTTTATGGCTGCTGACCAAGAATTTCATTTGTGCTTCTCTATACAGTCTCCTAAGATGGATAAAGATAAGGATCGTGGCATATGCCCCATCCATCTGCATTGTACCTTATAGCTTGGTTCCCCATGACCTCGATAGTAACATGTCATACTTAGGTGGAACATCTGCCACGAAAACATCCATAACCATACATTTTGCTGGAATCTGGGTCAAGCTCACACACAAATATTTGATCAAGCCAAGACAGTTTACTCTACTACAGTCGATGAATATAATTCCTTATAGGGATGGGTTACTTCTAGGCCTAACCTCTCCATACTACCTTAGGCATAAGTTTGTGTGATGCCCCAGAGTCATGCATCATGTTGTGAAGGATATTGTCATGGATGTTGAGACTGATGTAAAAAGGAGGTATTACCCCTTCCTGAAACTTCCCTTCTATCTTTGGACCAAACAAAAGGGCTGGTTGATCATCACTCAGATTGACAGTATCATTGTTTTCACCTAGATTTAATACTTTCAAAATTTGGCCTTTATATAAATATTGAGTGGCCATCTTAGAGAGTGGGACAGAGATTTTAATCTTTGCAATCTCACTCTCCAAATTGAAGAGAGATTGACTCTTTGTAATTCTCAACTCTGTTTTTTTAGCCACTAGCTTAGTGGCCGAATCAGTGTGTTGATTCTCACTATGTACAATGTTAGGGATTGTTTTATCAGGAGCACTAACTGTAGTGCTAGTGTTGTTAGTTGGTTGACTTTGTTTATCAGTGTTTTGGTTATCTCTCTCTTTGTTCTTCCCAGAACTTTCAACTGCTGATTTATTATTTTCAGCAGTCACTTTAAAATTTTTCTCAGGCCTTTTCTTAATAGTAATCTCAGAAGCTTTTGGTTTGGAGTTTTCTAAGTTCTTTTTGCTTCTAAGTTCATACTGTTCTCTGACCTGCATTATAGCATTTTCAAACTTGAAATCCTCAGATTCTAATATTTTCTCATCCCAATATGAGGGTGAGGGCTAATCTTCTTCTGTGGAACAGTTGTGGATTGAATTTTCAATCTCAAACATATTTATTGTGTTTCTCTCAGATTCTTCTATGATTCCCTCATCTTTGTCAAGAAATTTCTCCTGAAATGGGGGAATAACTTGCTGATCTAAGTTTTTTTTTTGTTGGGAGTGGTATTGTTTCTCCTAAAGCTTTGGTTCTGGTTATGATTTTTGTTTCTATTTTAATTACTGATTGAGACAACCATTCTTTCCACCATTTTCTGTAGCTTTTCCATGTTTTTGGCTAGATGGTCATACTTGGGATCAGACGTGGAAGCTACAGTGTCATCCCTATATGTTACCCTCTTCTCAGCCCTCATTCTGGCTTTCTTCTCAATCAGGTTAGCCTCTACACTCACTGCCCCTTTTTTGATATCTTCCAATGTGTTGTAATCTCTCTCCCTAAGTTGGTAGGCCATGTCAGCATCAAAGCCTTCAGGGTATTTTACTAAGGCCATACCTTGGGGAGGTTTCATATGTAGTAGAAAAGCATTATAAACTTTGTTAAACCTTGTAGAATAGTCATGGACACTCTCTCCTACATTTCTTTTAAGGTTTTTGTATTTTGCTAAGATTTGGAGAGGGTTGGCCTTGATTTCCCATTTGTTTATGATAGTCTGATATAAGGAGGGAAGATCCTGGATACTATTAGGAGGTAGGCCCTTAAACCATTTCTTCACATCACCTCCTAAAATCTAGGCAAATTTTCTCATTTTGACTGTCTCATCTTCTATTTCCATATAGTCAAAAAAGTCTTCCATCCTATCTACATGGTGCTGAGCCGTGGTAGATTCTTTTGTAGAGAAATGTGGGATCTTTGATTGATAATCGTTGGGTAGGGGTACTAGAGGCTGAGGTAACACCAGAGGTCCATACTAGGCTGCCATAATGATGTTTTGATGAGGTAAAGGATTTTCTTGTGCAGCATTTATGTGGATGACAAGGATACTAGGTCCATCAGAAGTTTGCTGAGTAGACTTAGGATGACAGAGCCCCAAATTTTGAATGAAATGAATATCTGGGGGTGTATATGGAGGGGTATCTCTATCCCTACTGTGTTGACCACTGTGAGATGGTGAATCAAGAAGCTCAATGTCTGCCTGGTCAAGAACACTGAATGACCTAGCTCTAAGTAAATTTCTTGGTGAGTCTAGGTTAAAATGAGATTCTAATAGAGATGTTAAGTTTTCTGGTGTAGAGTTAGCTCTATGGATGTGTTTGGAAATAGCTAGCTTTCTAGGTGTAGGAGATTTCCTGAGAAAGCTCTCAGGGTTGTCAACTATTTCAGGTGGGTCTGGGTTAGGATAAGCCCTTGTGTGAATGGTTCTTGAAGCCAGAATGTTGTTTTCAAACCAAGCAGCTTAATCCTACTTTTCACTCCTAATATGTCTGATGTTGCTATGGAGGCTGGTCTCCCAGTGGAGTCTTATGAAAACCAAGATAATCAGCAAGCCTACTGATCACCAATGGAGTCTTTGATCGTCAAGGAGCTATGGAGTCGCCAAGTGGAAGGTTAAAAATGTTTCAAGGGGTTATTCTATCCACCACAATGATTAACCACCAAAATAAGGCTACTATGGTATTCCTTGAGTCTTAGAAATGTTTAAAGGTGTATTTTCTCAAAGGTTCCCCAGCGGAGTCACCATTATGTTGGGGTTCCATGTTTTGGCAAGTTTGGCAATACCAAAAGATGATACAACATCAGAACCACTTTCAGACCTCAGGATCAAGCCCTCCCGGGTCCAGAGAGGGATATCTCTATGATAGGAAAAGGTATATGTCTTTGAAGCTCTGTTTTAAGGTTTTTAGGCTAGTTATAGGCATGAGTTTGTTTATTTGTTTAATTGTTTGTTTGGTTTTTGGGAATCAGGAAGGAAGGGTTCAATATGAGACAAGGCTGAATAAAGATGTTTCTAGACAAAGGAGGAATGATCTCAGGGAACACTCGAGACCATTGGACAATGGAGTCAAGAAAGGGTTTACTTGCTATTCAATATGCAGGCTTTCAGTTGGGCTAGTCATCTAAAGCTTTGGATCTTAAAGATGATAGTGTGGCATGAAATGGTAAGAAAGAAGGTGAAAGGAAAGGAAACCTCCAAGGTGACCATTCAGGAATCAGGTCCAGGGATAGGATGTGCCATTAGACACCTGTGACCCAACCCCTAAAGGTTAACTCTTCAGACAAAGGAAACATTAAATATTTAAACACAAAGGTGAAAGCCTGAGATCAGAGAGAGACTTTGAACTCTCAATGCTTCGACATCCAACTTAGGGGAACTTGGAAAGATTAAATTAATTGCAAAGGACCCTAGCGAGGCAGAATCAACATTCTAAACTCCCAGTATCCTAATTATTTCAATTAAAAAGCAACAAGAACATCTGAGGACAGATTCATTAATCCATACATCAGCTAACATTAAATTATAGCCACTACACTGGTTAAATTAACTTAAATCAGTGCTCCGATAACACATACAGTAGAAAAAATCAAAGGTAGGGAGAGCAGAAACATAGGGTACCATGCAAGGGTAAATCCTATGCTATATTTCTGATGTGTACCAGAAGAAATGAAATGTGATGAATTACGAAGGATAACAGAGACAGGGATAGAAAAACATCATTGTTGCTTTAAATCAGGGTCCAAAGAAATATGCTTGTCATATTAAAGAGCAACACCAGTCATGTACAACATTTCCAACAGCTTGATATTCAGTCTGAAAACATCTCCCTCATCCTATATTACAATCTCACACAAAGAACTATATCTCAAGATAAAAAAGCTTACAGTTCACAGATATCCAATCAACAACCTTTACAATGAGTTTCTTCATGAGTCTTATAACTGAAAGAGAGGCAGAGGAGGTAGATGGAACACTAAATGTAACATTAAAGCAAAGTATAAGGAGAGGGTCGAGGCCCATTCTGTCTTAATATCTGAGCATTAATCTTCAGTACTCTTTGGATGAAAGAGTGGTTTTCGACAGGCTACAATTTACTTCAGGTATGTTCTTAATGTAATTTGGCTATAACACTCTGCAGTACTCTAGTGAATAAAAAAAAAGGCAGATAAATGACTATAAGGTCTGCCATACTATGTAAAAAATTCTCTAGTGGCATTAGGACTATTGTCAGGGTGGAAAAATTCTTGGGGACACAATGTAGAATAAAATAGTATGCGTACTGTGTCCTTTCTCGGGAGGAAACTTCTGCTGATGTGAACCACTGTCAATATTTTTTTCTGTGTTATAGGCCTCTTTAAGCCTTCTGCATTAATCGTGAGGTCTTCAATATAGTACAAATACCTTTTAAACAATGGATCAGAGCTTAAATTCTTCAATTATAGGC
Source organism: Pinus albicaulis (assembly GCA_034641835.2). Taxonomy (NCBI): domain Eukaryota; kingdom Viridiplantae; phylum Streptophyta; class Pinopsida; order Pinales; family Pinaceae; genus Pinus; species Pinus albicaulis. Next base: position 515,053,190 of record CM076571.1, read on the forward strand.
TTTAAACTCTCTGATTACCCACTGATACTCTTTGCCGTTTCATGACTGTCTTTGTCTGTGAAATCTGGTTTTTAATGATGCTGGAGAGGTTTAACCAGTTTGAACACCATAATTTAATGAAATTCTTCCTTTAGAAACCTTCCCAAACATTTCTGTTGCAATATCAGGCTCAAAAAATGTCCTTCTGCGCTCTATGTCACTATAACAGTGACCGTGAGAAATGGTGGTTCTCACCGCCTATACACCTACAAAACACACAAATCTGTTAAGAAATTCATGCATGGGGAAGGATGGTTGCAGTGGAATGATGTGAAGATGGAAGCGCAATAGAAGCGAATGCTATCGATGCAATGGAAAGCGGTGGGAACATGCAGTGAAATAGTGAAAATCGAACCGATGAAAGTTGGGTGAAATGAAAAAACTTTAATGTAAAACATTAAAATTTTAATGCTTGGTAGGATGATAGAATTTAATGAAAAATATAAGGTTTGTACCTTTGAAAGAAATACACAGAAGATGCATGGAAAACATATGAAATTGGCAGATATGGTGGGACCCGGTCATGGGCGGAGGGTGATTCAATCAGGACCGTTAGATCTCAGGAGCAGATCGAGAAGTGCGATGATCCGATGCAATGCATGGGTTGCGCGATGAAAAACAAGGGCTGGGATGCGAGATGCAATGAGGGCCATTGATCGAAGCCGATTAATGGTCGGGATTTGTAGATGAAATTTTGGGAGATGAAGTGGGGAAGTGGTTTTGGGATGCAAAACTGCTGGTTTCGCGTGACATAAAGGCCGAAAGGTTGTTTTCACTTTTTCAACATGATATGGGTCTTTGGCTGACACGTGGCTCTGGAAAACCGCCATATCACGTAAATTTTAGGCATTAAACACTGGACATGAAATATGTGCGATATGGATGTAGACCGTTGGATCTGGGCCCGTGAGATCCGATGGCGGGAGATGGGGTGCGATCTGAGGAGATGCACAGACATTAGAGGTGGGGTCGAATGGACGACAGTTTTATTGTGGGCAGTCTGATCTGAGGACAAACGACTGAGATTGGCGGAGGAGATACACAGGTGGAGAAAATGGTTAGTGGGCGGACGAAATCTGAGTCGTTATATCATAAGGGGCGGACGACAGTGATCTAATCGAAGGGGAGTGATGGGAGGGTCAAAACTACGATGAGCGATGGTGCGATTGGCTTCTGACCGTCGGATCTATGAGAGATCGACGGCTGTGATTGGATCGGAGGAGACGAATCGGGGAACACATGGCGGAATGAGGGCGAATCTTGGCCGTTGGTTCTTGTGGATTTAATGGCCAAGATCACATCAGAGGATCACAATCGGGAGGGACGGAGGGCGGCACCATTTAAAATTTGTGACTGTGATCGTAGCGAGGATGCGAGGGTTGTTGGATTAAAAGGTGAATCGACGATGGGCATGAAATCAAAGGGGTGAAAAAGGGGAAAGCGAGTTCGATGGGACTTGTGATGACCGTTGGATCTATTTCAATCAACGGTGGAAATCAATTCGAAATTTGACAGACTATAACACCATCACATCGTAACTATAGGTTTTACAATCGAGAAGCATTTCCCGCTCCGAATATCTAATGCGATTAGCGCCTTATGGACTAGTGCTTGGTCCTTAGCACTTGGGCTTATGGAGGGGAAGTGGTTAGGGGCTGGCCGAAAGGGGCTTAGCCTGCACATGGAAAAACATGGGTTTTTAGCCAAAAACAGAGCCTTTAAGGCTAAAATTAGGATTTCGGTTAACGGAAAAAGGGGGATGCAATCAAATGAAAGGATTTCACTTGGTTTAAAAGGAAGAATTTGATGGTTTGGGAAACTTAGGAGGGATGTTTGAGGTTAAAGGGGAAATTTTTCAAAGGGGAAAAAAATCCAAGATGGGGCATTTTGCAGAGATACAAGGGCAAATGAAGACTCTTCAAAGCACAATTTTTCACTGACAGTGAGGCTTTTTGGATGGAAACAACAGTGGAGATCTTTTTAAAGGTAATGAACACATAGAGGCTTCAAGGATGAGAGATTTTCATGGGAAATGTATCTCTTGAAGTCTCATAAAACAATTTAGCCACCTGTTTGCTTGACAAAAATTTCATAGGTGGCTAACAGCCCCAACATTACCAAAGTAAAATCATTCAATTTGATGGTACTAGTCAATACACTGCCCAACAACATGTTAATAAAATTACTGATTACTTTGAATTGCATGAAATTTATGAATCTGATGTTCAAATGAGACCGTTTTCCCAAACACTAGCTCGAGAAGTAAATAAATGGTTTAAAGCTTTACCTACCAATCATATTGCTGATTTAGAATATTTCCATAGATTGTTTAGCAAAATATGGGAGAAAAAGAAGAATCCTTTACAAATATTTCCTGAATATGTAAACATAAGAAGAACACCTAATGAGTATGTTCAAGACTATTGCACTAGATTCAATAGTATTTACAATGCTATTCCAGAAAACATCAACCCCCCACCAAATCTAGCTTTAATCAAATTTCTAGATGGTTTTGATACTGATATGTCATACCAATGGGGAGAAACAAACCCTGAAACATTAGAGTAGATGCAAAGTAATTTTTTTAGTGTAGAAGAAAATTTGTTAGCTAGAAGTGCTAGAATGAGAAATGAAAGAAGAGTAACTATTAAGGATGAACCATCCACATAATACAATAATATAGATAGTTTAGCAAAGAGTATGGAAAGAATAATGGATCGATTATAAAATATGGAAAGAAAACCGCAGTGGGATAATCAACGACAAGGTACTCAAATAAGAAATCCAAAATTTATGAAGAATCCCAACACTGGTAAATCTAGAGAATCAACACCTGATCAACAAATAAGAACACCTTTCCAAGAGAACTATTTTGAAAGTTCTCACCAAAATGAAGAAGACGAAGACACTCAGATTAACTTAATGGGAATAAATTATGATAATACTATTTGTCTTACCCAAGAATAACATGAAGTATACATGTTACAACAGTTACATTTAGAATTTGGAGAGTCTTTTGATTATAAACAAAGTTATGAATTTTCCATTAATGAAGTTCACAAGCAATATAACCTTAGGAGTAAGAAAAACACATAAGCCCCTACTAAGAAAAATGCCCAAACTCAGACTAAGAAAACATTAGAGGTTCCTGGAGCTAAATTACTGCAAATTATCCCTAGGGAGTTTCAGAAAACTTCCACTTCAGAGATTACACCTAGTCCAAAAATTGTAGGCATCACACCTGTTGATCCTCAATCATCTTTTGTTATTAAAACTTCAGCTGATACTCAATCAACTACTGTTGCTAAAAATTTAGCTACTGTTAAAACTTTAGTTGATATTCAAAATCAGATACTATCAAAACTTCAGCTGTTGCCAAAAAAACTTCTACCAAAACAACAGCAGCCAAAACAGCTGATGCGAAAATCACAGCAACCACCCAAAATTTCCTAGATAAGAAGATTGAAAATAACAAAATAGTGGAAACACAAACTGAAAAGCCAACTGTAGATAAAGAAGAGAAAAACACTCAAACTGCAATTGGTAAAGAAGAAATCACTCAGTTAGGAAAAACTCAAGCACCATTCGACATCCAAACTAAAATAGCCAAATTGAAAATACCAATTCCTTTAACAGAATTGGTGAAACATGATTTATACAATTCACAAATCACTGAAACACTAAACATAAATGAAGGAGAAGACTCTGTTAATCTAAATGATGATCAACCAGAATTACTATTTGGTCGAGACGTAGATGGAAAACATCAAGAAGGTGGTGTTCCTCCTTTCTACATTATCTTGAGTATTCATGATCAAATTTTACACAATGCTATGTTAGATTTAGAAGCATCACACAATTTAATGCCAAAGGCAGTCATGGAAACATTGGATTTAGACATCACTAGACCATACAAATATCTTTTCTCTTTCAATTCTAGCAAAGATAAATGTCTTGGCCTAATAAAATATTTGTGTGTCACTCTAGTCCAATACCTAGGTAAGAGTATTATCATGGATATCGTAGTTGTTGATATCCCTCCAAAGTATGGAATTCTATTATATCGCTCATGGGGAGAAAAATTGCAGGGATCTCTACAGTTAGACATGTCATATGCCACAATTTCAATATTTGGTCAGCCCAAACAAGCCTTACAGAGAAACTTTAATGAAATACATGGTCAGTAGTGCAAAAAAATGATAGAATATCCTATTTATTCTGTACATTCTGATATGGATTCTTTCATTCTATGTAATTCAAACATAGGAAAAGACAAAAAAACAGTTGTAAAATAGGAACATAAAGAAGTTGATAGTGATAATATATTTCATGAATCTATGTGGCACTTAGACTTTGATCGTTCAGTGAATATATTAGGAGCAGGTCGAGGAGTTTGGATTCACAACGTGGAAAATAATCATTCTAAAGGTCATGCCTTTAGGTTGAAATTTAAATGCACAAATAACATGGCTGATGTTTGAGTGTGTTTGGTGCACGTATGTACGAAATCACACCAACTTAAGGGTTTTGGTCTACCCACTTAAGTTATTGGTAACAGACAGAAAAATAAGTGGAGTCAAGCAAGTTAGTGGAACAAGCTAGAATCATAAGCATACTAGGTAGAGAAATAGCTTGCATATATATACTAAAACTGAACTAAAACTAAAACAAATAAACACAAGCTATGAATAGAGTTAAATATCTACAATAATACAAACAGTAGCTCATCGACCCCTCTTATTTAGTGATGGTAGGAAATAAGGATGAAACTTTTCCCTCTTGTCAAAGGGCCCCTAGAACATGGGTTCTAAGTCCCGATGCAAGGATGTTTTTACCCCAAGATTGCCTCGATGCAAAGTCTCCCTCTCTCTCTACTGTGGTGGAATGAACTTGTTGGATGGTCAACAATTGAGTCACCTCTATCTTCAACTCCGGATCACACACTGCTGGTATTTCTTGGGCAATTCTGGCTAGCATAACAATGTGTTCACACATTCTTCATCTCATGGTGGCCTTATATAGGAGAATTAAAATCCTCCTTCCCTCTCTTGTTACATTCTGGATGGTGATCCAAGAGAGGGGGATGATTCCTTTGTGTGCTACAAATATTCCATTGTGTGCTCACTTGATGTTTAAGGAGACTTTGGTGGTTGTCCTTAGGTAATTTCAAGTGAAGAACCATTGTCTTGGAGCGTGCTTTGTGTGGTCCCATAAAGTAACATTTCGCCACTCCTGGGATTGCGTGCATTTTAGGTCATAAGGTGCACAAAGGCGCTCTTCACGAAGGATAATGCGCGCAAAAGCATTTATGACTTCATCAAATTAGATTTTTCCTCAAACCTTAGATATTTTTAAATACTTTCCAGATTTTGTGATGTCTTCCAGCCTTGTAAATCCTTTTTCTTGACATTAAATAATGTCGCCTTCTGCTTGTAAAATTTTCTAGTGTTAACAGTTGCCCCCTAATGTGTGAGGTCTAGGAATAATTTTATAGCTGAAATACACTATAGTTTCCTTTCTGTATATCATGCGTAGAGAGAGAGAGAGAGAGACCTGCATGAAGCTCGAAATTGGGAACACCCTGCACCAGTTCGAACAATGACCATGTCCTATGGGACCCCTGAATATAATAAAATATATATACAAATTTTCTATGAGGCAGGCATGTCCCATGCTTGTGATGTTGTGGCTAGTTAAACAAATATATTTGGAAGACACATGTTCTGTCTATGTCACTGATACGGTTGATCTAGATATTGGGGGGAGGCCCCCAAGATCTAAAAAAAATGAAATGGATCTGACAAGATCTGCAAAATTAGAATGCCCAAAAACAAAAGAGAACAAACAACAAATCAAACCACAAAGAAACTTGTTTTATTAAAATAGAGATTAATTGTAGAAGCTACATTGTGGTGGAAAATTTGTCCTTTTACAAAGTGAGGCTTGTTTTTTATAGCTTTTTTTGAGTTAAAATGCCATGGGTAGATACCATAGGTGGATATCATGAGTCAATACCATGGGTAGATACCACTTACAATACCATGAGTAAATTCCATGTGTGGATGAATACCATGGATGAATGAATATCATGGATAAATGTCACTTACAATACCATGGGTGAATAAATACCATGAGCGGATGAATATGATGGGTGTAGGCCACTTTTAATTCAGATCAATGGTAGTGATTTGGTGGTTGCTGATCATGACTGATGACGCACTCTGGGGCATTTTTTCTTGGACAATAGGTGGAACATGGTACCCATATGTGTAAACTTGGTATGGCATATAGCTACGCATTGTACACATAGGTGCTGGCTGGGACCTTCCCATGTAAGAATTGTTGAAAGAGAAGCTTATGAAGGCACGGGTCTTCGAAAAATTAGATCAAAGTGCAATGGTTGTAAGGTACGATACCATATTGACATGAAAGATTTTTACTGTAGTTGAATGTCAGGAGGATCGATGAAATCTGTGGACAATGATGTCTCTCATAGTGCCACCCGAGGATGCCCCTTTTATGGAGAGGGGTGATCTAAGGTACCACTTCCTTTTTGTAAAATAGGTATCAAAGTCGAAAAAAAGGAAGCCTCAACTGAACGAGGGGTCACTGGAATGAGGGGTCAGGGGCCTGGAGGTGATGGGTTTAACATAGGCATGTTGGCAAGGGGTGACTGAAAACTGATGATGGGGGTTCAATGGCCCGAGGTCAGAGTATACTAAGTAGCTTGGCGGCAGTCATAGTTATTTCTGATGGGGAAATCCTTGGATTTGGTAGGACTTCCATGGTGGGTAAATATTGGCTACGAATGTCATGGTGGCTTGTGCGTGGGGGTGTGATACTCTAACCAAGGGTGTTAAGGGATTTCTGCCATGGGAGGAAAGATGAATGAGAGGGCGGGGGAGGTAGTGCACTGTTTGTGGTCTTTGTACACTTACCAAAAGAATAAAATAATGGGGTTTGGTTTATACAAAACACAGATACAGGTACCCCAAAACATGAAAGTGTTCGCTCGCTGATGTTGTGAGGAAGTTGTTTTTCTGAGGGTGGGGGTCCCATTGGTTGGTATCATGTGTGGGGTTGATGAATCAGATGAAAAAATATCGCAGATGATATTACACTGGTGGAGGTATGGTGGGCCAAATAAAAAGCGCGCAAGTGTGCTTTTGATCTGCTTATACAACGTGGTCATCCGGGAAGGGGATTTTTAGTTTGTATGGTAAACCTTGACCTTTATGCATGGTGGATGGATGGGCATGAGGTGCTTCCTGGACTAAAGTGGTATGGCCATGGCGTCACTTCTTCTATGATATATGGTCTACCATGGGTGAGGAGCACCATTGAGGGGAGTCTCTACCGATCAACGAGGATGTTTATCATGTGAAATGTGAGGTGATGATAAACATGGTCGGATATTTGGAACCTATGGTTGATTTCTGATGGAGAAATGATGTGAGGATATGGAGAGTTTACTGGGACTCTATCATGCTAGGGGTAGAATGATACCTTCTTTGGAACTTTCAGTAGACAGAGTTGTGAATGGTTTTCCAGCTTTTCCTGCAAAAACAACTACCTCAAGTGAAAGCATCTTCTTTATCAAATATTATTGAAAGTCACAAGATTTAAAAAATAAGATGAGGGAGGGCATACCTGTCAGCGTTGAAAATTTATTTTTTCATGAGTGTGAATGTGTGGCATCGCCCCTGGGTGTTATGGAGTGCTGATCACAGTGCTGCTTTCGGTCTGGTGATCAGATACTCTAAGCTCCAGCTTTCCCTTGGGAGTTTCTACTTGGCTGCTAGTTTTGATTTTGGTTGGGGTTGGCTCTAGATTGAGATCACGGGGGGCATTGCTGGCTACTACCCCCTCTTCACACTACAAGGAAAAGAACCTCTAGTGGAGGTTATAAAGGAGGTTTTTAGTGTTATAAAATTGGCCAAAATTGTCAAAAAAACATTTTCTACAACATTCGTTTATGGTTATGGAGGTTCTGGCGGAGATTTTAATGGAAATTATACAAAACTAAAAAAAATGGGCGGCCGGAGGTTATTATGGATGTTTTTTTTCATCGGTGCACTACTCTGGTTTTAAGGCACCAGTGCGTACATGTGGAAGGTGCCCCGGGGCAGTCAAAGGAGAATGCACTGGGCCATTAAGGTATAAAACCACACCGGGCATAGTGTTGGTGACACAACGCACGAGACCATTCTAATTGGCCTTGGGATTTGTGTAGTGCCCATAGGTCATATCTACGCACCGGTGCGTAGACTTATAGAAAAGCACTGGTGTGCAATATCACACAAATGCACCAAGATTTATAATTGGTATCGGCATTCGTGTGGTGCCCATAGGTCGTACAAATGCACCAATGCGTATAAACACGTAAATGCCCTGGTGCATAGTATCACACAAACGCACCGAGATTTATAATTGGTATTCGTATTCGTGCAGTGCCCATAGGTCGTACAACGACATCAATGTGTATAGACAAATAAATGCACCAGTGCACAGTATCACACAAACACACCGAGATTTATAATTGGTATCTGTATTTTTGCGGTGCCCAGAGGTCATAGAAACGCACTGGTGCGATTCAGAATACAAATGCACTGATGTATAGTAACTGACATGCACTAGTTTTCATTTTTTATTGTTTAGAAACATTGACCTGTGACAATGCAATTATTGTGATTTTTTAAATATCATTATTCATCAAAAGTTGACACATCTTATAACAATATTCATATTAATTAATTTTTATTAATGCATTTGAATGTGATGTTTGGATTAATTTGTTATATCATATCATAATTATTGTGATTTTTTAAAATTCATTATTCATCAAAAGTTGACACATATATATCTTATAACAATATTCATATGAATTAAATTTTTATTAGTGCATTTGAATGTGATGTTTGGAATAATTTTTTATATCATATCAAAAAATTTCACATCCCTTCATTGTAATATTTAATCATCCATAAATTTAATTAGTGGTGCTATATTTCATGTAAAGAACAATGGAGAACACAATAGAATATTAAAAACATATATATATATATATATATATATATATATATATATATATATATATATATATATATATATATATATATATATATATATATATATATTTTTTGAAATATTATCCCGTGAAATTAGACATTTTTTTTAATGTAATGTGAGGAAAGTTGAGTCAGCGAGGATCCAATAAACGTCCCATTTGTATGACAAAGACCGTGCTATATATATATATATATAAGACAGTTTTTGTCATACAAAATGGGACAGTTATTGATATCCCTTTGTCTTTCAATTAGGAGACTATGTCCATTACATTAAACAAAATGTCTAATTTCACAGGATAATATTTCAAAAAATACAATCCCTTGCTTTGATATCCAAACATAGTGATCATCATTCTTCACTTGAACTGTTGTCACTGCTAGAGCTACTTCCATGACTTGGGGTTATTTTCAGGAATGTTTTGTTCACGATGTTGATAGTTTTCTTCTTCTTCACCTTCCATCTACAAACATAAAAAAAAAATGTAACAAGTGTATATACATTGGTGATAATAATGAAAATTGCAATATTAAATAATATACATCAATGTAAATCGAAAATTAATGACGTTCCATTGCAACAATTGACTCATAAACTATACTCATTCTTTCAAAACCACGTAACATGCCATCTTTCAAGATTTCATATGTTGGCGTAGTTCCATAATTTGTTTCCTGCAAGTTTTATACCCCATAACAAATCATATATTTAATATAAAATATTTTTTTGTTCTATTAATTATAGACGGAGCTAAGTAAAACAAGATCGATAGATGCTTACAAATTCCACAATTAAGTTATGATATGCCAACATATACTCACAACCCATAACTAACCCAATTTCAATCAATTCCTCTGATAGTTCTTCTTTGTATGTTAGCACCTGTTTGAAGACATTCAATGATGATTTTTGTAAAACAACTTAAAAAATACAAAAATGAAATCTAGTTAACTTGTTATAAGGAAGTGACAATTACTCACAAACTTATATATCAACACATTTCTTCCTTGTCGTCCTGTTTTATGTGCTGAATGGGTTCCATTTTCTTTTCTTTTCTGCAAGAAAATACTTTAAAATTAATATTTAATGTTAGTTTTTTTTTTTTATTGTACCTAATGATAAAAAAATTCAACGAGTACATATTACATTTGAAGCACGTTGTTGTTGAGTTGGCTCCTCCTACGATGCAATTTTTTCCATTTCTTTGACCATCTCCTTGTACACCTTTTTGGACATTCCTACTAGCATATTTCTGATATCATCTCGTTCATCTTTTGATATTTTCATAATATTCCTGAAAATTTAACATGACAATAAACTATTTAATTTTTATATTCATATATGAAAAGTAAATATAACAAAAGTGATATTTATAAATAATTCTAGACAAACATTTAAAGGAATATTACTTTTTCATTCCTTCATTTATGTTGTTGTATGTTTTTGCTATTAAAAGTCTGACATGTTTGATTGACCAATTCTCTAGAGACTCTTCCTCTAGTTTAGATAAAATTTGGTTCTTGGAATCATTGGATTGGTTTTTGTATTGTAAGTGGAAAGAACATCTATACATTCGTTCCACTAGATCCCTCAAACTTTTGTAAAAGATTTTCCCCCTTTCGATAACCTCCAGCATCACTCCAAATGAGCTAAGGAGCAACTCATTTTCATTTGCATGTTCTCTTCTTTTTTCTTTTCTTAGAAAAATATTCCTTTTCTGAGTTTTTAGTCCTGTAGAATATTAAACAGATGTCAATTAATAGACTCTTTGACCCATGTTATCTAATAAATTTAATTATATTATTAATGTAAATTAAAAAAAGAAACTCATATTGGATCAATAGTTTTTTTTCATTGACCTCATTCATCCTTTTGCAATTTTTCCATCAAGATTTTATGCTCTTCTGGTCCTAGATCAGAAATAATCTTATCGATCTTCGTCATTTTGTGGCTCTGCATGATACACAATAAAGAATACATATTAGTTAAACTTACATATAGTTCAAAAATAGTATTTTTGGTAAAGAATTTACAAATAATTTTCCTTTTTTGCTTTTCTTGATGTGTTATCAATATATTTGTTACTTGATCTCTTGTCAATCATTTCTTTATCAATCTCAAACTTTGTACCATATCATTCATTAATATATTTATAAATAAATTGTCAAATTTTCAAGTAAGAAAAAATCTCAAGAAACCGCCCGCCATTCACAGGTACGCACCGACACCGTGCGTGGGGGTTCCCGGCTAGAGATCAATGAAGTGGATTTCTCTTCTTTCCAAGGTGCAAGTGGTGGGACACCTTTGATCGGAATAATGTAAAGGAAGATCGTGATAATAGGTTGATATGTATCAACTCTAGAAAGATGTGGGATGAAGCTAAGGAGCCCCATTTTTCCCCAAACACTGCAACCAGGTATTTTTTTACCCAAATGTGTTGGATAGGGATTGGTGGTTCATATTGACACATGACCCTAGACCAAAAAATATTTTTGAGAACAATAGTGTTATCATGCCATGCGAGCTGGAAGATAATGAGGGTGATCATGAGAACTGAGAGTGATATGGTGCATCTGTTATTTCATCAATATTTATAATTTTTAAGATGGGTTTTTCGAAACATTATAATATGTATTTTGAATTAATTGGTAATTTGCATTGTGTTAATGTTAAAATCAATAATTCGCTTGATAATTTGCAATTATGTTGATCTAAAAAACAATGACGTACTGTATAAATTAGTTCTTTTTTGTATCTAAGATCATAATAAAATAATGATAATTCTAAAGTACATGAATTTATTTGCATTATTTTCTAAACTTTGTTATGTTACAATAATTCATATTATTCTAGATTTATTATTTTACAATTATTTAAAATTTAAAAATTTACAAATTTAAAAATTTTAATAAAATCATTTCACATTAATACAATTAAAATTTTACAAATATTACATACAATTAGAAGTATAATTACAATTACAATTACAATTACAATTTTACAATTTCACATACAATTACAATTAAAATTAAAATTACAATTTTACAATCACAATCATTTCAGAGTAATACAATTAAAATTCTGCAAAATTCAAATTTACAATTACAATTACAATTACAATTTTACAATTACAATTTTAGAAATTTACATATATACCATTACAATTACACTTTTCTTTTAGAATTTTAAGTATACAATTAATTTATTTATTTTTAATTTTTATTTATTTATTTATTTTTTTGTAAACCTAAGAAATTTTAAATGATAGGACTATCAACCTCGGTTCCGGAGAAGGAGTGAAACAAGCAAGGAGCTACAACATATGACTGGAAAGCAAAAATACTGACTTCTACCCAGAATGGGCAGAAGCCTCAACACGAAGCTTTTTCCATTTCCTTTTTTTGACTTCGACCCATCCATCCCGGGGTGTATGAGCAACAAAAACTTGAAGATTGGGGTTCTCCAAAGGGGGGCCCTCCTTTTCTGATTCAGAGGAGGAGGTCATATGGACACATTTCTGGGCGATGGCTATATCGGAGGTATGCGCTGGTCCATTGATGGACGGGACCACTGATTGAGGGGCTTGATCCAATTCTGCATCGCTACCTTCATCTTCAGAGCTAGAGGATTCAGAATCCATGACAGGAGGTGGAGAGCATGGAGCCCATCATTTGGACTTGGGCTTGGAGAGGTTATCTTTTTTCTTTTTTGCCAGGAGAGATGGGCAGGTGTTCTGCAAATGCCCTGTTTGGTGGCAATGGCGGCAACGAAATGCAGTATTTTTGTAATCCAGTGTCTAGGTCCAAACAAATTCGTTTATCTTGAGAATGATTTGGTTTGGAAGTCCCTTGCTTAAATATAACTCCACACATATTCTGGCATACGTGTAGAGACCTTTATTTTCCCGCCAGTAATATCCATAATGAAAATGCCCAAGGTGATGCCTATAGCTTTATAGACTGCAACATTCCATAAGTGGGAAGGTAAGTTTGGAAGCCTCATCCATACAGGTGTCCTGGTAATGACGACAGTTGCTAGATCAAAATCTGTGAACCAAGGAGTTAAGAAGAGCCCTGCGGTTCCCATGAACCAAGGGCCTTCTTCTAAATCCTTTTCATAATTCTTACTGTTGTCAAATAGAACAATAAAATATCCTTTTGAACAAAAACTGACCTTACAATGATGAGTCTAGTTTGCATGGATCGATTCATAGAGATCCTGAGATCACGGCCACAGTCCGTTAAATCTGTAAATGATGGCTCTTTCTGCAAATTCTTGAAGTTGATTTGCAAGACCTTCATGGGTGATTTCAACAGAGGGAACTTCCTCTATCTTGTAAACCAAAAAAGGCTTGGGTTTAAGGGCTTTCGAGGGTTTGGGGTTCTCAGAGTGTACTGCATATTTGTAAGAGAAAGGAGGAGCAGAGGATGACTATCCCACTGCACCTCCTCCTCTCAAATGAAGGGTTAACACCAAAGAGTTGTTCCTATTAATGCTGTAAGTAGAGAGGGGAAGAAGGTCTTCAAGTTTCTTACCTTGAAAGAGAAGTCTGTGAAGGCCTGAAGGGATCCCAATCCATCGTTCTAGATCCAGTTTGAGATCCAGCACCAAATCTGAATAACTGACCCATTGCAGGATATTTTTGCCTGTAGGTTGAGAAATTTGGATCTGGAAGGAGTCAAAGAGGTTCCTAGACACATTGCCAGGACCTCTTGTGCTTCTGAGAGAAAGTATTCCATGGCTTTGATGGGGATGAGATTTATCCTGCGAAAAGAGACGATCACTTAAAACCAGAAACAGATCCGAGACAGAGGACTGGGAAGCAGAGTGGTTAAAAAGCCAATCGTTCTTCTCCTGCCTGTAAAACCGTTCTTTGCAACCTACGTGCAAGGAGAAGAGAGGGGCTGTCAATTTGAGTTTTCTCATAGGCCCTAGATCGTGATAAATGATGAGGTTGCTAGCATTAAGAGCTATAGAGGGGCAAAAGGGACCCTTGAAAAGCTGAAGCTGCCGCTGGTTTTTTGAAGGTTGCGGCAGCTGCTTCTTACATACAATTAGAATTAAAAATATTACAATTTTACAATATCATGGTCATTTAATATTAAATTAATTAATAAACATCACGTTCATGATAACCATCGTACAAACATCATATTTGAATAAAAAACACATTCAAAATCGCTAACATCATTGTGATCATGATCATCTAACAAAACACAGTTAACATTATATATTAACATCATCACAACACAAACATCAAATATACATCTCATGTCAAATAACTCATGCTATCACATACACATCTATCTCCAAGCTGCACATTAAATGAACATATCTAACATGAACTAACAATATAGAAATCATGATGATCACCAACATGTAAATTAAGTACAACTTCAACATGAACATAAAATACATGCACTATCTATCTATCTATCTATCTATCTATCTATCTATATATCTATATATATATATATATATAACTAAATAATGTTAAAAATATACAATTGTAATATAAATTTCATGGATCAGCTGGTGGTGGTACAACATCAATAACAGTACTAGTGGAGGCCTGCTCAGTCAATGGTGTAGCCTCGACCGTTGATGGTTTAGCCTGCTCATGATCATGAGTACTAATGGATGCTACAGGCTACTAACTGGACGTGGCCGATGGTCTAGCCTCATATCCATAATGACTGCTACTAGATGCTAGTGCAGGCTCATGTTCATCTAGCGCGACGCAAGGTGAACGATCATGAGATGATGAGTCGCTGCTTGAGGAATGTCCATCACGTTCTGTGGCTCGACCATGCCTATAACATGTAACAGTCCTCCTCAGCCGTGTAACAATTGTCATAGCTCCTACGACATGCCGCATCAGGTTGTACATGTCACACGGCATGCCTCTCCACATATGCAATAGCCTATCATCATCCTGTATGTCTCTGTAATGAGCGGGCCTGATGGTCGCCTCAAAAATCAATACACTTAGTTGGTCGCCCAAATCTATCCTGTATCTAACATCAAGTCGTCTGCGCCTAGAAAAAGGTGGTACCGATACACCAGCAGGAGCAGGTCCCTCTACACTGGCCTCCTGATGACCCTCGACATCTGGCATGCCCTGATCATCATCAGGATCCACACCTAGATCATGTGGTGGTGTCAGCATGTCTTCATCATCAAAAGAGCTAATGTATGAAAAATATATACAAGTACACAATAATAGTTAGACAATTTAATTACAAAATTGAATAAAAACAAGTTAAAGAACATGCTAGAATAAATTTAAATAAAACAGTAATATTACCTCTATCATATGGCTGCTCATCAGCTGTGAAGAGGATATTGGCACACCCTCCCCAATCCAAACCCGAATAAGGATATGGAACCGTAATGAAGGGATGCTCATCAACACTAGCTAGCAACTCCAGTGCATCATGTGATATCCTTGCTAGAAACAAAGTCTTGTCCCTCATGGGCATCATTTTCCCCCACATGTGCATATGTGCCTCAAACATCGGCCTATGAGGCTGCTCAACAAAAGTAGGCCTCATCTCTGGAAACCTCTCAAAATATAAACAAAAAATCTCTGAAGAAAAAGGGAAGTTGACCATCCCTTGTGCATGAGCATGAAATCTATCTAAGGATGTAGAAAAATGCTGCAAAAAAATGGAAGACCACCTGACAAGTCGTGGCTCCTGTACTAAAGAATCAACATAATACAGAAGCGATCAACTAATGCATTTCCTGTCACTGGTTTTGTGTGAAATGGTCAAAATGATAAGTGAGGGACACTGCACCTCCTCACTACCAAATGCACCAATACGTAACTGACCTCCAGCGACCTGAAACTCTACAAGAGACAATATATTTGCTCCAATGTATCTCTGGGAGTAAACTAACTGACTCCCTACTACACAACCAGCTGGAACCTATGGGAACGAGGGAAAATCCACCCCTCTCCTCAATAGCCCTGTAATGAAATATATATCCTCCTTCATGGGCATCTACCACTGGTTGATACCATCTCGGAAATCTTGTTGGTGGGCATTCCACCTTCGGATAAGATGTTTAAAAAAAAACCATGGCCCTTTAGGGAAGTAGCCTCCTCATAGAACTTGAGGAGGCCTACCTGCCTTAGGAGCCCCTGCGTAACTGCAGTAATAGGGCCAGGGTAAGCATCTCTCTCCCTCTCTCGTGCCTCCCACAGGTGAACCATGTTATACTGCTCCACCTGTTGTTGTTGTTGTTCCCCCTCTTCTCTCCTTTCACCTCTCTGAATGATTGCTGAATGATTGAAATATCAAACACAATTTTTTTATTAAATGAGACATTTATTTAGAAATATACATATATAAAAAAAAATTGAAAAAAAAAAACAGGCAATGCGTCAAAAACACAGTCATTCATTGGCCCTAGTGTGTTTTTCTAGGGAGGGCACCAGCGTCGGTGCACCTAATAATATTCAGTGCACGGGGGGAGGTGCTCCAGAAAAATTTGTAGCGCACCGTTGACTATGTACGGTGTCATGAGGGCGGTGAGCTGACTAAAATCTACACCCTGGGGCGTATAGTTAAGTAAGCGGACCAACCTCCTACCGTCATGACATAGTGAACAGTGTGGTATTTTAAAAGGCTACACTATTGACCCAGGCGAAATATGGAAAGATGTGCACTGACAAAAATAGCCGTCCCAGGGCAACTATTTTTCTAAATGCACCACGTCGCCTGGCTACACTGCACTTTTTTAAAAAAACTTAAAATAACACGGTGCGCCTTTGGTACCGCCCCAGAACCGGTGCGGCTACCGCTAGCACCAGTTTACCATGCCGAACCATTGACCCTGTCAAAATACGGTTTTCGGTGCGCTGACAACATTACCCACCCTTGGGTGGATAATTCAATCAACGCACCGTGTTGCCGCTATTCCACATTGTCAACGGTGCGACCTGGTAAACGACCGCACTGCACTTTTTAAAAAATTTTAAAATAACATGGTGCACCTATCGGTACCGCCACGGAACCGGTGCGGATACCGTTAGCACCGGTTGTGGTGCGACCTATAAATTTATAGGTAGCATCGCAAACCAGTGCGAGCCAACCAAATCGAGTGCACCATGAGATAATTTTTTTTTTTTCTTTTAAATGGTTAATTTTAAGGTTATTTGAAATTCTAATCTACTAAAAGGCTTAATGATGGAAAAACAAGAAAAATGCCTATACATTTGGCTGTTGAGGAGGCATATTGGTTGTAGAATTTGCAAAAGAAAATTTGTCCACCGTTTTGGAAAATTCAAGCTAGAGATTGGTGGGCAATACACAACAACAATGCGTGCAATGAGTGCAATGGGAGAACTGATGTCAGGGCGGCTCAGAAAAGGATAAATTGCACTAGTGCTTGAGAGTTTTGTAGCACTGAAAAAAGTGAAAAATGTAGTTTTTTGGCCATAAATTTTTTTTTTTTAACCATGTTCTAGTGCGGAGGGTTTTATGGGCGCACTGGTGCATTTTCTTCATTCTGCATCGGGCAGTTTCTGTTTTCGCACGCTTTTTATAAGGCACTGGTGCGGAACTGTTGTCAAGAACTAGTGTGCTACAACAATACAACATACCGGGAGGGTGTGTACGGAGCACACAGTGTCCGATGTGCCAATGTTTTGTAGGGTTTTTTGGCCGCAATTTTTTTTATTTAACCCTATTCTAGTGCATAGGGTTTTATGGGTGCACTGGTGCGTTTGCTTCATTCCACATTGGGCGGTTTCTATTTTTGCACACTTTTTATGTGGCACCAGTGCAGAGGTGTTATAAAGAATTGGTGCACTACAGTAATACAACGCACCGGGTGGGTGTGTACAGAGCACATGGTGTCCAGTGTGCCAATGTTTTGTGCGTTTTTTTGGCTGTAATTATTATTTTTATTTAACCTTGTTCTGGTGGGCAGAGTTTTATGGGTGCACCAGTGCATTTTCTTTATTCCCCACCGGGCAGTTTCTGTTTTCGAGTGCTTTTTATGAGGCACCGGTGTGGAAGTGTTGTAAAGAACCGATGCACTACAATAATACAACACACCATATGGAGTGCATGGTGTCTGGTGTGCTAATGTTTTGTGTGGTTTTTTGGCTGTATTTTTTTTTATTTACCCCTGTTCTGGTGCGCAGGGTTTTATGGGCGCACCTGTGCGTTTGCTTCATTTCACACCAAGCAGTTTCCATTTTCATGCGCTTTTTATGAGGCAGTGGTGTGGAAGTGTTGTAAAGAACCGGTGTGATACAGAAATACAATGCGTCGGGTGGGTGTGTACGGAGTGCACGGTGTTAGGTGTGCACTGTTTTATTCACACTCATGATTTCTCTTGTTGAATGCATCGGTGCGTTTTACGGTGATAAGCACACTAGACAAAATACATCCAAAAAAACCAACACCTGCCGACCTCCTCTAGTAACCTCTGTTAGAAATGGATGTCTGGGGTATTTTTATAAGGGGTTCCTCAAAAACATCTGCTAGAGGGTATTTTCCTTGTAGTGCCAGGATCTCCACTTTTGTTTGTTCCTCGGTTTCTTTTTGCAGCATTTGGAGGTTTTTCATAATTCCCCTAGTTGTATGGTTGTTTATGAGCCTAGGAAGGGTTCCACTAGATTGACCGGCACATTACGTTGTGCCAGTGGTCCATTCTTTGCAGGGAATGGGGGATATCAGTTCCCTTGTCCCTGGTTGAGTGTCGGGGTGACTTTCATGATAGGTAGGTTGTGATACGTTCTGAGTAGAATCGTATGAGTATCCAGGGTATTGATTACTATTTCCTAGGTGTCCTTGGGCCAAAGACCCAATCTAACCATCTGTAGAATCAATGTGCATGATACTACTGCTGCCTAGGTGATCTTGGGTAAAATACTTGATCACGCCATCTGCAGAATCTACCTATCTAGTAACTCTCTGAGTATCATGGGTGTTACTACTTCCTGGGTGATCTTGGGTTAAAGACTCGTATCAAACCTCATGAAGTAGATGATGTGCCTGGTAACTCCCCAAATATAGATTACTGCTGCCTAGGTGACCTTGGGTCAAAGACTCGATCAAACCATCTACACTAATAAATGCGCGCTGATAACTGAAGAGGGTGAGGCAACGAGGTTCCCATGTCCCTAGTTGGTGTATGGTGGCTTGGGGGGAAGAGGGACAAATGGTTGTCTTTCTGGTGACTGTCGTTGTTCCTATAGGTATAGGATGATATGAGGTTCATCCCCTACAGATTGGGGGGGGGGGATCCTCTTAATAGGATTTCTCGATGGCGTATAAGGAATCTCTATATCACGGGATTTCTGGGAAATGGTGGGTATAGTGCCCATAGTTTCTACAGAGAGCGCATGCGTGATTGGTACATAGTGCTTTGCCTTTACCTTTGGTGGTAGGTTCCTTTTTACGGGAATGCGGCGTTTCTCTGTCTTAGAGCCAAGGAGTGGTTTTAAGTCATCTAGCTCTGGGCAGATATGAGTAGGGTGTCCTATTACATCGCATATGGCACAGACTGGTGATTCCCGTTATAAGGCTGGAGTCACCCATTTCTTTCCTCTCTTCTCGGTTTTCTTAGCCATAATAACTGGTTTTGTAATGGAAATTTCCTTTGCAGGGGTGGTTTTGACCGTTTCTTGGATGGGTGGGTCATCCTCTGGACTGAGGGGCTTCAACCCTATGGCAGTGACATGGGTGGCTCCTGTTCTCGCAGAGGGAATGAGGTACCAAACTAGTATTTCCAATGATATGATTGGTAATACTAATGTTGCCAAAACCTGTTAGGAGATGAAACAAGCTGGGGGTTTAGAGCAAAGGGGTTTTGGAGGTGGCGCAGGCTAGAGAGGTTGCCATGGCCAATGACTCGGTTCCATTATTACTTGTGTCCGTGTCCTGACTAGCTTCAGTTCTTTATGTGGATATCATGCACACCAAAGCCCCTGTGACATCGGGTGATGACTCAGGGATTATGGGTGGATCTCCTAGGAATGACTCTAGAATGGATGATGGTTTAAACTGGCCAGGGCCATATTCTTGGTACCGTGAGAGAGAATCCGAGGAAATATCTACATAGGGTAGAATTAGATCAATGTTTTTTACGAGTCGCTTCTCTGTATGCGTCAATTGGTCTACAGTAATGATGCGGTCCTCGTGGGAGAACATCATGATGCAGAAGACTGAGGAGGATATGGCTAACATGGCATACTTATAACTCTGCCAAGGAGTATATTGTAGTCCAAGTGAGCATCCAAGACTTCAATGTCTATGTGGACCATCTTTCTGGCTAAGCATACTAGGACATTTTGGTAGAGGCTGACCGGGGTTGATGGACGACTATTGTATGCTAAGCGTAATGACTGAGGGTTTTAGTTCAGGAGACCCTAACTTCTGCCAAACATTTTTGGACATGATGCACATGGATGCACCTTTTTCTATGGCACATCGGTGAATTGTGATATTTTGGACTGACACTGGTATTTGGAAGGCGACCATGGAAGGAAGCCTGTGGGTGGCCTTATCGAAGGAAGCCTGTGGGTGGCCTTATCTAAGTCAAAAGCCATTAGGTGTGTATCGGCAAGGTCGATAGCACCTAACTAGGGATTTCTGTTGCTTTGGGCATGACTGTTGTTGTATCTTAAGAAAAAATCCCTTGGATGTGGTAAAGAATTAGTGCTCAATACATTTATATATCTGTTTGTGTGTGTGTGTGTGTGTCACAGAAATATTATATCAAATGGTCTTTGCTTAATCACCTTCAGAAATTTACTATATAACCATTAAGAATTTGATGCAACATATGCTTTACAATGCCTTTATCTGCTGATAGTAATTGGAGTGATAAGAATAACACGAAGGAAGGAATCCCAAACTTATATGCTAATAAGAAAAATCTATCACTTTAAACTTCCGAATAATTTTATGAAAGTGGAATAGTTAAAATGAAGGAGTGCCCATTAAGGATATTTAAGTCTTATTCACATATGTAAAAAGAGACCTTCAGCTTCAATACTTCATTTTATTCATAGAAAGAACATACAAAATGGAAACTAGGAAACATATCAATAAAAAAAGATGCAAGAATCTTGATATTAATTCATTAATCATCGGTAAATTGAGTACAAAATTTTGCAGTGGTCCAAAGGTCCAAAACTCAGAACCATTTCCTTTCTTCTCTTTCTCTTTAAATACAATGTAAAGCAGTTTTTAACTGCTGAAACTACTCCCAACTGCTTTGAAACTTATTAAACTACCTATTACATATCATCAAAATGTCTTATTACAATTGAACTCTCTTAACAGAGATAAAATAAAACTTAAATTCTAATCTATTTGTTGAATATGAATTGGTCCCTTTGCTGCTGTATTTTTCTTGTTGGCTGACTTGTCTTTCTTTGAAGTTGAGGGGTCATTAGGTAGAACGATCATCTAGGCTCTGCATTTCTTCTACACCTCAATACTTGTCTTAGGAGAATTAATCACCTTGTCGTACTCCAGCATAAAGGCAATGATCCTATCGAATGTTTTTCACTCTGTAAATAAGGTATTTACCAACCATAATAGCTAAAAATGCCTCTAAAGAAAGTTAAAAAATGTTTCTCCTTTCAAAATATGAGTCTTCTCATGAGTGTTATCCACCTTTCTTTTCACTAATACTAGTAGTGGTTCATAATAATCCGATGATAAAATACTACCTCCAAGGCCCCAACATGATGGAAATACTGCCCTGGCTCTTTTGTCATACAAATTTTCAAACTTGTTTACTGCCTCCTTAATCTCTGTCAACTTCTTCTCAGTGGTTTTCCTGTAAGTATTTTTAACAATCAATTTCTTAATCTCTAAAATATATAGAATTCTATCTTTAATCGCATTTTCCTCTAACTCTTGATTATACTTAGAATCAATTAAATCAATAAATTTCTTTTCCCATATGGCTCTGTTAATAGTCTTCTGCTTGTCTTCCATAGCCTGCTACTCAAAATTGTTGATAATGCCTTTTTCTTCTGATACAATAATCAAATATCCCCAAGCTTCTCTCATTTCTTCAATGATTTCATTCCATATGATATATTTAGCTTGAATAAAATTTATGTTTCCCTTCAATTTCTCCTTCAGACTCTTAATCTCAGCATCAGTTGTTTGGAAACTTGTCCTATATTTATTAATTTCCCCATCCTTGGGTTGCATTATTTTTGTTACTGTCTCTAGATCATTTTGTGCCCTTTTGAGATCTTTCTCTGCCATATTCAATTCAATGTTCAGTTGATATATCTATGCTACTAGATCATCATTTCCAGATGACAAAATGATAGTGTAGGAATGAGAATCAATCTAATTCTGTAATGACAACACAATTTCCTTCAACTGAGTAATTTCTTCTTCTTTCTGCAAGAGCTGTTGAATAAGGCTCTCTTTCTCACTTTCCACTTCTGCCACCTCTGTTTCCATAGAATGCTCTTCTGTATGTAACTTCAACTTTTTATTCAACATAGAAATCTCTGATTCTACACTTTGTGGCAACTTCTGCACAACAGCTCTGTCATTTGGATCTACTCCAATATTTACAATTATCTTCTAGAGTTATTCATTCTGTGTTGTTAAAGCCCTGGAGTTGGCTTTCTCCAATTTCAGTTTCTTGATCACCTTCCCTAGCATGTTTTCATACTTAAGAGACATTGCATTTGTTTTGGTCAAATCATTTACTATCAGTTGACCTGTTTTCATATGGAAATTTACTTTATCAAGCAAAGGAATCTTTCTCACATCAACAATTAAATTTACAGTATTGAAATTATTTCACTACCCTATAGTCATATTAGAGGGGTGAGAAAGAGCAATCTTAAACTAATCTTTTTCAAGATCCATGGCAGTCGGCAATATTGGTTGTTTGGGGTTATTTGATACTCGGCCCGCGCCTCCATGCTAGCCTTCATACTTTGGTTTCTTTCAGAAATCTGAGAAAATAATTTTGAATCAATGGTACTTGTTCTTGAGCATCTCCATGTCTTCGTGGTGAGGTTGGGAAATTTTTCTCATCTCCTAGTTGAAGTGAGAAACCATGTTGAGCACATGATAAATATTCATTGAATTTTGTCCTCTTTTTAACTCTCTGCTCCTCATCTTCAGAATCTACAATTGATTCTTTAATTCTCTTGCTTGATTTCTCAGATATGATAGGAGTCTATATATTAGAGCCAATAGAACCTGCAAAACCCTTATTTTATAGCTTCTCTATGTCAGGTCTTCTTTCATGAACAAATGCTAAGTAACTATTTTCAATTCTCCTATTTGAAATCACATTATGGGGATCATAAGCCCACTTATCTCCTAACATTAACTGCATTCCATCTAACATCATATTAACTTCATCATTTGCTTGTCATATGTTGAATCTAAATGGACCCACAGACATTAGTAGCTTAAGCATATGCCCCTTTTTGATAGGTACAAGATGTATTTGTTCAACATTCAAACTCTGCCTAATGAATTCTAAGGAAAATAATATCATAGGCACAAATATAGGAAGCCCATATGGTTCTACCCCAACCCCATAAACTCTAATCTCTGAGTAGTCTTCATAAACATATCAATATCCAAATTTAATATTTGTCCCCAACCACAGAAACTCTTGAGCCTTTGGCAAGAAACATGGGGGAGAAACGCCATTCAAAATCTTATATGCAGTAGACATGAAATTATTTGCAAAATCAGACATACCCTCCTCATTTTGTCCCTCTCTTGCTACATTAGTAAAAAACACTACTGATTGCCTCTTTTTATTTTCATCCATGACGTTTAACCCCAAATGCAAAAATTCTTCCACATTTTGATATAAAAAGAGGTAAATGACAAGTGAAGGGAACCTAAATGACCCAGTGAGTGATAAACTCATGAGTTGAGTATTGACAACTTCTTGCCAATATGAAGGAATATCCAGCACTACTCCTGGCTTCATCATCAAAGAAAACCGTCCCAGAACTGATTTGTCAATTATTCTATCATCTTCTTTTCCCAATATCTTTGAAATACACCTCAGTACCGGCCAAAATTCCGCGTCAAAAACTTCCATGGAGAATTATTTTCTATCAGGTACAAACCATTTCATATCTGGCTTTGGAAAGAAGACAAACTGATTGAATTCTTGACCAGAAAGACTATCATAATGCATTTTTAATGACTCGTTAGTGAATTGAACATAATATTCTGACTCTGAGTAACACAGGGCTTGACCAATTAATAGGGATGAGACTTGTAAAACATTTTCTCCTTGAAAATTCATTACAAAACACTTGCTAGGATACATAACAGACACTAGCTAATGCACAAACTCAGGAAAAAGTTGTGTTCTTGGAATACATGTAGACAATACACCTGTTTTGGCCATGGCAGAGAAAATTGGACTTGAATTGTCATTCAGATAGACTTGTTGATATAATTGAAGGAGTTTTAAAGAGCACACAGTGTCTCGGATATCCCTCTCAGTGTCCATGAGAGGAATATGGCTGGATGAGCCGAAAAGAGAAGAATGCTTAGCAATAATTCTACTCAGGGTGGCGAACAACAACAAGGTGACAGACAACAATGGAAGACACAAGTGTAATCAAATTGACAAGAATAAAGAAATAAAAATAGCCTTGTGAAAAGAAGAACCATTTTTAAATAAGTGGCATGGGGTTTATGAATTAAATGCTGATTTGACATGCCAAAAGACCATTAAATAGTACCATGACGTGGCTAAAAGCTGTCGCCAACCAGTGGCTTACATCACTGCGAGATGCCTCAAAGGTATGGAGTGCTCATCAGGATCATGCTCCCACAGTTAATCCTGACCATAGATCTTGATCATCCCCTCAGTAAACGGGGTCAACTACAGAGGCACCCTCTCCATTAACCCATGTGTCAAATGTGCCGACGAGTTGCTGCTTTTATCTCACGACAAACAAATCTACGAATCCTATGCACATACTAGCTCGATCATTAACTGAATGTAGGGACACATATTCACAAATATTTTAAAGTATTGAACTTTACATTTATACAAAATCCTACATATTTGAGTTAAAGTATGAGAAACTTGTACTTTAACATGCATTTTTTATATTTTTCCATTTTTCTTTATTTTTGAAAAATTAAAACAAAGGATATTGAAAATGAGCCACAACAACTGCAATACTTCCAAAGCTAACATAGCAGCAGAAGATTGTGCTAAATCTTCCACGATGCTATAATTATGGGTTTCTTTGGAGTAGTTTCATGCTCGCCTATTGGGTCCCTTCACCATTTTTGGCAATGGTTCGATAGGCATCTTTGAAATGGTCAAAAGTGCAGTTGGTGCACTGGTACTTTCCCCTGACGTATTGGTGTCTGGTGGGGTGTCATAATTGCGATTCCATGTTTGGAAAAGAATATGTTCGATAGTCATGTATATTTCATGGCTAATTTTCCTGGAGTCGTCTACATTTTGCTGTTGAGTTCTTATTGTCCCTTTATGGGGGAAAGGTTCCTGCATCACAACTAGTTGCTGGGAAGATCCTCCTTGTCCTTAGTTACTCTGTAGCTTCTTCAGCTCAGGGAGATAGGAACAGTGGTAAGTATAATGGTCGTACTCATCACATATCGAACAAGAATGATTTGTTCTAAGAGGTGGCCTTTTGATCTACTGTTGGGCATTTCTTGGCTCCTAACTCTGATTCCGGTTGGAGTTACCTCCAGCCTGGGATTGCAGAGGGCATTGCTGGTTGTTGCCCCCATGTCCAGGGTTCCCTTTCAGCTTTTTTTTTGCTTTTTTACTCACCACGTTAGGAGGGTAGTTCTCCTGGTTATATTGATGAGGTTGGTTTTGGGAAGGCTGGACAAAGTTCACCTGTGCATTGGTCTGCACAGGCGGGTCTTGTGCTGGAGACTAAGCATAACAAGGTCCCTAGTTTGCACCTGGTTGTTGGAGGGGAGCTCTTCCGTCAATGTTTCTTTCTGTGTAATAGGTCCCTTGAGCTAGAGGATAAGGTCCTCCGTGGTGATATGCTAGCACCCATTTGGTCAAATTTTGCTGAGGCATAAGATGACTTTGAAAACCAGGTTGAGGTATGTTATGGGTATAACTGTACGTGTAATTGGGGTTTTGACTATTTTTTCCTAGGTAACCTTGGGTCAATGACCCAATTAGTCATTCTGTAGAGTTTAACGCACCTAGAAATTATTGATAAGTTTGCAGGTGTGGGGCATTAGGCATGATGTTGTAAATGTATTCTAACTGTGTATAAATCAGCACAAGCTGTTGGGATTTGCTGATGGCGTCCTCTTCGGATGTGGGCCTTTGTTGCACCACATCCTTTGAAATATCTATCGTGAGAGTTTTCAGGAACAAATATAAAAGAACTCGGTCGTCGAGTTTTTCTTTACATAAACTACAATGCCACCTCCATTTGTGGATATGGTCCAAGATATGGACTGTGGGGGTTTGTCTGAAATGTGTCAGTAATTTTGTTTTGGAATCATGGTGAATGGGTAACTGAAAATATGAAAGGAACGTGGTGGAGAGGGCGCCAAAGGTTCCATTTGAAGTAGAGGGTTGCTCCACATACCACTTCACGGCTACTCCTGTTAGAGTGCATTGAAATAGTCTCAATCGAATAGTGTCGTCAATGATATTGTTCAATGAGGACCACAGGTGGAAGTTCATGACATTATTACCTGGGTCTTCCACTTACTTTGCTTCAAAATTTGGAATATCTGAAGGGAGCTTTGTGGGCATGGGAGGCCATGTATGGTTGTGTGCGATGGGGTCATTCTTCAGCTTGGTTAAATCGAGCAGATTCAAATAAGCTAAGAAAGGTGACTAGGAGGTTGACGCCATTGCAATGTGTGAAAACACAAAGTTCTGGTTAGGAAGAGGGTTGGTCTGTGACGTAGCCTGCTGTGTATTCGGCTAGCTTCCCGAATGGGACGCACTCGTCAGCCTCCTAGGGGTCGTGGGGGGAGTGGTGTTTGGTGTGGTGTTGGGAGAATGACTAGGGTTCTCAAATATAGATTCCCCAATAAAGGATGAACCAATAATGGTGGCAGCATTTTGTCTTTGACGCCTAAATGGGGAAAGACCTTGAACCCCTCTCAGTAATGGGGGGAGGTCCAAAATATGCCTAGATCGAAAATTTCCCATTGGGTCCATTCTGGTGTCGACCTGATTTGGTTTTGGAAAAAATTGAGAGGATAGATTCTACGATAAAAGAAAAATTATGATCGCATACATAAAAAAAAGTGAAAAATAAAAATAAATTTTCCCTTTAAATTAATTCTATGTGATCAAGCAATCAAAAAAGTCATTTTTGTTTGTTTTTTTATGATACTCAAAATCCTAGAAGACCTATTCATCCTCACACACTCATATGTAACAGGGCCTTGAGAAGATATCTCGCGAGTGCTGGCACAACGTCCCATAAGAGCTGGCGATGTGCCCAGTTAGCCAAAGAAAATCCACCAAGGTAAGGGTAGAGGTTTTGGCGCTTTCCTGCATCGTCACCTATAGGGAAATGATGCCCTAGTTTTGGTCACTAAATACAACCGTCCCACGTGAGCATTCGAGTCTTGGGCTTCTTGGTAAGTTAGCTAACAGTACCGAGTATTTTTCGGGTCAGGTAGCCCCAACTGATACTGCACGCACTACGCTCGGGTTTTATTTTCCATGGGATGATAAGTGGATTTGAAGCTCCTTAAAATATCAAATTCTATGTTTCAAGATGAATAATGATCAAGGTGGCTTATTGGATGCCTACCCCCTTGATCCTAACTTAAGCTACAAATTATTTTGTGGTCCATGTGGGGAGAATTTAGTGAGTTTGGTTAAGTTAGTTTTAGGTGTATTTGCTTTGCTTAGTGAGTGAATGTGTGTGAGCACAAATTGGACAATAAAATAGTTTTAATGTGTGGATATTTGATGATCCTTTTAAAAATCCCCTATTTAAACTATGTTGTATTTTTCCTTGCTGAAAAGAAAAACATGTGCGGATATGGGCCGCTTCCTATTTTTCCTAGTTAATCTATGTGATCAACTATATGGAGATGGCGAGTTGTGAATAGGGAGCATTGAACATATGCTTACCTAGGATCACCAGAGGGTGGAAAGGTAGCAGATATTACTTACTCTTATATCAACAATTCAATCCTAGTCTCAAAAATCCTAGTGCAAAAATTGAACTAAACTAATAACTTTAACACTAGAAAAAAGAAACTAGCTACGCATGCCTGGTCTTGGGCCACTTACTTTGGCTAGTTATCTAGGTGTGTTGGTACCAAAATTTGCAAAAAATAATTTTTTTTCATAATGCAAGTTATTCTCCCCCTTGCTTAAACTATGTGTGAACTTTGCAAAAATAAACTTGACATAAAATTGACACTAAGCCTACAAAAATCAGCTAAGAGTGAGCTTTAGCAAGCTACGGGGTACCACAACCAGTGCTGGTATGTGTATTAGGGGCTTCCAAGCACTTTACAAGCAAGAAAATATAGAAATAAGGGAG
This sequence comes from Pinus albicaulis, assembly GCA_034641835.2. Taxonomy (NCBI): domain Eukaryota; kingdom Viridiplantae; phylum Streptophyta; class Pinopsida; order Pinales; family Pinaceae; genus Pinus; species Pinus albicaulis. The sequence goes on from CM076571.1 coordinate 515,081,817, forward strand.
AATTTTATATTTTTGTCTTTTGCGCACAAAAGGCTAAGACAAACACAATGTCTACGTTCGAGTCAGCTCTGAATGTGCACTGGGGGCGCGTCTGTGGGAATGAAAAGTGTGAAAATTCCTACAAAAGTAATTTTTGGAGTTGTTCCGCTTCAGTCTGTCACTTGGGATGAACCAGGGACAACAAGAGTAATCAGGGGAAATTCAGCTCCACTCCACAGCACAGACAGAAGTCACTGTAAAAAAGGCACAACCACATAAACTTGGTAATAAACGTTAGTGGAGTTTCCAATACTATTTGAGTATGTTTGGTGCACATATGTACGAAATCACACCAAATCAAGGGGTGTGTTCTGTTGGGCATTAGATAAACCAACACTCCCCGTGTGTTTCGCGACATGGACAATCTGCCTCTCATGGATCTTTATCTCCGGCAATGTGATCATTGAATAACACCTGTGGGTTTTGGTCTAACGACAATCGTGATTCCCAATAAGTGGTATCAGAGTGTAGGTAACGAGTTCGATACACACCCGACTTGTGTTGGGGGGAGATTGTTGGGCATTGGATAAACCAACACTCCCTGTGTGTTTCACGACATGGACTAATCGCCTCTTGTGGATCTTTATCTCTGGCGATGCAATCGTTGACTAACACCTATAGGTTTTGGTCTAACAGCAATCGTGATTCCCAACATGGTCTACCAACTTAAGTTATTGGTAATAGGCAGAAAAAGAAGTGGAGTCAAGCAAGTTAGTGGAACAAGCTAGAATCATAAGCATACTAGATAGATAAATATCATGCATATATACAATAAAACTAAACTAAAACTAAAACAAATAAACAAAAGCTATGAATAGAGTCAAACATCTATAATAATACGAACGGTGGATCTTCGACCCCTCTTATTGAGTGCTGGTAGGAAATAAGGATGAAAATTTACCCTCTTGCCAAAGGGACCCTAGAACATGGGTTCTAAGTCCCGATGCAAGGATCTTTTGACCCCAAGCTTGCCTCGGTGCAAAGTCTCCCTCTCTCTCTACTGTGGTGGACTGAACATTTTGGATGGCCAACAATTGAGTCCCCTCTATATTCAACTCCAGATCACACACTACTGGTATTTATTAGGAAATTATAGCCAGCATAACAATGTTTTCACACATTCTTCATCTCATGGCACCCTTATATAGGAGAATTAAAATCCTCCTTCCCTCTCTTGGTACATTATGCCTGGTGACCCAAGGGAGGGGGATGATTCCTTTGTGTGCTACAAATATTCCATTGTGTGCTTACTTGATGTTTAAGGAGGATTTGGTGGTTGTCCTTAGGCAGCTTCAAGTGAGTAATCACTGTCCTAGAGTGTGCTTTGTGTGGTCCCGGAAAGTGACATTTTACCACTCCACGGATTGTGTGCATTTTGGGTCATAAGGCGCACAAAGGCATTCCTCATGAAGGATAATGTGTGAAAAAGAATTTAAGACTTGCTTAAATTTGATTTTTCCTCATACCTTAGATATTTTTAAATACTTTCCAGATTCTATAATGTCTTCCAGCCCTGTAAATCCTTCTGCTTGTATGATTTTCCAGTGTTAACACTGAGTATGATGCTTTAATCTTAGGACTGAAAATTGTAAGAAAATTAGGAGCCAAGAGAGTCTATATCATGGTATATTCAGAACTAATCATAAAAAAAATCAAAGGAGAGTATCTTGTGAGCAATCCTAGACTAAGGCAATAGATAGAAATCGTTTTAGATTTGATTAAAGAGTTTCTTGAAATTGACTTCGATGTCATTCCAAGTAAATAAAACATGTAGGCTCACAGTTTAGCTACTTTTTCCAGTACCTATAGATTTCCATTTTAGCCAAACCACCAGTACACTGCAAAGGTAAGACACAGGCCTACTATTCCAGATAACTTGAAATACTGGTAGATATTTTCACAATATTTTCAAATCTACAATTTTATGAATGCTGAGGGAGAATTCCAAAACTATAAAATAGATATTGATTGTATAGTAGATGATACTATAGATAGTGATTTAGATGTAAATAGTTTAGATTTTATTGAACCAACAAAATTCACTAGAGTATAAATCGAGAAATTAGAGAAAGTAGAAATAAAAAATATCAAATGATGATTCAGAGTTTTTAAACCTCAAAAATAAAAAATTTCCTAAAGGATTAGCCCCATTAGAAGATTTTTTTGATTCAAATGATGAAGCTAGAAAACCAAAAATGGAGCCTTTAAGATCAAGCATAGGATAATGTAACATAGGAACTGAAGAAAAACCCAAGATTGTCAAACTATCCAAAGCATTACCTCCAGCTGAAAAGTTGAAATACATAAGTCTGTCTAAATAATTTCAAGATGTCTTTGCCTAGATTTATGGAGACCTTAAATCTTATGACACTAGAAACATTCAACAAAAAATACCCATCAAAGAAGATCAAAAACCATTTAAGCAGAATCTTAGGAGAATAAATCCAGTTCTTATGCCATTGATTGAAAAAGAAGTAAAATGGATGTATGAGGCACAAATCATAGCACCTATTGATATTCTGATTAGGTCTCAGACTTAGTTCCCACTAGGAAGAAAACATGGGAAATCAGACTTTGTGTTTATTTCCAGAACTTAAACAAATTTTCCCTAAAAGATAACTATCCTCTTCCAAAAATGGACCATATTTTATATAGTTTATTTAGATCATCCAGAATTTCATTGCTTGATGGCCTTTCTGGATACAATCAAATCCTAGTTCAACTGGAAGATCAAGCAAAGACATCATTTACCACCCCTTGAGGGAATTTCATGTATTTGAAAATTCATTTTGGATTGATGAATGCAGGACCTACCTTCCAAAGAGCTATGGATATAGCCTTTTCCAAAGAGATTAATGATTTTTTAGTCATTTATCTAGGTGACATAACAATATTCTCCAAAACAGATAGTGAAAATCTAGATCATTTGAGAAGATTTTTTATTAAATGTGGAAAATTTGGTATTTCACTGAATCCAAAAAAGACAATCTTTGGACTAGAATAAGGTAAAATATTAGGACACGTAATTTCAAAAGAGGGAATTAGAATAGATCCAGCTAGAATAGAGGAAATTTTGAACATAAGTCATCCTAGAAACATCAAAGAATTGCAAGCATTTTTAGGTAAAATTAACTTCCTTAGAATATTCATCTCTAATTTAGCAGAACTAACCATAGAATTGAATAACATGTTAAAGAGAGATTTAGCAATTAAATGGACAGCATAAGCCAACAAATATTTTGAATCAATCAAACAAGCCCTTACAAGAACACCTATCCTAATAATTCCTAATTTCCAAAAATATTTTATCATTTTTTCTTTTGCTTCAGAACATACCACTGTAGCACTCTTGTTGCAAAATAATGACCAGGCTTATGAACATCCCATTTCTTTTTTCAGAAAATCTTTAAGAGATTCCACACTAAAGTACAACATAATGGAAAAACAGTCACTTTCTTTAGTAAAGGATATTAAATATTTCAGAGTGTACATATTGTATTCACACATAATTGCATATGTTCCAAATTCAGTAGTAAAGGACATTCTGAATTAGAATGGGCCTGATGGAAAGAAAGGAAAATGGATTACCACTATTTTAGAATATGATATTGAAATTAAGCCCACCAAATTGATTAAAGGCCAAGGTTTAGCCTAACTCATGGCTAAATCGAACTGTGAGGCCTTAGATATAAATTTTATTTCTCAATTAGATGATCAGGAAGAGATGGCGACTCCATAGATCAGTGAAGCTTTCATTGACTCACCTTGGTATGCAGATATCATATTTTTTTTACTAAATCTACAAGCTCCTCCTGGTTTATCTAGAACAAAAGCTATATTTTTGAAAATGCAAGCAATGAAGTATTGTATCATAGACAATGCTTTATTTTGGAAATATCACGGTGGTATACTATTGAATTGTGTATTAAAAGATGACACTAATAAAGTTATGCAATAATTTCATGCAGGTGACTATGGAGGACACTTTTACTGGAAATCAACTGCTGATAAAATCTTGAGGGTAGGTTTTACTGGCCCACTCTTTTTTCAGATATTAGAAATTATGTGACCTCCTCTCACAAATGCTAGATATTTGAATGGAAGAAAAAACTATTAACTTTACCCCTCAAACCCATATCCACAAAAATTCCATTTCAGCAATGGGGTTTAGAATTCATTGGTGAAATTCACCCACCCTCCTCAGCCAAGCATAAATGGGTTTTGATAGCCACTGATTATTTCACCAAGTGGATAGAAGTTATTCCTTTTAGACAAGCTATTGATTATGTCATTATCTCATTCCTTGAAAATAATATCCTTTCAAGATTTGGATGCCCTCAAAATTTCATTATTGATAATGCATTTGCTTTCAAATCTAAGAATATGGTAGACCTTTGTAACAAATACCACATCAATCTTGGTCATTCTACTACCTATTACCCCCAAGGTAATGGACTTGCATAATCCTCCAAAAAAATCCTAGTAAATATCGTCAAGAAACTATTAGAAGACAACAAAAAGACCTGGAAAGAAAGGTTCGTCAATGCCTTATGGGAAAATAGACTAACTAAAAACAAGTCCATTGATACATCTCCTTATAAACTAGTATATGGAATGCATGTTGTTTTTACATCCTCTTTAGGAGTGCTAGTGATGAATATGATTCAAGAACTGTAGGTAGAACTAAATGATATCCAGAGAAGGACAAATCAGACTATTCATTTGCAGAAAAATAGGGAAGAGGTTTACATCAAATCACAAGTGATCCAAGATCAAATTAAAAATATATTTCATAAGAAAACCAAAGATGATGATTTTTACATAGGTGACAAAGTATTCAAATGGGATTCAAGAAGAGAAGAAAAAGGTAAACATGGTAAATTTGATTTTCTATGGAAAGGCCCCTATATCATATATGGTTATAGAGGTAACAATGCATTCTTATTGAATAAATAGATGGATCAGATCTACCAGGAGGACCAGTCAATGGTAGGATGCTGAGGCATTACTTTTCTCCAGATTAACATTAGTTAATTTTTTAACTTTGATCATTGTACATAACATTGCAAAGTTTAGAGAGGATTGGATGTTTTTCTTGCAAATTTGAAGCCTGAAGAGAAGGCCCTAAGCTTTTAAAGGTATAACATCATATGATTAAATAAAGGAGATCTCAGAAAACAATTACAAGGGAAGCACAGTCTAAGTTCCAAGGCTACTGATCTTAAAGTTCTTGGCATCTCACTAGGAGATGTCATCCCTATGTGGAGCCATAATTAGGGTCCTATAATAATAGGGATCGTAATTTTGAATTGACAATGCAAAGTCAAGACTATGTAAAGTCTTGTAATATTGTACATACTTTTCTTTCTGCAAATGTTTTCCCATATTAAAAGTAAAAAAATGTAAAGAGGGTGAAGTACTAAAAGAAAAATCAAAGGACTAAAAGAGAAAGATAAAAAAGAAAAGAAAATAAAGTATGAACCCCACAAAAAAGAGATAAAAATATATCCTGAAAGTGATGCAAATTCAAATGCCACTGCTTTTTTACTTTACCATGCAAATAACATTGTGTGCATCTTGTCAAAAATGCCACAATCCATGACGATCAAACAAATTAATCTTCATAATTCATGCTTTAAATTTCATGTTGATAGTTAGAGAATAAATATCTTTCCAAATCATTTAATCTTGGCAGATCAGTAGTTAGGTAGAGAATAATAATGAGCTCATCAGTTTAATCTGAGCCATTGGAAGTTATAAGGTCAAAATTAGATAGTTTTCTTACAAAATAAAAATAAAAAGGGTCAGCAAGCTCAAATGCACCCAAATAAATGAAGACAAAATGTTATGGTAAATGATGGGTAGTCAGATTACTTTCACAAGTCATGGAAAGAATACATTGGTCATTTCATATCACTAATATCCCCCAAAATCCCCTTCCCCTCGCTTGAAATCATATTTTCCATTCTAAAAAGGCATTTCCCCTTGTAAAAATATTCCTTTCCCCTTATTTTAACCCTTTCCCCTTCCTAAAAAACCCTTTTCCCTAGCTAAAATCACATTTTCCTTTGAAAAAGGTAATTTCCCCTTAGTAATTTCCCTTTTTCCATTTAACACACACTAAAATAAACTTATCCTAAGTTTTAAATAATATCGGGTCTCATTGAAAAATCCCTTCCCGATGTTATTTTAACTCATTCTTATTGTGTTTTAAATACCCCCCATCATATTCATTCACCCCATATTATATTAACTCACATACATATATTAACCCCTCCCGCTATTATTTTAACTTATCCCTTTATTATATTAATTCCCCATTATAATATAAACCTGGGTCCCACTTTACATAACCCCATCACATGTATTACTCCCGATCCCATATATCATTAGCATGTAGCTTATATTATAAAATTTCACATATATATTAAATCCCCCGCCTATACATATTCCCGGGCCTCGCCTCTCACAAATTCCCGACTCACCTGTCATCCATCATATCTCCATTCGTCAAAGCCGATGACCAATCAGGACTTTCGCACCCCCGAATGCCCAAGATTTAACACCACTAAGGGGTTGCGATCGCAATCCCATTCCCTTGCTACATGGCAACCCCAAATTCTATCACATCCTCCAATCGAATACTGCCTAACCTTCTTTTGTGATGCAAAAAACATTGGGTTGTTTTCCACCCATTACTATGAAGCTGACCTCATTTGAAAGTTTACCTTTGCGCCAATGTTTAACCACTGTTAATTAAAAACATAAAGACCACCCTAAAAAGAATTTTTACCATTTATGTTCAAATCCACGAAGTAGAAGCCTTTCCAACCTGCTTTCAAGCTAAAGCCAACCGCTGCCGACTTATTTTAAGGCCAAATTCAACCAGAAATCAATCGTTTCGCAACAAAAAGCCGGTGCAGAACTAGTTTGAAGCCTTATAAAGACCATTGAAGCCTATTTCACTGCCAGAAAGCCCCTATTGCTTCCATAACTAATTTTGCAAACTGAAATCTTCATTTTCCATGTATTCCAGAAGTGCTAAGGCCTGTACTTAAGCTTTGCATAGTATTCCTAACAAGTTAATCAATTGAACCAGTTTAAAAGCTTTGCAGACCAAAAGAAAGCCACTGTTGCCTCTAAAACCCTTTCTGCAAACTGGAATCATCCTTTCACAGTATTACTGAGGGCCTGAGACTATTTCTTAAGAAAGAAAGTAATAAATAAATCAATTAAACAAGTTTAAATGGCTTCCCAAGGCATTGTGATTGTTAATCCCCTACAACCTCCCATTTTTTATGTTGAACACACCCCACTTACAGACAAATATTTCAAAATCAGTGACCCTATCACTGGTTTCAACCTCCTTGAGGTCCATTGTTGGAGCCATGATAAAGCCATTGACCAGGCTGATGATATCTACCTTTGGGAATCCAATCTTCCCAAGTATATTTCCCCACAGACTTTCTAATTCCCAAAGATCATCACGCTTTGTCAAGATAATTATCTACCCAATGAAAGAGCCCTAGTAGCCCACAAGAAGGAAATTTTGTTCACCATTACTACTGAATCCATAAAACAAATGCTTCAAATCCAACCCAAGACTGATGAAGCCCCTCTGTCAATTGAAATCCTTACTAAATTGTATCTAAAACTTGAATTTCCAAAGAGGTTTGAGATCTTCCAAACTTTCTGCTCTCATCAGTTGAAACCACAAAAAGAAACCCTCCTTATCCAACCTCAATTTTCTCAGAACGAACCACACAGATTGTTAAAATGTTGTCTTGTATATTAGGATACTTTACAGATTAGTATGTAGATGCTTCAATCTTAGGTTTCTTGTCCATATTCTACCCAGGACAACCTCCTGCTTCCACATTTAAATTTTCTTACAACTTATCAGATGCTATCCATGAGAAACTAGTTAAATTACCTAAATAAGGAGTGTTTAAGTATTCATCTATTTTATTTCATTTATTTCTATACTTCCAATCTTAAAGGTTTACATTAAGCCTCCAAAAACTAAACCCTGAGGAGAATCCCCAATCAGTTGTTTTCTGGACTTCCTTAATTAGGAAATATTCCACAAAATTTACCTACAACTTCATTTATGCATTTATTCATCCAATTCTCAACATGCTTAGCAGTAGAAATGAGCCTAGGATTAGCGATGAGATAAAGAAGGTTTTACAATTGTTTTAACATAGTAGGAGAGGGGACTGGCATTTATACCAGAACCACACTGAAATTAGAGTATATGGATGTCATCTCACTCCATATAAGTTGCCCAAATACCTCCCAATGAGGTTATTTGCACTTGAATATATCAGGCACATCCTAAACTCCGATGAGGTGAAATTTTTGTGATCAAAGAAGAAGACAGTTTAAGATAAAAAACCAAATTGGTCCTTTCATCTGCAATAACAAGACTGTTGGTCAAGAAGAAAAAAAGTACTTACAGGAATTCAAGTTCAGTCAAAGTTTCAAGTGGCAGTACGATCCTTTAGGAGTTATGAGAAAATTAAGAGTCAAATTTAAACTAACTCCTTTTTTCGTGATTCCAAACTAGAAGTTGAGAAGTACTCCAACCAATCAGATTGGTTGGAGAATAATTTGAAAGAGCTCGAGAAACTAGTTGAGACCAATTCTATTTTGCATACTCCAACCCTACAAGATAGGAATTCCAAAAGGGCAAGAGAATAAGGTTCATATTCAGCTAAAATCACTACAGAAACCAAATTCACATTAATTTACAAGAAGAAGCCCAAGCTAAATCCTATAAATGAACAAGTTGAGACAATTGAAATTATTGATAGACACAGTGGTTAAAGAAAATTCACCTCCAACAGTTTCAAAAGAAACTCACCAGCCTTCAACCTCTAATACTGAAATCATTCAGAAGCAACACAGCGTAGAGTTGTCTTCATTAAGTAAACCATAAAATAAATAACATGATATCATGGAGAAGTACAAGGAAATAAAACTCAGGAATGGGGCATTAAATGCAATTACTTATGCCCAATACTAGAAACAGACACCTAGTGACCAAAGCAGGTTACTTCCTACCTTTGATTATAAAACTAAGAAGATGCATATGACCTTCTTGCAGCCAACAGTGAAGAATTCAAAGTCATTAGCTGACTATAAGAAGACAACATTTGAAGTTCAAGCCAAATATCTACATCCAATAGACCAAATTGAATTCCATAAGAAAGCTTGAGAAATGATATACTCCATAATGACCAACAAAGCCATGAGTGTCAAAAAACTGCAAAATACTCGAGAAAACATCAGAGGACAATTAAAACTAGAGAAGGCTTCCTCACAAGCTAAGGAAAAAATAATCAAATCACTTGAAGAACTGGTCATAGAGGTTGGATATGATCCCTAGAACATCAAAGTTGCAGAAGAAATCATCAAGAAAAAGAATGCAGACATTGCTGCATTGAAAAAGCAAATGAAATTGCCTCCTACTGAACATCCACATGCTAAAGAAGTTCTAGAAAATGAAGGCCAAAAAGATGAAATTATGAATTTCATCATGCCGTTGATAGCTCAACTGAAAGAGATGGAGAATTAGAAGGAAAAATTGGTGTAGGAGAAAAAGGCCAACATGGAAGCAATCCTTGGCATTTCTATTCCTACAGTTACTACAACAGTTCCATCTACTTCAACAACTCCAGTGGAAACAACACTTCCAATAGCTACAACAGTTCCATCTACATCAACCACTACATCAGCAATAGATTCAACAACATCATCAGCTCATCCTAGTGATAAAAAAGGTAAACTGATTAAAGCCATGCAGGAGGTGCCAATACAAACAAATGAAATAAATAGACCTAAAGAACAAATGAAAAGTCTAGAGGACGAAAATAATTTGATACAAATAATGCATAAGGATGATACACAGAAGTCAAACAGATTGACTAATAGAGTGCAGAAATTAGAGAAAGAATTGACACTAAAAGAACCACTTTCCCATGAAAAGTAGCAGTTGTGGGCCAATATCATTAACTCTGTTAATGATATAATGATATTTGGCCATCCATTCAAGTTATCTTTGAGCAGAAGGATTTGATTAAGGAAGCAACTGAAGCTATCTAGAAATTCAAAAAGGAACTTGGGAGAAAGCCATAAGAGGCCACTAAGATCATTAAGTTTCTTAATTCCAAGAAAAAATAGGAATTAGAGGAAATTTTCATAAGTGACAGAACTGAAACAATTCTAGAAGTAATAAAGGTAATTTCCAAAAGGAACATAATGAAACAACTTGAATATCAGTGTCAAAACATGGAGCTTGTAATAACCAGATTCATGGTGAAATTTGATGTTTTGAGGCAGAAAGGTCTGCCTAATCCTTTGGTTATTAATGACAGATTGATGAAACATGAAGACTATGACAAGAAAATGAGAGAAGTGGCCAAAGAACAGTCGAACAATTCCTCCATGAAAGGAATGCCTACAGGAAAAGTGCTCTATCAGACTTTTGAGAATCTCTTTCACCTCCAGCATGAGGTAAATCATTTCTTTAACAACAAGCCTACATTTGCAAAATACACAGAGGCTAATGAAATTTTCAGAAGAATGGTAAAAATCAAATTACCAGATGAAGAAGCTTGGGAGAAAATGAATGATTTATTGTGAAAGTGAAAAGTAAAACATGTAAAAGAGTAGTCCAGATAAAAGATGAAAACATAGCAGTCAAATATTAAAAGTAAAGCAGTAACAGAGTTTAAAGAGTATTAGATGTCAAGGCAGAGTAAAGATGTAGCTAGCGTGAAAGACACCCAATAGAAAAAGGCACAACCAGCGTAAAGCGAACAATCAAAGAGAGAAAGCAACAAAAGATCAAACAACAAAATCAATAAAAGCAGGACAACTTGCATTAGTTAGATAGCTATCTCTATCTTCTTACATGGAGATATTTATCTTTCCTTGAATATTTCCTAAATCAATTTTAGGATATTTTTTAATAATTTTTGTATAAATACTTCATAATTCGAAGTATTGAGTGTGGATCTCTGAAGTGTTGATCTGAAATCTAAGGGTTCATTGTACAATTTTCAAGTCTGTAGACTAGCCTAAGTAATAAATGAATTGCATTATGGGATTCATGTGTTGGGCCACTTCAGTGAATTCTCTTTCTATTGTTAAATTGTTATTTTCTTAAGTATTTCACATACTTGCATGTTTTCCAATTTAAATGTTATAACAAGAATATTATTGCAGAAATTGTTTGAGTACACTCTATTCTGAATTGTTATTCATTTTCATGTTTTCTTTTGATATCCAGATTAGGGAATTCTTCAGTGCTCCTTAGTTTCGATTGACCTCTTTCATCTCCCTCATTATCTGGTTTGAGGAATCCTTAACTGCTCCTTGATCCCGATTGAAACCACTTCAACATCTAGCCTAAAGATCTTAATTCACTCAGCTACCTTTCCCTGTGAACACATCCTTTAGACCTTGATTCAGTCTTGTTTTCTTGACACTTTGACTCCATAGCCAAATTTTAAATAGACAATCATCTATCCATCTAAATTAGTAATCCCACGACCAACTCAAATCAAAACCCAATCAATATTTTATAACTAGCCTAAGATCAACTAAAAACAACAAAAATAAATCAAAAGAGAGAGCCCTATCTGAGCATTAGGAAGGCTAGATCCTGATCTAAAAAGTAGGTTTGTGGTTACCTATAATATTTCTTGAAACAAAAAGCCTGACAACCCTAGGAAATTGTTGGAGTTATAACACCACTCGACCAAGCAACATGGCTTCTAGCCAATTATCACTACCAGTCATCCCCGTGGGCATACCCAAGCATGAATATGAATTTATCAAAACATTAATGAACACTAAACCAGTTCAAGACCAAACTCGTCTCAACCCTAAAACCAAGGATTCCACCTCATAGCCGTACATCACTAACCATCACGGATTGGTATCCATCTAAGCTTCTCTAGGGCTCCAGAGTGTTTGTTCCAACCAAGGATCTAGGAATAGTAACTCAAACCTAGCTGTTCAGGCTCTAGAGCATTTGTCCAACCAAGGCTCCAGGACTAGTAACTCAACCCAACTAGGGCTCCAGATCATTTGTCTAACCAAGGCTCCAGGACTAGGAACTCAACCTAAGAACTATCCATCTGGCTCCAGAGCGTTTGTCCAACCAAGGCTCCAGGAACTAATAAATTAACCCAATAACTAATGGAATCAAGAGAACCAACTAGAAAACAATCAATGAAAATAAACCCACAATACCATGGTTCTCCATGAACTCATAACGATAGGAAATCCACATGCACACACCATGCATGCCAAAACTAGTGAATAAATCATACATGAAACTTGGTACATGTTGTAGATGTCAATCCTGATGTCCTCTTGCACTTTCCTTATTTTCCTCTGCTTTCTTGATCCAAATCTCCACAAATGCCATAGTTTCCAAGAGTGCTCCAAGAATACTCTAAGTCTCCAAGAGTATCAGAGAGAGAGAATATTGAGAGCTCAAAAACTAAACAGAAAAATTCTTATCAACTGATCCTCATAAACCTTTTTATTTATGAGGCCTCTATTTTCTTCATTTTCCATTGTTTTCCTTCATTTTCCTCCTCACATGCAACAGGTGACCTTTCACCTTCATTTTCTCCTAATTTACATTATTTTCATAAATAAAATTCCAGTTAATACCTCATGCATTTCCAAAGCATTTGACTTTTCATTTTCCAATTTCCTTAGCCATATTAACTGAAATGAACACCCAATATGATGTTCTACCCACCATTCAACTTGGAATACATGTCCCATCACCCTGGTCTTATATATTTTTACATGAATTTTTTACGAGGGTTGTTACAAAACCAGTGGTCACCCAACTCTAGTCATTATCTATATATTACGTCAAGAAGATTGGGGACCAAGTCAAAGAGAAGAAAAAAGAGGAATTTGAGAAAGTAACATAGGATAAATAGCAAATACATATAAGAATATATGAGTATCTGGATAAATAGTGGAAAATTTTATAGTAAAGTATATTATCCATGACCCGCCCAACATGAATTGAAAAAATTGTCTAGATAGCGACATAATGTCTGACAAGAGTGATTTCTGCAAGGCCTTTGCAGTCTCAAAAAATGTATAAATTAGGTGAGAATTGAGCACTTCAAATATTTCCAAAGGAGATGGGGTTCCCAAGTGTAGATATGCAAAAATTCACAAAAGCCTTAAATCATGTGGCACTGGTTATCTCAACTGTCACTGAATAGTTTGCATCAACTACAAATTAAAGAGTGTCCAACATGAACTACAGCTCCACACAAGCACAAAAATACTAGAGTTGGCAAATTTTTCAACATCCCACAAGGCTTCCTAGGAAGAAAATATGCAACTAGTAGTGGAAAGAGAGAAATTGGTGTAAAGAGAAGAGAATTTAAGAAAGGACGTAAAGGAGGTTTACAAAAACCTCCCCGAAGCCCCAATGTAGGTGGACACACTAAAAATAGGGGATGTAACAAGAATTTGTGTGGTCGTTCACGGTCTCAAAGCTAAAGTTGAGGAGTTGGAGTCACAAACAAAGCCAAGCACTCCACCAAAAGAAAGAGAGTGTAGGGAAAAGGAAAATGCAACAAAACTTACCTTTGAGTCGATTAAAGGATTGTAGGCATAATGTAGCAATATTTACGAGGAATTCATGCAGATTTGGACTAGGCTGCTAAAAAGTGAAGAGTTGAAGGAAGTTGCATAAAAATTTCATATAATGAAAGAGAATGCAAACTACTAAAGAATAACTTGAATATATTACCGACGCATAAGAAAATGGTTGCAACATTAGAGAATGCATAGTTGAGTTAGTAAACCAATCAAATGAGAATTGATCAATAAAAATCAGCAAAAAAGAGTCAGACCTTCCATGATCAAAGACTTAAAGTCATGGATGAGATGAGGACATGCCATCAGATAATCAAACAAGCCATTTTGGAACAAGAAGAGAAGATGAAAACTCCCAGCAGAGTGGATTTATCAAATCAAATATTGGGGCAAGAAGAGGAAGTCAAGGAAAAGGTAGATATTGTGAGAAAAACCTTTGAAATTTTTATCAGGACAACAAAGGAGACAGTTCCTTCATTGGAGGACCAAGAAGACTAAGTGGTTCGAGGACAAGTCATGGGTGAGTGTTGGGGGCTTGTTGGAGTAGTGATTCTAGGTAACATGTTTTGTTATATTCATAAAATAGCATCATGTACCACATAGGAAAATTAGGTGAGGGATAGTGCGAAAAAATTGCAAAAGGGAAGGAACTGTACAAAAGTACGAAAAATATGGAAATTCGTTTGGTTAATTTTGTTTGTACTATGCCATAGTAATATTTTAACCCTTGGTAAAGTTTACTAGTCCATTGTAATAATTTACTAATAATGGTAATTTTGGTCATATATGATCCAAATGTAATCCTATAAATAAATCAATCGAAGAAGTAAGACACATTTGAGGAGGAGTAATCACACTTAGAATGCATAGTCGCACCAAAAATGCATAATGGTTTTCTATCAGGGATATGACCAAGTATTATTTTATGATGTAATGATAAGTGTTTTTCTAATGTTGGGGAGCTGAGATGGATATGCATGTAATAAAATGCTCACAATGATAAAAAAGATATCTATTTTATGGCATATGCTATTTATTTTTTCATTGTTAATAGCTCATTTTATTTTTATGGTATTTTTTCTTTGAAATGTATGCATGATGTGATTACTGCACAATTTTTTAAGAATGGGGGTATACTTCATTTTTTTTTTTGAATAATAATAATAATAAGTTACATATGGGTAACTCTAGCTTAATGTACTTGTCTCCTTCATCATTGAAAAAATATTTCGGTTCGTTGAGTCCCCCCTAGATGTCTCAAGTGAGACTTCACCTGCTTGCAGGTGTTTCTGCCTCAAGTGATACTTCACCTACTTGCAGGTGTTTCCGAAAGGGCTAGTGTCTAAAGGGGATTTGTTGGTAAATTTTGTTGAACCCCACCTTAGTGTTTGAAGCCTCAACTCCCTGTATGCCATCATACACTTTAAAACAATAAGGATCACATTGTTTTGATACCACTCATATGGGGTCTATAAGGAATGGAATGAATGTAGGAAAATAAATGGAACACACACATAGATATATAGTAGATAATAAAAGAATGTTGTTGAAACCCACCTTCTATTAATAAATAAAATAATAGAATATTGCATAGCACAAATTGGATATAATGGTGGTAGCTATATTTGAAATAAGAGAGATGATGACTATGCACATTTGCAAAAGCTATTACAAGGCTTAGAAAAAACGGCCTTTTGAACATAAAGAAATAATCTTAGAGGTCTAAAACCCTAACCCTATAAGGAAAATTCCCGTAAGGTTTGTAGGCCCCAATTAGGTTAGTTGGTACATTTACTTCTTGGGGTTGTAACTTATACATACAATCTCAATTTGGCATGCTTAGGATCATGTTCAAAAGTTGTAGCCGAGAATTACACATTTTAAGCAGGGACCAGGATAGAGCTTGTGGCTATCTCCTATTCACTTACCACATCGGAAAAAATGTCGTTTAGGGCCTTAAAACGACCTTGGAAGTTTAGGACTTGAAACGCTATAAAATTTTTTCAAGATGGAGAATTTTGCTTTGAGTGAGAAGAATAGGTGGGTGGCCATTGATACCCACTTGGATTAGTAATCCCTATTTAAATTAAGGGAAATGCAACCTATGTTATTCTCCTCATAGAAATGAGAATTTCCTTGATTTAGAACACAATTACGACCAAGTATTTAATTCATATGAACAATTTAAACAGCATGTAAGACAAGATGATTTCAAATTGTTCAAACTCTAACCAAAAAAATCTTCAACTTAAGAAAGGATTGCACAGAGATGCATAGTAGTATTTGTTAAATCATAAGGGAATAAAGAAAAATATAATTTTGGGGAATAACATTATTATTAAAAATATTATTACATTTAATATTAAGGATAAATTGTGGTGCTATAAAAGGTTAGAGGGAAAGAGAAAATTAAGATACTAGAAGGTGTTGATCAAACTTAACCTAGAAGTTGAAGAGTATGTCTTTATTTTGATTGTTGTAAAGAAAAAACTCAACATTATTGCTAAAATAAAATCAAAATTTCATGAGCTTCCTAGTGAAACTAGGTATTGGATAATTTCCAAGACTTTTTGGTATGAAATATTGCATCATCTCTATGAAACTAAGATACTTGAAGACAAAAATAACTTTATCTTAGATACCTACATTAAATATTAAATTTCAAGATATTTATGGCATTACCAATACTTTTAACCTTCTAATTTCACAAAACTATGGTGATTTTAAAATGTTTTTCTTAATATTTCCAAGACATAAAAAATTACAAATAAATCCCAATAATCCATAAGATAGTCCAATACACAAAATTTGATAAATATTAATTATAATGTTTCTTTCTCTTTGGGAATATTTTTCCTTATTAGTAAATTTAGGTTTTTTAAATTTAAATGTTTTAAATTATAAATATTCAAAAACATTATAAGGTGTAAATTTTTTTATATCGTTGACTAAATGATAGATATAAAGTGATTTTCTTAAAAAAAAAGTATGGATTATATCTTGCTATAAATACTTAAGAACTTATATGTGGTATAAAAAAATTATATGATAGACTAAATGATAGATATAACGTGTATTTTTTAAAATAAAAACTTATGTAATATATTTTTACCATGAAGGTGGTAACTTATTATAATAATTAGTTGTTGAATAGCTTTGAGTACACTCATCATTGGTTATTGTTCAATTTTATAGATCATTATAGCTGAAATGATTGGTGAACGGTATGGAGGTAGTTTTTTTACTATTATCAAAAGATTAAATTTTAAAATAATATAAAAAACTTTGAAATAATATAAGGTTTATTTTATAGATTTCAATTTGATTAAAAAATATTTTTTTGGTTAAATATAATAAAAAAATCATATTTAATTTAATAAAATTTATTAGTAAAATTATATCTAATATAATAACATTTTTTTTTTTTTTTTTAATCAAGTTTTATAAGTCATGGGGACACCTAATTACATTTAAAATGAATAAACAATAATAAAATTTTAATATATATATATATATATATATATATATATATATATATATATATATATATATATATATATATATATATATATATATAGTAGAGCTTTTCTATTTTCTATTTTTTAAAGAACAAGTTGTTATACGTATTCTACTACATGTGGTTGCCTCAACCTGCCCGAAGGAAACCAGGTCTATTGGCCACCTTAGAGAGTTAAGAGCCAAGAAAAACTGGTATTGTTTTTTCCTTCTACTTACTGCTTTAACTACTTTACTGTGTCCATAAAATTTGCAATTGAAATAGAAACTATTACCCTTATCTGCCAAAAACATAAAAAACTATAAGAAAAGTAATATTATCCATCAGAAGAATCCACAAGAGTTAGGTCCTTTGTAGTACACCCCGTCATCTCCACTTGCTACATGCTTTGGAGTTGACGCTCGATCCTCCCAATTTGAGCAGTTGCTTGAACGTATGCCTTGACCATCTCACGAATATCTTGTTTTATCTGTTGTAATTCAAAAAGAACTGTTGGGTTGCCTTCCCTTTCTTGCATGCTCAACATTGCCTTTGCTAAGACACATTTTCATTTCCAATACGTTTTGACTTATTGCTGGAATAGAGATACACGGCCTCTTGTATTTCTTGGGTGGGAAATAAAATCCATTTTAGCCTCTTGCTGTTTGAGATCCTCATCTTCATCATTACTTTCTCTTTCCAAATCCTGAATAGTATTGTGAATATGAACTGGATTTCCTGAATCATAAAGAGCAACTATGTTTTCCATAATTTTCGTATTGCTCTTCCTGCCTCGCTTGCTTGGTCCCACACTCTGTATTATTTTCTGTTGTTTGCCTCTTCCTTTTTATTTTATTTTACCTGCTTTACCTTTAGCCATTATGGCCTCGCTGAGAAGATCCCCTGTAAAAATGTGTAGTAACCCTATATATACCAGAGAATGATCAGTAACAGGAAAATGATAGACAGTGGTGGCTGCCTTAGGATGCACATATGTTCGAGCAAACATAGTTTGCACGACGGAGTATAAATTATCCAAAGGAACTTGCTTTCTTGGCCCATTACAAACAATAACCCACAGATGATTTAACGAAAACAAAGATTAAAGGAGAACATGAATCTGCCAATGAAATTGCTTTCTTGGCCAAATGCTAACAGTGAGCCATTGATAATTTAACGAAAACAGAGATTGTAGGAAAATGCAACTATGCAATCAAACTTTCTTTCTCAGACCATTACCAACAGTGACCCAAAGGTAATTTAATGAAAACAGAGATTGAGGGCAAACACGACTCTACAGACACCTAGACCTACCTTGACCCTTACAAGCAGTCAAAATATACCCATAGTGCATACATGCTTGTTCATGAAAGAAAGAGTTATCACCCTTGTAATTTTGCGAAACTTGAAATATCGTTACCTGACCTTTCATTATAGTAAAATAAAAATACCATGCCGTATAGACATGCAACTTTATGCCTAATTCAAAGTGCAGAGTAAACCCAGGTGATTTAGAATTGCAGAGAATATGTCAAACCAGGACAGGAGGGCTTCGAAAACAGGGTTCTATGTCCTTAACTACAACCTATACCATTGTGTTAACACCAAACGAACATAAGAATAAAAAAGATTAATAATTCCTTCCATTGAAAACACAGAACATTGCAAAACATCCTTTACAACCATCTTCTTCAATTGCTGAAATGAGAACAGGAAATTTTAATTGGGAGGTAAGAGTCACAAAAACCATTACATACCAATAATCCTTTCAATAGCGTTGCAGCGATCCTTCCGCCTCGTCGTCAAGCTGGTGTCCTTGAGCTCCTATGTGGGTTACAATGAAATTGCGTGAATGGAAACTTACCTTATTCCCTTTCCCTCCCCGCTTCTGGCATGATTTCCCATTATCGTCTGACAGTATTTATTGGCTTCGGACGACAATATTAATTAGCATTAATGTCAATTGTGGCAAGGACCTCCACCACTTCACATTAAACATTAAGCATGATGGACCGTCAGATGTCCACCTCCGCGTGGCATTGATCAATTCCCATCGCTCCCCTCATGGCACCCAGATCAGGGTTGTTCTTGGTCTTTTTCTAAAACAATCTGAAGCGATTGTAGCTATATATCCCATGCCCAGTGATGATGATTTATATCTAACTGCCGGCCCTCATTCTTACAGCCCCAACTAGATATAAAATCAGCCGCCTCATTTCCTCCTGTACGAACATGTTTGGGAATTACATAACTAATTTTCTGTAGGATTTGGCCAATTTCTTGAATTAATCTTGTTGTTCTCCAGCTTTGACTGATTTTATCCTAGTGAGTGCCTTGCTGAAGTTTTTGTAATATCTCTGCTGTCATTGCCGAGTCACCTTCTACTATGACTCTTTGGTAATTCTCTCGAACTACTATTGTAAGACCATGTTTGACCGCCATTAATTCAACTTCATTGTTTGTATAAAATCCAATCGCCATTGCATATATCATGCAGACAGATTCGTGAGAGTTTCATAATATGCCTCCTATCCCTACTAGCCCAGGGTTTCCTTTGGAGGCACCATCATAATTTAATTTTTAAAATCCCACAGGTGGTGGCTGAAAAGTGTTTAAAATATTCTCCTGTTGGGGCTTGAACTTCCATAATGATAATGCTAGCATTTGGGGTTTTAGGTTAAGTTTTTATAGAATTCTATTCTCCCTAGTATTTACTGCCCAATGTTCATTCGACCAATGTTCTACTAATATTGTTTCTCGGATATTTTCCACTATCACTTTCCATAATTGGGCTATATTCCTCTCTTCCCCTCTAAAAATTATATGGTTTATTTATTTCAATATCCCCAAGAGTATAAATCCCATTCATAACCTTCAAGCATGATTCAGGACTTCACTTTTGAACCCTCCTTTCCACCATTTACAAATAGTTTCATTTATGCTTGTATTATATCTATCTATTTGTTCGAATATCATTTCATTTTTCTGCCAGATATCCTTTGCCAATTTGCTTGTATTAAATAGATGTTTAATAGTTTCCTCCTCCTTTTTACACATCATACAAAGAGATGGTCCTTGGATTCCTCTGTGATGCAAATGATCCCAAGTTAAGGTCTTTTGATGGATTAACAACCACAAGAAATATTCCACCTTAGGCCAAAATCTTGCTCTCCATATTTTCTGCCAAATTGGCACTACAATATCCTGACGGTTATTTGATTTGAGATAGTAGCCTTCTTCTATTGTGAACATGCCTTTGGTCCTATAACCCCATCTCAAAATATCTTCTCCATTTGTAGCTACCAATTTCTTGGTTTTCATTTCCTTATCAAAGTTATTCCATTGTGATGTATCTAGAGCATTTCTTTTTCCTTTCCATTTGCACCATTGAACTACCTCCTCTCCACTCCAGTAATTAATTATTGATCTTTGGTTTGGTAGGTTAGTGAACAGGAAAATTTCACCTAGATCCAACCTGCTGAAAAGTTTCTCTCTCTGCTACCACAAATCCTCCCAAAAAAGCGTTGTTCTCCCTCCTCATATTTCCCAAAAGCTGTGTTGTCTTATCAATTCTCTGTTAGCGACTGCTAGATTCCAGATATTTGATCCTTTATGAGTAACATCTACTTTCAATTTTAACACAACTGTTCGAGGCATTTGGTATTTCTTTTCCCAAATGAGTTTCCAGAGATTAATGCCTCCTTGTATCCATCTCCACCATAAATTAGCTACCATTACTTGATTGAGGAAATAAGGGTCTCGAAGGCCCAATCTCCCCGTCTTTTTGGTTTTTATGAGTTTTTCCCATGATAGGAGAGCCCATTTCCTCATATCTTGAGCTCCTTTCCAAAGAATTTTTTTAAATATTTTTACCATATTATGGAAAACTATTTTCAAGGCCTCTCTGGCTGACAAATGATATATTGGAATGGCTTGTAGGACAAATCTAAGCAATATGACCGAACTAGGAGCATTTAGTGATCTCAAAGGAAAATTTTGAAGACATTTTTGGAGGATATTGAGCATATCCATCCATCTTGCAACCTTGAGGGAGGTCTGATTCAATGGGAAACCTAGGTACTTCATTGTAAAGGCTCCAATTTTAAATCCCAAAGTCCTGGCCAGAAATCGCTGGGTCACATTATTGGTGTTAAAGAAGTAAACATTTGATTTATCATTATTGATCAAAGTTCCAGATGCTTCCACAAAATTTTTTAGGATTTCCAGAATAGATTTTGTTTCCCCTAGCAAGGTCTGACAAAATAACATGATATCATCGACAAATTACTGGTGCGAAAGAGTAAGATCTCGAGCCCATAAATTCAATCCTTTGAGACAGTTTGTTGTTATTTGAGCTTTTATAAGACGTCCGAGTCCTTCTGCTGCTATAATAAAAAGGAAAGGTGAAATAGGGTCACCTTGACGTAATCCTCGAGTTGTATTAAAAGGCTGGTTGGAGCTCCATTCAACAGGATGGAGAAATTTGGGGAAGAAATATATGACATTGTCCACTGGGTCCATCTTGAATCAAAACCAAAAGCTAAAAGGACTTCCTTCATGTAAGAAAAATTTAAAAAATCATAAGATTTTGAAAGGTCCAATTTGATTAACATATTTTTTTAGTTTTGAGAGAATGCATTGCTTCTTGTATCGTCACTACCCCATCCAAAATCTACCTTCCCTTTACAAATCCAATTTGTTCAGGTGAGATAATGTTGAGGAGAATTGGTTTTAAATAGTTTACCATAATCGTCGAAAGGATATTATACATGACATTACATAAAGCTGTAGGTCGAAATCCCACTGGAGTATCTATATAAGCTTGCTTAGGAATTAGTTGATAAGCATTGAATTCAATGTTGGATACACATTCCTTTTTCACCTAGATTCTTCTACCATTTCCCAAATCTCCTTCCCCATGAAGGGCCAAGTTGCTTGATAAAATTCTGCTGTAAATCCATCTGGTCCCAGGGCCTTGTGTTTTGGAAGGTTTTTTACTACCTCTTCCACCTCCTCCATGGTAATTTCTTGCGTTAGGGCTAAGTTTTGTTCCCTGCTAACTTTAGACGGAATATGAGTAGTGATTCTCCGAATATCTGCTTCTCTTTTAAGATTAGGTTCAGTGACCATGTCCTTGAAGTGCCTTACTAACAGTTCTTCCATTTCATTATGTTGGTAAATTTGGTTATCATTTTTGTCTTTCAATGAGAAAATCCTATTATGTTGCCTTCTTTGTATCAAGTATTTATGGAAGAAGCTTGTATTTTTCTCTCCTTCTTTTAACTACTGCACTTGTGACTTCTGTTTCCATAATATTTCTTCCTATTTTCTCCACTCCTCTAATTCACTGAGTATATTTCCTTCTTCTATGGGAATTTCTTCCGTGCATCCGTATAAAATCATTTGGTGTTGATTTTGTTTCATTATTTCTTGTAGACGATGCATTGTTGAGTGAATATTTCCAAATTCTTCTTTCTTCCAAATTTTGATTTCTTTTTTAAAATGTTTCAGGCGCATCTAAAATGTATGCATTTTGTTCCTTCCCTATATATCTGTAGATTGCCACCACTGTTTAGCTTTTTCCAGAAAAATTGAATCCCTTAACCAAAATAGTTCAAATCTAAATGGTCTATTCTTTGGGCCTTCTTTAATATCAATTTCCAAACGTATAGGCCAATGGTATGATCCTAACAATGGTAAGATTGCTGCTTCATAGTAAATATCTAAGCTTACCAATTCCTCTGAGACTAAAAATCTGTCTAGTCTAGATGCTATCTGATGTGTTTCCCCCCTTCTGTTGTTCCATGTGAAAATTCCATTTACTGTTGGTATGTCTACTAGTTTAAGGTCCATTAAAATATGCCTAAAAGACTCCATCTCTGGTTCCTCTCTTCGTAGACCCCCTTTCTTTTCTGTGAGATTCAATATCATATTAAAATCTCCACCTATTAGCCAATATTTCTCTTCATGCAAAGATATTAGAGATCTAATGCTATTTAAGAAATATTCTCTCTCTTCTTGGATATGAGGTCCATAAACTGCCGATGTCATTAAGTTCTCCTTAGTTCCCACATGTCTAAACCGTCTAGTTAGGCTACGAGACAATCCTATCCATTCATCTGCTACTACTTCAGCAGGGTTCTATATGATTGCAATACATCCTGCTAGACCTCTAGCATCTATGGACATAACTTCATAATGAGGTTTAAAAGTTTGTAATATAATTTCTAGTTTTTTTGCCGAGACCTTTGTTTCTTGAATTAACATTATTTGCGGTTTTTCAACTTTTAATTTTTCCTTTAAATATCTCTGTTTACCTTGAATGTTTAGGCCTCTTATATTCAAAGAGAGTATTTTCATTGGAAAAATTTTGGAGTTTGTTGAAATACCTTTGTTAACGGTATTATCTTCCCCATATTTACTAACATTTCTCCCACTAATTGGATTGAATCATGCAAAGTTCTTCTTCCTTTTTTCTTTCCTGGTTTTTTTTTGAGGATTTGATGTTTTATTGCAATTAGATTTTAGAGTACTTACTTGGTTTTTTTCCTGCGCAGTCAAATAGTTCTCGAAAGTTTCTTTGTATAATGCCTTTCGATCTTCTGAAATAAATCTGTCATCCAAGTTTCTCCATTCATATAATAGACGTTTCAGTACCTGTTCCTCCGCACTTAAGTCTTCTTTCTATGGTTCTATCTTCATTGTCGTTTGTTCCTCTCTTGTCACCTCCTCTATTTCTTATTGGTCTTGAGGCACTTTTTTCTTTACTGCCATATTTTTCTGTTGCACCACTTCCTGACTAAGAATGGCCATTTCTTCCATTTCTTTCAACGTTTCCCCTTCTTCTTGCAAAATTTCATATGATTTTGGGTAGAACTTTGTTTTTGGACACTGGACTAATTCACCTGTTGCCTGTTATTTTTCTTCTTATTACTGATGATTACAAAGCCATCATCTTTTTCTTGGCCTGCATCTTTACTTGTTGGGACCTTACCTGTTTTTTTTGCTGAAATATTCTGAGAGAAATTTTTATACATATGGCCATATTCATGGCACTGTCGGCAACAAAATGGAATATGCTCATAATCAAATGTTTGATGCCTTATCTTTCCTTCATATTCAAGTTCTCTTGATTCTGGGAGTGGTTCAGAAATATTCATATAAATGCAGATACAAGCAAAGGATGTATATCTTCCATGACAAGTTGTCTCTGCAATTTTCACAAAGCTTCCTAGAGAATTCTCTATTCCTTCTAAAATGTTTGGATACCAGAATTCCATGGGTAAAGCGAACAGTCGTACCCAGACCGGTGCAGCCAGAAATTTTTCTTCATCGAGGTTATAACATTCTTGCAATTGTCTGATAAAGAGTCCTGAATTATTATAGAAATATGGTCCTCCTTTAAATATTCGTTCTTTATACAATAGATTTGTGAAGATGACTGTAAAAAGTCCTCTTGGCCCAAATTTTAGATCAAGATGTCCTTTTGGCTGCCATTTTGCCTGAATCCACTTCAATAAGTCCTTTTTAGTTGGCCAGATGCCAATAAATTTACATATCAGTGCATGATATTTTATATAACCTCTATACTCATCCAGTTTGTTTGGCAGAATGAAAAATCTGAGCTTCTTCAATACCCGAGGCAAGCATTGTCCCCTGATTTTTGCTTGCCATTCTGCACCCAGTACCGGCCCTCCTTTTTTACTTCTCCCCTCCTTGCACGTTTTGGGATTTGCTACTCTGCTCTCCCGCCGTTATATTCCAATAGGAGGGATTTTCCCCCCCTCCCGAGGTCGCCACCATGCTGCCCTCAATGCTCTAATATCCGCCGCTACCTGCAATCTATCTTCCTGGATCAACGTTTCACTGGTTCACCACCCAACATTACCATTACGTTATTGTTTTTGTTTCTTGGAGCTCACTCCTCAAACCATTCACCGCAATTAATTAAAATTTTAAGATATTTGAAAAGATATATATTTTTCAATATATTTATATAAATGAATATTCTATATTTGTAATAAAATTTATTGGCTTGAAAGAATTAAAATTGACGTAATATTATAGATATCTTTTCAATTTTAAATTGGTTTTTATTTGTTAGTAATTTTATTCGATTAGACATGTCACAGATCACTTGAATACATAAAGACTTACCAACATGTTTTTTTCCAGTTATACTACCTCAATCACTTAGATTTAAATTAATTTAATTCTAATGTTAACTTTAAAAAAATTCAATAATGAAATGTAATTTATTTCAACACCCTTTAAACTAATAAAAATTAAACCTTAAACAAATAAAAATCTAAAATTTATACTTATAGTATTATTAACCATACAAAACAAAAATATCTAAATCTCATAAGTATAACACTATTTATTTATTTGAAAATAATTTTATGAATATTTGTCGACATCACACTTACTATTAATTCAAATATAAACACGAGCAATTTTCCATCAACAAAAGTGGCAATGGTCTCTTGATTTACTTATATTATTGATATTGATTTATATTATTGATATTTATAATAAACATTTTCCTCATTGGATCTTCTCATATTTAGCGAAAACTAGTATAAATTTGAACTAATTTAATTCTAATGTAGTTGCATTTTTATAAAGTTATCTTTCTTAGTGTTGGCATAAACTTCAAGCCAATTAACCAAGCTATTGCACAAATGAGAGTCACTCAGGTGATTTGCAGAATTATAAGAGGTTGTTCAATTGATTGCAGTGTTTGAAGTTTTTTTTTTTAAGTTTGTAGAATTATATTCTTATGGTATCTAATATATTATTTTAATAAAATAAAAATTAAATCAATAATTTTAAATTAAAAAATATTTTAACAAAATACTAAATCACTATCTATCCAAAACCCTAAACGTTTTATTATTTCAGTGTTTTTAATGATAACATGACAACAGAGAAAAACCAATTCGACTAAGCAAGAGTTGGTGGTTTCGTGACTCGGGCAGTGTAATACGTGGATTATTTAATATAATATATTAAAATATAACTTACGTAACTTGTACTAGATATGTTGATATTTTGAGTAAAACAATGGCAACCATTAATTCTTCGTTGCGATATCCTAGAAGAATTTACGAAGCTATAACGTCAAGATTTCCACTATGCGTGTTATTTTCACAGAAAGCTTTGCAGAAGGATCTCCGATTATATTTGCAAGTTTTTTTTTTCTTTTTGGGTGAACCCATTAACTAGAGAAGGTGGCGTAAACTGCGGGTTGCGCAGTGTGTACTCCGCCTACCTTCTCCACTTATAGACTATAGTTCACCAGCGCACGCGTTGATTTGGGCGGCTCCTTCGAGGTCTGCAATTCAGAAACAAAAGTGAAACAAACTCTCATAAATAATGCTCATGATGAAAAATTTAGGTCCCAGGTGACCCATCTTTCCATCCAACTCTCTCACTTGGAATATTGTGATATCAAGTGTTTTAGAATCGTGAGAATGGCTCTCGTTGAATCTCACATAAAGAAAAGCGCCATTGTTGCTTCAGGAGACGAGGCGTTGGAGAAAGGCATAGATATCATGGAATCGTATGGCCTTCCAGGCGGTCTCATGGCAGTGACAGACGTATTGGAAGCGGGCATCGTGGAGGAGAGCGGCCAAGTTTGGATAAAACAGAAAAGTGAGTCCCAACACTACTACAAGAAAGCTGATAGACATGTCAGGTGCTCAACAAATATAACTTGCAAGATTGAGAAGATGAAGATGAAGAATATCAAGGGTGTGAAGGTTAGGGATATGATGATATGGGTGCCTGTTTATGAAATTGAGGTGGATGAGAAAAAGCCTGGCAAGTTGTGTATCAGAAGCATCGGTGGCCTCACGAGGACATTCCCTGTTGAATACTTTGCCAGAGGGGAGTAGTAGCAGTAGAATTATTGGCATCATAATTCATCTCCTTATGTTGTCCTTTCTGTTGGCCGGTTTGTTTCAGTGTTTCCTGTGCTTGGTTTTATAAACTCATTATGAAAGTCCTGAGGGTGTGGTCTCCCCACAAATTCTATAAGCTCAGAGTTATGAAAGTATTGAGGCTGTGGTCTTTCTACAAATTTCGTGAGTCGTGGTCTAATCTCAGGTAAAACTATATATTCAGTGCTCCGATCCCAAACAAAACTATATATATGTCTGGGAGCTGCTCCATGCAGTATTTTCTAAAAAAAAATAAGAGTTGAGAAATATATATTCTATTGGGTTCCTCCCATAACTGTGATGATGTTATATAAAAAAAAATAAGAGTTGTGAAATATATATTCTATTGGGTTCCTCCCATAACTGTGATGATGTTATGAAATGTCTTGTTTGTGTGCTTTGCAGTAAGAATATATGTATGTATTTAATTGAATAAATGCACTCCATGTTCACCAATTCAATGTTCATGCTCCTACTAATAAGGTTCAGAATTCCACAAAGCTTAATTTATCTTAACCCAACACTATCTCTAAATAGAGCTCAAAATCTCCATATGCAACTTCAATATATTTTTGATATTTTACTTTGTATCTATAATTTTATTTTAATTAAAACATATTACCATATTTAAAAGGCTCACTCTTTCTGAACACTACTTAGTCCACTAGATCTAATCAATGGCTGATAAAGCAGTGTGCCTCCTGCCCCTCTCCCCCACATCCACCCTTAATCTTTAATAGAGGGGGGAGGAGGAGGGGACATTTTGTCGGCTAGTGAAAACCGTTTAACACAGCGAGTGCAATCCCTGTCTCCTAACCCCGTGCTTTCATATACAACAAGGACACCGCCACACTTTGTTTGTGGCATTTATCAATACCAGTGATTCGCCCTCATCTTGATGGGAACTATCCACATTAGCATTAATGTATGGAATAATGCTGCTGTGAAATAATGTTTTGTTTTATTATTATTATTGAGGAGGTTATATAAGATTTTTTTTTTTTTTTTTTCTATGGGACAATGGATTTATGTCTGTGAAGTTATAATAAAGAATGATACAAAGATGTATTGTCTCTCTTAAACTACAAGGGAATAAAGAAAAAGTTGATTTTGGGAATAGTATTAATATTAAAAATATTATTATAATTTAATATTAAGGATAATTGTGGTGCTATAAAAGTTAGAGAGAAAAAGAAAATTAAGATTTTAGAAGAGTTGATTAACCTTAATCTAGAAGGTGAATAGTATGATTTTATTTTGATTGATGTAAAGAAAAAATTCAACATTACTAAAGTAAAATCAAAATTTCATGAGCTTCATAGTGAAACTAGATATTAGGCAATTTCCAAAACTTTTTGATATGAAAAATTGCAGCATTTATGTGAAACTACCATAATTGAAGATAAAAAACTTTCTTAAAATGCCCATCATATACTTAAATTAAATACCAAATTTCAAGATATTTATGATATTACCAATACTCTTAAACTTCTAATTTCAGAAAATCTAGTGATCTTGAAATGCTTTATTGATATTTTCAAAAACATAAACAAATTTATAAATAAATCTCAATAATCAATAAGAAAGTCCAATATAATAAATTTGATTTTAATAAATATTAATCATTATGTTAGGAATATTTTTCCTTAGTTTTTTAATTTAAATGTTTTAAATTATATATAATTTTAAAAATGATTCATATAGCAACCATATGTTATAAATATTTAAAAATATTTTAAATATAAATTTGTTTATATAGTTGACTAAATGTTAGATATAAAAGGATTTTCTTAAAATCAAATAAATATACATTATATATAATTATAAATATAATATTTAAGAATTTATATGTGATTTAAAATATTTATATAGTTAACAAAATGATAGATATAAAGTGTTTTTCAAAACAACTTGTGCATTATTTTTTCATTATGAGGGTAACAACTTATTATAATTAATTATTGACTAACTTTGAGTACACTCAATTAACTTTTAAAATAGTATGAAGTTTATTTTATAGATTTTAATTTGATTAAAAAATAATTTATTATTAAATAATATAAAATAAAATAAAATTTAATTTAATTTTATGTATAATATACCATAATTTCACATAAAAATGTTAAGACTTAAATTTTTATATACAAGTTATCTATGGGTAACTATCTAACTCACTATTAAATATTTTTTACTCATCATTACATAGAATTTTCACATCATTGAACACCAATATACTCTCGAAACCTGGTAGGGTGAAAATAAGCAAACATTTAATTTTATTATTAAAGGCTCGTGAGGGTATTTAGCCCTCACTCAATGGATTCTAAGGGAGACCACCCCTTAATCATCTTTATAAATCTTACAAAGAAATATACAAATATCTAGCTTAAAGCCATTGCAATAAATATGATAGCATTTACCCACTAATCTTCATATCTTCATATCTTGGTGGCATGGATGTACCTACAATGGACTATAGTACGTTGGATCATAAATCTTACAAATAAATATACAAATATCTAGCTTAAAGCCATTATAGTAAATATGATAGCATTTACCCACTAATCTTCATATCTTCATATCTTGGTGGCATGAATGTACCTACAAGGGACTATCGTACGTTGGATCATTTTGCATTCTGCAACAACTCATCTTGTAGCTCACACTCATCTGCATGAACCATAATAATTTACATAAAATGGACCATTGTACATTGGATCATCCTGCAGCTCACACTCATCTGAATGAAGCATAATCATTTACCTACAAGCTTCACCCTCATTCCTGTCATTGATGCCATCAACTAGTTTTTATAGCATGATTAGATAAAGCCTTAATCAATAAATAATCAATCTTTAAGTGATCCTTTAACACTTATTGATGTGCATACATGAGATGTGAATATAATATCAGAACATGTTTTCTTCTAACATCACCGTCTTAGTGTAAGAAAGTAATTATCAATTCATGTCAAAATAATCCCCACATTATTATGACACTTCTCGCACATGCTCACATTTGTACAAGACAATTCGCTACTATTGTCCAGGAATTTCTTTAATGGAAAAGGGCACAATGTGCATCCAAGTTACTTAAATTTTAACAAAAGAACCAACCCTTCAGCTATTGTTTTTGGAGCATGCAAATATAATAAACCTAATCTCGTTGAATGTTGTTCATATGCATGCAATGCATATAGTTTCCAAAAGATTCTTCCCAAAGAAATTCTTAACACAAGAGAGCATGTAAACACATGTTTTCTTTTATGTAAAACTAATGCAATTAAGCATACAAATGCATGCCTTCTTTTTCAAATATTATACTAACAACCTTTTCCAAAGTAGTCTAACACAACATGCTATCTTTTCCCACATGCGTATATGTATATTCTTTCCAACTAAAGGTAATAAAAATATTGCATGCATATGCAGAAACTAACATAATAATTATGATAGCATAAAGTACTCACAAATAATTCTTCCTAAATAAACATTATAAGTCAATATTTCTTCTATCCATGAAAATATTATAAATCTCCAACATAATCACTATTCTTTGTGCATGCAAGAGCTTATCATAGTATATCCTCTTTAAGGTAGTAAACACATTATTCCCTTCTTATAACTCTACCATCATTAACTATTCCTTTCATGTAACAAATGCATACTTCATTTGCATCATGAAGTTATCATAACCTAGTTTTGTTGTCTTTATAGTTGAAAGCTTCTTATGTTTCCCTTTCAATAAATTATCAGAGATAACCTTCTTTTATGCATAAACTAGGAAACAATACGAAGGTTAGCTTAACGTAGTATACATCCAAATCAAGAAGTCAACATGCACTCCTTTCAAGAAGTTATTATTTTCAAACAAGAATAAAATATATAAAAATATATATATATATATATATATATATTTATTATTCTTTTCATACAAACTTCAACATGATCTTTCCCAAAGAAATAATTATGAGAAACTATTATGGGCACTCCATGACTTTTCTTCCAAGAAACTCATTAACTTATTTCCCAACTCATGAAATATATTCAGGAATTACCCTCTTTAATATATATTCACTTTCTAGGAAATAACTTGGATTTAGTTATCTCTTTAATCTATATTCACTTTCGAGGAAATAACTTGGATTTCGTTATCATTTCATATACCTCTACAAAATCCATTTTTTAAAAAAGAACAAGCAACGTATCTTTTATTACATAAGATGCATATATATAAAGACAAGAAAATTTACTTATTAAGATGCATATATATAAAGACAAGAAAATTTACTTATTTATGTTTTACTGTACGAAATCCATTTTTTTTAAAAGAACAAGCAACATATCTTTTATTACATAAGATGCATATATATAAAGACAAGCAAATTTACTTATTTATGTTTTACTATTGCTGACATCTTTCAAGATACATAATAGAAATCTTTGCAAGAACTCACATGGTCTCTTCTCCCCAAAACTAGCATAGTAAATTTTTCTTTTACCATGGTATATATCTAAGAACAAAAGTGAATATTTTCATACAATATTTTGTTTTTTTTCAAAAGCCTAGGTAAAAGATTAGTATGCAAAATATTGAATACTTTTTATTTTCTTCCAAGAATATGGTTAAAAAAAAACTAGTATGAAAAATATTTTTCTTTCAAGGGTACTTATCTTTTAAATCTTGGAATCTCTTAGCCCAAGTAAACTACTGGCCCTTCTCCTATTCATTCTCCAATAACTTTTAGAACCTGCCATTCCTCCATGAGAAGAGAGTGATTCCAATTCTTGATAGGGAGATCCAGTTCATAATCGTGCTTCTGAACTTCGTTAGCCAGATTCTTACTTTAGATAGTGAGAACTCAATGAACATGATAATAATTAATTTAGTTGGTTCCTAAGTTGTTTCCCTTCGCTCATGGTAGAAGGGAGAGGCAATATGAAGCAAAGAATGGTGAGAACGACCAGCGTGGCAAAACGTCTCCCATGCGTGTTCAACGTGAGAACAACCACCACCATGGCAGCCATGCCAAAGAAAATAGCAAGCAGGTGGAAGAGAATATAAAAGCGACAAAATAAGAAAATGAGAGGGATGGAGGTTACCCTTTGAGTTACCCACGCTCTTCAAATTTCACCATTGAACATACTTATTGCACATTGTAACGAAAAGATGATAATAACCATCACACCTCTCTTGTAACGAAAAGATGACAATAACCATCACACCTCTCTTTCTTTCCATTGCGACTTCCATGGTAGTTATAACTGTAAAAAAAACCCCAACTATTTCTAGAAAACTAATTCCATTAAATTAATTATATTTTTTTCATTTAACAATAAAGGTAAAGGTAAAGGCGTGGGTCTATAGATGTTACATTTAATAGTAAAATAACTTTAATTTAGTAACATTTATTTTGAATTTTAATAAAAAGAACAATATTACTATCATTGTAATTTGAATTTCTAATTTTAATAAATTAAATTTTAATAAAAACATCAATATTACTATCATTGTAATTTGAATTTCTAATTTTAATAGTTTTATAAGTCATATTTTACTTTCTAATTTGGGTAATTTTATAAGTCATATTAATATAGATTAATTTAATTATATTTAAAATAATTAATTGATATTATATTTATAGATTTCTGAGTTAAATCAACTATATATTTCTATTTAAAATGAATAAACAAGAATAAAATTTTAAGGTATTTGAAAAAATATATATGTTTAGATATATTTATATAAATAAATATTTTGTATTTGTAATAACATTTATTGACTTGAAGGAATTAAAATCGAACCTATTACATATTCTACCTTATATTGTATGATGAATGAGGTTAATTCATATTCATTGTATTTTTTTAGTTGTTAACACGGACACTCAAGATCTGTTGGACAAGCAGATTCACACTGCTTATAACCTATGCAGTCCTCTGTTCTTGGAGCAGAAGCAATTTTATTAGCTTTACATCCTTCCCAAGGTATCATTTCCAATACATCTCGTAGGACATGTATCATAAATTTTGACCGAATGTGCCATTGGATCTCCATTAGTTACTAATTTTTTTTAATTTTATAAGATAATATATAACCATATATTCTAATATATGCTCAATAAAGAAGCCTAATAATGGTATATTATGAATGTAAAACAAATCAAGAATTGTAATCTCAATTCTATTTGGAATCAATCTATATTTTGTCAATGGGACAAAGATATTTGGATCATTTTGATCCACCCAGATCACCCCGAATATGGTCCAATCATGACAGGCAATTTTCATAATAAGTTTTATTTCGTTTTCTAAATGAGAAAACAAAATAAAAGAATGACTGGATTCGGGATCTCTAAAAATTGGATTGGAATTGAAAAATTCAAAATTAGCAGGTTTTTAGTCTACAAATACTCAATTGACCGATTAAATCATCATAATGAAGTTTATCCCTCTTGGATAGATAAACCAGAAGTTTCTTACGTTTGCTTAAAATAAGCCACAAACCCCTTTGGGATGAATAGTCTCTTCCGTGCAATTGCGGATGATGGGTAAGTCTTAGGACCCGATTAGTTAAAAAAATACCTGAGATTCAACAGATCCTCTCTGTTTATCGAGAATCAGAGATGAAATAATGGAAAAATTATTTACCATAAAAAAAAATTCTGAGAGCTTCATTTTTTTTTCTCGAGTCAGAAAAAAGAATTAGATTCTTTCTTTCATTTTCATGGTTCATATAAGAATTCTGATTCGTTCTGACCATTTCGATTTAAGAAAAAGTGGTCAGGTTCTTCTCACATTGATGATTCAACGGAACGAACAGATTGGTTCAATTTATCAATCGACAGTTAGGGGATACATATGTATTCTCAACATCGCGGATCGAATCCCATCATTTGTATTGAACCAATATCTATTCATGCACAAAATATCCTCTAATCGATAACTAGGCCAAAGAAAATGTTTAATTCTTTGTGTTGTATCTACACTAAGATGTTGGTCTGTTCCCATGAGTTCTTTGTCATTTTATATGGATTTTCTGTTGAAAAATCCTACATGATTGTTCTCCAGATAAAATCAATTCAATATTAGAAATTCTCAAGGACTTTTTGGAAGCAGAATATCTTCTAAATTGAAGGAACTCAAATATTTTTGTTATCCCCCAGACCGACTCTTTTTCTTTTTTCTGACTTCAACCACATACTAAAAATTTTATATATAAGGAGATTATCATTAACTATGTTTGATAAATGATATGGCTTGGAGGATGCTATTGTTTTAGGGATTTCATCGTGTTTATTTTTTGGAACCTCTACATTGATATCATTTGCATTGCTATCCTTTGCATTGCTATCATTTGCATTGTTATCCTTTGCATTGCTATCATTTGCATTACTATCCTTTGCACTGATATCCTTTGCATTTATATCATTTGCATTGCTATCCTTTGCATTGATATCATTTGCATTGCTATTCTTTGCAATCATATATTTTGCATAGCCTTTTAGATCCTCATAAATAATAAGGAACATTAGATTTAGGTTAATATTTTCCTTTTGTGTTCGCATAAATTTTGCTGGATCCTCAATTTCGATAATAATTCTGCACATCCTCGACAAATCTAATATATCTTCCGATCCTATAAATTCTAGTATTTTGTATTGAACAAGAACTTGATTAGTTTTTCTATTTCACTTAGTTTTTTTCTTTCCATCAGTTTCTTGATCTTCTACTTTCAAACCAAATTGTTTCTGTTTTACCTTACTAGTTTGTTTCTCTTCACCAGTACCATTTTGTTTCTCTTCACTAGTACCAATTTGTTTCTCTTCTACTTTTTTTTTTCTGAACATATGATCTAATAATACCTATTCTTTCCTCTAGAAATTTGACTCTTTCCTCTCGTTATTTTTCCTCTATCTTTTTCCGCTCTTGTGCTTCACTTAAAATCGAATATCCTGGTATGAACTTCGAGTTATCATATATGTTCTCTTTTCCCGAAAGTTATGGGAATAACATAATTTTAAATCTAATCTGGATCTTCTCTTGGTGTCTCTTCTCTTCTCGATTTTGAGAATATCCATATCTTTTGTCAATTTGAGAATATTTGAATCTTTTGTCAAATTAAGAATATCTGAATCTTTTGTCAAATTGAGAATATCTGAGTCTTTTGTCAAATTGAGAATATCCAAATCTTTTGTCAAATTGAGAATATCCGAATCTTTTGTCAAATTTAGAATATCCAATTCTTTTGTAGAATTTAGATAACTACATGATAAGAGATCATATCTGTAACATTTGTTCATTTTTCGAAGTAGTCCCAAAGAAGGTTCTATCATAGTCGCAAATATATAATCTTTTTTTTTTTCATAGGGAATGAAACGTTCTTCATAGCACATACATTGCTTATTAACTCTATTTCTCCATTTATGTGGGTTTATCCTAAACCATATCTATAGGGATAATCTATACTAGTCAAAACATCTCAACCATTGTTTCTAGTCATTCTCTTTCAGATCTTGTGGTTTTTCATGATCCAATATTCTTTGTATATCTAATAATTCTTTGATCTTCTTCTTGATCAAGGGATATGATGTTTGGGCTCGATATTTCAAAAACTAATTTGAATAGGACATGTCGATTGCCCCTATCTGCCATATCTTGTGAAATATATATGCTTGGGACATTGATAACATGTTTCGATCAAGACGAATTTCAAAATCTTTTATTTTTTTGTTGATCAAATAGTAGTTAGTAATTTTACCTCTTTTTATTTTTGAAATATCATTATTTATAATGAATATTCGTCTGTAAATTGTTGCTATATTCCCCGTGGATCGAATCCAAGTGGATCGAATAAAAAATTTGATATTTGACCCAATGAAATGAATAACACTTAGTAAGAGATATTGGTCCATTATTTTGAGAAAAATTTTCATTAATTTCATTGAATAGAACCTTTTTCGGATTAATTGGACACTTTATTTCAAAATCGACCAGGTATTCGCCGAATCTGAACCAATCGTTTTTTAATGTTGATCCCAATATGTTAAAACTTCCCTTCGATTCAGTATGAATCTCTGAATCCATCAGAGACATTCCAGTTATAGGGGAGCTATTTATGATCATGATAGATTCAATCTGTTCTTCCATTGTGGTCGTCCAATCATCTGGATATTTCACATTAATTGTTTTGGTTTCATATCCAAATTGATCATTAACTTCTGATGAATCATTTGCACTACCCATAGGGGTAGTCTTAGTCTCACTTAGTAATTTATTTTGTATCCGGTCATTAAGTTCACTTTTGTCTATATATCTAACTTGTGGAACGCGTCTTATTCCTGTAGATCCCATCAATCGTCTCTTCACTTTTTTGAAGAGAATCAATTCTCTCTTCAATCCTTTCTTCACTTTTTTGAAGATAGGTTGAAAAAATTCAGAAAACATTCCTAGCTTTGGGTTTGGAACACCAAAAGGTATATCAGTTTCGAATCCAAGGGTCATTAAATAACTCCAATGCAGTATTTTTTTAGATTGGAGTTTGGATCTATGCCAAGGCTTTAAACAAAAAGGAAATATAAGCTTTATCTGCATACCATATTTGTACCATTTGTCTGGGAATTTTGTTTTAGAAAATTTAGTACCATCAGAATCGCATTTGATATGCATTTCTTCCCTCATTTCTTCCCAATCTTGGGAATATTCGGGGACTTTAAATAATAATATATGACCAATATTTTTTGCTATTATAAGTGATGGTAATATTATCATTTTTCTAATATTTGATTGAGCCACTAATATGAAACCTCTGAAATAGTGCACTTCTGGCCACGCTAAACATACGTGCTCAGCAAACATCGTATTGTGAAGGACTGGATCCAAGTCTTTGCTTCTATGGATTTTATCCCTAACTTCTTTCTGGATTTGTTCCTGATTCACTCTACCAGAATCGATACTAATCTTTAGGATAAGTGGGTATTTCCATTCTTCTCAAAAACAAAAGGGAATGTACATTCAGTTGTACCCTCTTCCATATCATAATTTAAAGCTTCACTATGGGAGTAGACCCAAACATAGCTTCTATATAATGACTAATAGATTCCTCATCCGAAAAAGAGGGAACCTATTAAGATCAAATGGGTCAGGATACCAATATCCAATTAATCTCTTTCTCTAATATGTACAACTAAGGTTCGCAAGAGTCATATTACTGTCATTATAGTATCCCCTAATAAGAGAATAGGTATATCAAGGTAATGGGGATACCCCAAACAAGGATCAGGGGGTAGGTGATCTTAAACCCATATATATGATCCTAGGAATCTCTCCCCTATCCCCTATGGGTAATCTTAACCCATAGTCATATAGGGTGAAACTAGTTAGAGGGAGCTATATTTTACAATCTTTAGCTCTCTTGATGGGTAATGCGTAATGTTGGTTAAGTTAGTTTATATTAATTATGAGTGATCTTCATAATAATTAGGGATTCACGAGTTGGTGGGGGGTTAACTCGTAGGGAGGCACTTTATGAAGCTTCTCAAAATTTGATCGACTTATTTATTCACTTCCTACATGGAGAGGAACATAACATCGATGGAATGAACAATAAAAAAGGGTCTAATATCCTTCCCTTCCCCCTTTCACACATATTGACTGATACAGGGAAAACGAAAGAAAAAATTGCATTTCAACATATTTTCATTGACCAATTAGAGTTACCCCCCAAAACATATAACTCCCTCAGAAGAGCCAATAGCCATAAATTATTGGACCTCTTAAATTACACTCGAGAAGATCTAATGAGAATTTAACACCTCGAGAAGGAATCTATCGAACAGGGATTGGAAGTTCTATGAAAACATTTTGCAATTGATCCACCCTAGAATTAGTTTCGGGTTCATAAAATGGTTGGTTTCATTTAATCTCTTCATCCATTTCCTTTTCCCAAGTTCGTTTGGAGAGTCATGAGAATTATTTTGAATATTTTACATATCTCTTCTCTTTTCGTGGAGAAATTGAAAGAAATCTCTGACAAGATGGGTATATCGAGGGAGATATAATTTGTCTTAAAGCAACTACTCCCTAGATATATGAAAAAAAATTGAAAAAAATTGATATTTGACAGTTGGATCAAATTGGAAAAGACATAAAGTTAAAGATTCATCAATAGGCAATGTCGCCCCAATACCTAACCAAAGAGCTAGTGCAGTACCGATCAAGGATGCTGTTGTAGCTACTGGACGATGAAATGGATTCTGAAATTGATTCACATTCTCTAGAAAAGGCACCGTCAATGATCCCGTGGCTACTGAGGCCATTAAAAGGAAACCTAATAATTTGTTAGGTACTGTACGAAGTATTTGGAATACAAGGAAAAGATACCATTCGGGCAATATCTCCAAAGGAGTTGCAAATGGATTTGCTGGTTCACCAATCATTGATGGTTCTAGAACCGCTAAACCTATTCTACATGAAATAGTACCTAAAATTACTACTGGAAAAATATATGAAAGATCATTGGGCCAAGCGGGCTCTCCATAATAATTATGTCCCATACCTTTAGCTAATTTATCCCTTAATACAAGATCATTTAGGTCAGGTTTCTTTGTTATTGGGATAAGTACATCTTTATGGATCTATCCCCTGAAAGAACCGAACATGCTGATTTTTATCATACGGTTCGAACAATAACTGGAGGAAGTATATATCAATTCTTTTTCCCGTGATGGAAGATGAATTGGAAGAATAGGAACTAATAATGTCTATGATCATCCATCATTGGTCATTTTATTATTCTAGTTAAATGGTCATTACCCAAGTAAGCTCACAAATTTGATCATGATCGATATGCCTTTTGGACCATCTTAGTCCTTGTAATTTGTGTTTATCACCACAAATAGACCTCAATTTTTTTTTAGCATACAAGGTATTGTCCTGTTATTGATCCGACCTCTCTCCTTCCTTAAATCCCTTCTTTCACTCCAATATTTTTCCCATCGAAATGGATGCATTTTCACACTATGAATAAGTAAAGTCATATGGTCCAATTATTGAATATATGAAAATATTTCCCCATTGTCCGGATCTCGTGGAGCCCTTCCTGATTTGGATTCGATCATAGAAATAATTCTCTTGGAACGTAACAAACTGACCAATGCCTTTCCACCAAGGTGCTAAAATTCCTATTTCTGATAAGGAAATTGGGACAAAGACACATTTGATAAGAAATATTTATGTGGTAGATCGGATAAATTATCTGCATGGCCTAATCAATAGTTCCAGTCCCACACTCCCATAATCCATCTTCTTCGTCTAAGAATCTACTCCAATTCTTTGTTTGTATTGGATGAATAATACTCTAAAATCGAAAGGAGAAATCTGAGGACCATATTTTCTATTTTCTATGGATATTTTCATATTTTCTATTTTCTATTTTCTATGGATATTTCCATTTTTTTAATAAGAAATATTCCTAGTGATGATATATTACCGTCGTTACTTGGAACAAGAAGTTATGAATAGTTATTTTCAATCTATCTTTCCTTTCTATAAAGGACTTGAAATACCCTGCTTACAGATCATTAGAAAGTGCATTGGCATAAATACAACAGTAAGAAGGGGTAATATGAAAGTGTGTAAACTATAAAAATGAGTCAAGGTAGATTGACCCACACTAACACTTCCACGTAATAATTCTACCAAAGGAGATCCTATTACAGGAGTAGCCTCAGGCACACCAGTCACAATTTTCACTGCCTAATAACCAATTTGATCCTAGGGAAAAGAATAACCAGTTATACCGAAAGATATAGTCAAGACAGCGAAAATTACACCTATGACCCAAGTTAATTCACGGGTTTTTTTTAATCCACCTGTGAGATAAACACAGAATACGTGCAGGATCATCATTAGAACCATCATACTTGCCGACCATCGATGGATTGATCGGATTAGCCAACCAAAGTTCACTTTGGTCATTAGGTATTGAAAAGAGGCAAAAGCTTCTATAATGGTCGGATGATAGTAAAAAGTCATAGTGAAACCAGTAGCTACATGTAATAAAACACAAGTAAGTGTGATCCCCCGTAGACAATAAAATATATTGACATGAGGAGGAACATATTTACTAGTGATATCATCTGCAATCACCTGAATCTCAAGATGCTCTTCAAACCGATCGTATACTTTATTGAGATAGGTAAACTGAAATTCCCCCTCTGAAAACCGTACATGAGAATTTCCCTTCATACGGCTTGAACAAGAACACACAAATGCTTTTGAATACAAATATATAAATTGGGAAAATATTGAGATACTTGATGGTTCGTTGCCTGACCGACTGGAGAAATGAAGATGATTCGAAACAATCCAGCATTTCTATTAGAAGACTCTATAGTGCCAAAATTTCAAATTGTGCCAAAATTTCAATTCAGCTCATCCCCATGATAAATCACTATAGGCCCTTTGAACAATCTTTTACCCTATTCGTGTGATATCAGTTCCCTAGAAAAGAACTAATATAGATGAATTATAGGAATTATCTTGTCGAGATCTCAATAGATGAATCAATCCAAACCTTAGATTTCAATTATACCCCGATGATTTTCTTAAAAGGTTCTCTGGGTAGTAACCTTTTCATTTTCACCCATTCGATGGAATATTCTAACTAAGAGAAATAAGATATTATATCATTCTTTGGTCATAATCAGCATAATTAACACT
Organism: Pinus albicaulis; assembly: GCA_034641835.2. NCBI lineage: Eukaryota > Viridiplantae > Streptophyta > Pinopsida > Pinales > Pinaceae > Pinus > Pinus albicaulis. Next base: position 515,122,667 of record CM076571.1, read on the forward strand.
GTTACCAGTGAAATAGGTAACCTGACCTCAAAACTAACTCTAGCCCAAAAAGACTAAAAAAAAACATGAAAAAACACCCCAAAAACAAAAAAAGTGTATTCTAGAACACACTTGGTTTTTTTTGAATGTCAAATTTCAACATTTTATAAAATTATGCTAAAAACAAAATTGTTTCTTGAAAAAAGGATTGAAAAAACACCCTCAAAACAAAACCAGTTGATGCTGGAATAACAAAAAAAAAAAATTCTGTCATATTTTTGACTTTTCAAAAAATAGAAATAACATTTTTTAATTTTTAAAATTCAAACATTAAAAAAAACCTAAAATTTAAGAAAATAAATAAATTTAAAAAATAAAAACATTTTAAAGCTTAAAATTTAAAAATATATAGGAATAAAAAAATAAAAATAAAAACAAAATAAAAATTTTAATTCAAACATTAAAAAAGAAACCTAAAATTTAAGAAGAAAAAAAAAATTTAAGATTAAAATTTCAAAATATATAGAAATAAAAAAATAAAAATAAAAACAAAATAAAAATATTAAAAAAAAGAAAGAAATTATAAAAAATTAAATATAGAAATTAAATTTAAAAAGAAAAAGAAAAGGTTTATTAAATTAAGAAAAAATAAATAAATTTAAAGAAATATATTAAATTTTAATAAATTTAAAACTTTAAAATAAAAAATAAAAAAGAAAACATTATTGAAATTAAAAGTAAAAAAATGAAAAATTAATTAAAAATAAAAAATGAAAAATAAAATACAATAAAAATATTAAATTTTAAAAAAAATATATTAAAAATACAAATACATTTAAAAAAATAAATTAAATTTAAATTATAAAAAATAATATATATATATATGAACTTAAATTAAAAATATATATTAGATTTTATTAAATTTAAAAAAAAAATTAAATTTTAATAAATAAATGAATAAACAGATAAATTTTGAAATAAAAAATAAATTTTAAATATAAAGAAAAAAAAAACATTGTTAAAACAAAAAGTTTAAAAACTTTAAAAATCAATTAAAATTGAAAAATTGAAAAAAATATATTAAATAAAAAATAAAATAAAAAACTAAATAATTTTAAAATATTAAGTTTAAATTAAAAAAAAATATATAATTTTAAATACACAATTTTAATTGAAATAAAAAAAATATAAAAATTTTATGTAATTAAAAATAATAATAATAAAAAAATAAAAAATTTAAAAAAGTATTAAATTCAAATAAATTTAAAAAAAAATACAAAATTTACTAAATTTTAAAAAATTAAATGAAAAAACTAAACATAAAATTTAATAATTTAAAAAAAATGAAAAAATAAAAAAAAAATTAATTAAATAAATAAAATATAAAATTTAATAAGAATTATTAACAAAATTTAGAAAAGAAAAATTAAAAACAAAAAAAATTAAAACAAATTAGATTTCAAATATCAAAATTAAATTAAAAAAAAAAGTAATTTTAATTTTTTTGAATTAAAAAAAAAAAATTACAAATATTAAAAATTAAAAAAATTAAAAAAAAAGAATTTTTTGATCGTGGTGGCGCCGCCAATCCACCTCCTGCGGCGGGGGGGCGATTCCGGGAATCGGCCTCCTGTGGCACGGGAGGCCGATTCCGGGAATCGCCCTCCCGCGGCGCGGGAGGCCAATTCCGGGAATGACCCTCCTGCGGCGGGAGGCCGATTCCGGGAATCGCCCTAATGCCGATTCCGAGAATCGCCCTCCCGCGACGAGAGGAAAATTTCGGGAATCGCCCTCCCATGACCGGAGGCCGATTTCGGGAATCATCGTCCCACGATGGGAGGCCGATTTCGGGAATCGCCCTCCCGCCACGGGAGGCCGATTCCGGGACGCCCTGAGGTCGATTCCGGGAATCGTCCTCCCGCGGTGGTTCTCGGCCTCCCGCAGCGGGAGGGCGATTCCCAGAATTGCCCTCCCGCCCAGGTCGCAGCGGAGGCCGGTTGCTGGGCAGGCGGGGGGCTGCATGGGCGATTCCTGGAATCGGCCTCCTGCCATGGGAGGGTGATTCCCGGAATTGGCCTCCTGCCCAGGTCGCGGCGGGGGGTTGCATGTAGCCTCCCTGCCCACCTAGCGGCCGACCTCCACCGCCACTTGGGCGGGAGGCTAATTGGCAGTGCCACCATGATCAAAAAATTATTTTTATTTTTATTTTTATTTTTTATTTTTATTTTTTTTTTTTTAATTTTTTTTTTTTTAATTCAGAAAATTTAAAATTATTATTTTTTAATTCAATTTTTTTATTTTAAATTTAATTTGTTTTAATTTTTTGTGTTTTTTTTGTTTTGTTTTGTTTTTTTTTTTAAATTTTGTTTTTAAATTTATTCTTTTAGATTAATTATTTTTTAAAATTTAAAATTTATTTATTAAATTTATTAAATTTTAATTTAATTTAATTTTTTTTTAAGCTTTTAATATTTTAGTTTATTTAGTTTTTCATTTTTAAAATTTATAAATTGTTTCATTTAAAAAAAGTAAATTTAAGGATATTTGTTTTTTAGTTATTTGCACGTGGTTTTTTTCATTTTTTTTGTTTTTTAATGATAGTTTTTTTTTTTCAATTCTTTTATTTTAATTTTCTTTTTCATTTTTTTTTTTTTTTAATTTGAAAATTTGTATTTTTTTTCTTATTATTATTATTATTTTAATTTAAATTTTTAAATTTAATTTTTTCTTTTTTGTATTTTATTTTTTTATCTAAATTTTCATTTTGTAATTTAAATTATTTTTAAATTTTCTATTTAAATATTTTTTTTTTAATTATATGGTTTTTTTTAATAACTTAGAAAAAAATGTTTTTGATGTTTTTTTTTTTTTGGGTTAATTTTTTTTTTTTTCTTTAAATTTTGTCATTTCTTTTGATATAATTTTCGAATATTTTTGTTTTTTATTTATTTATTTATTTTTGTTTAAATTTTTTATTTTTACGAGTTAATTTTGTTTTTTTTTTTACATTTTTATTGTTTTTATATATATTTTTTTATCTAAGTTTTGTGTTTTATTACCAACATGAAAATCAATACGTTTCAAAATTAGCATGACAATCACCGCTCTAAAAAAAAAAGTTGATGCTGCAACAATACGTTTCAAAATTAGCATGAAAATCACTAACATTTTAAAACAAATATTCATACTTTATAAATAAAAATATTAGAGTGTCAAAAATGTGCTAAAAAAAAATAAGGTGATTCTGCATCACCACTTTTCAAAATCGTGTGCTTTTTATGCTACCAAAAAAAAGTAGGTAACAGTGCGGTTACCTATTTCATCGGTAACAGTGTTAATTATGAGAGGGGATACATCCTTCGATTTATTATAGGAAATACCTCTTTCAAATTCTTTATTGGAAGTCTGGTGACAAGGAAATGATAGGTAAAAACCATAGTTCAGATCTTTCTAGAACATATGTATGATATACCGCGTGCTCTAGAGATTCAATATTCTAGAAATGAAATATCCAACGAGGTAGCACCATCTTTATGAAGATAACAGATCGGTCTTCTATACTATAAATATGGATCTATTTCAACAAGTCACACACCCATATTCCAAAAATCCTTATAGAAAAGTAATTATATGATCAAACTAGTGGAACAAGATAAGCTAAAAAACTGAAAGCCACTATTTGGTCTGGGTTGGAATCCCTCGGTTTTTTTTTTTTTTTTTTTTCAAGAGCTCACCAGGCTAATTTTGGAGTTCCTCTAGTCCCAACTAACTAGAATCCCATCCAATAGAACGGAAGAATTATAAATCTCCAAGATAATATATAGGAATAATGCAAATAGAGCCATTGTACAACCCATAAGAGCATTAGTTCCCCATCCAGGAGCTACTTTACCATACTCTGAATTAAGTGCTTTTAAGGATGTTCCTACACGGGTTTATCTTGGTGTGATTTTGGGAGTATCATCAATGGTTTACGTAGCCATAGAAACTATTGTATTGGTTAAGATCTGTTAACTTTGTTATTATATGGTAAACATACCATGATATTGGGATCACCTAATAATGGAAACTGGAACCTTAGTCACCATTTCCATATCTTGTTTACTTGTAAGCTTTACTAGTTATGCCCTATACACCGCCTTTGGGCAACCCTCTAAACAACTTAGGGATCCTTTTGAGGATCATGAGGACTAATTGAAAGAATGACATTCCCCTATAGGGAAGGTCATTATTTCTTTGATGGGAGAGAAATAATGAAGATTTGGAGAAGGAAAATTATTTCCCCCCTTTAGTCAGAACTTTGGGTGGTTCTAGGAAGAAAATAGTGAAACAAATTATCCCTAGGGTCGATACCAACAGGAATGTGTAAACCAATGCTTCCATAGATTTGATCATAATTTACAATTATGGAGATAGCTTTCGTACTAATATTGATTAGAGAAGAGATAGGAGAAATATCATACCACTTGTTTTTTAGTAGTTGGATCTCCCAGTTTTTGGAATGCTCCAAATTCTATTCGAGAATCCAGATCCGGGTCAATACCAACAAAAACATCTCTGAATAAGGTCCTAGAACCATGCCAAATGTGTCCAGAAAATAAAAGGAGAGCAAATGTAGCATGTTCGAAAGTAAACCAACCCCTTGGACTACTACAAAAAACACCATCATATTTTTGAGTAGCACGATCTAATTCAAAAATTTCACCTAATTGAGCATGTCCAACATATTTTTTCACTATAGCAGGATCACCAAAACTGATCCTGTAAAGTCCACCACCATAGAAATCAATAGTTACACCTACTTGTTCAACACTATACTTTGATTATGCCCTCCTAAAAGGAACATCGGCTTTCACAATTCCTTATTTGTCCACCAGAACTACGAGAAATGTTTCGGAAAAGGTAGGCATACGACATACAAAAAGATTATTTCCCTCCTTATCTTTGAAGATAAGGTGTCCTAACCAACAAATAGCTATTCCATCTCCATTTTACATTGCACCTACTTTGAATAACCCCCCCTTAGATGGATTATTACCAATGTAATCATAAAAAGCGAGTTTCTCAGGAATTTTGGACCAAGCTTCTGATAGGCTCAAATTTTCGGCCAGATCGGCATGAACCCGTCAATCTATTTCTTGTTGGAAGTACCCCTGAACCCACTGGTAACGAGTGGGACCAAACAATTCGACCGGAGTAGTTACAGAGCCATACCACATGGTCCCAGCAACAATGAAAGCTGCAAAAAAAATAGCATCAATACTGCTGGATAGGACCGTTTCAATATTCCCCATGCATAATCCTACGTATAAACATTGGGGAGGACAAACACTAAGATGGAATATACCTTCTAATATACCCAAAATACCCGCTGCTATATGATGATAAGTTATTCCTCGCAGAACAAAAGGATCAAAACCTTCAGCACCCCATGCTGGATCCACTAGTTGTATTTTTCCAGTTAGTCCATAAGGATCAGACACCCATATCCCAGGACCATACAAAACTGTTACATGAAATTCTCCAAATCAGAAACAAGATACTCCTGAGAGGAATAAATGAATTCCAAATACTTTTGGAAAATCTAAACAAATTTTTCCCATACATTCATCATAGAATATTTCGAGATCCCAATATACCCAATGCCAAATAGCTGCCAAAAACATCAGGCCAGAAAAAATGATATGTGCCCTGGCCACACCTTCATAACTCCAAATACCGGGATTAATTACAGTTTCTCTAGTGATGTTCCATCCACTCCATGAATCCTTTATTCCCGAACGAGTCATAAAGGGTATAACGAACATACCTTGTCTCTACATTGGATCAAGAACAGGATCAGATGGATCAAAAACTACTAATTCATACAGAGTCATTCAACTGGCCCAACCAGCAACTAGATTTGTAAGCATTATGTGTACAGAAATTAACCGGCCAGGATCATTCAATACGACGGTATGAACGCGATACCAAGGCAAACCCATGCAAACACCCCTTTATCGGAAAAAGTAGACGCTATGTAACTTTCTCACATTGGATTGGAAGAGATCATGTTATCGAGCTAGACCAGGATCATCTTGAAAGTGAACTTCTATTCCCTTGGACTTTGCTAATGATGGAATAGGTTTGAAACAATTTTTTTCATACATAATTGCAGGTATACAGAATTGCAGGTAGAGACAAAGATATTTTATCATTTGTATATGCCAATACACAATGTAGGGATTGGTCCCATTTATATTCATAAAAAAAAAAGAGGAAACGATATCTTCTCATTCTTCCATTCGTCCATGAATGATACCTTTGAAATTTATGGACCAGGTGATATATAATTTTTGATTAAAAATATCATTTTTCTACTCAAGAGCGGAGCTATTACTGTTTATGGAACAGGAATACTTTACGGCAGAAAAAAGATAATACTGAGCCTAGTTAAAATGCTCAGTCAAAATGAGAACTTTATCATTTTGTGATATGCAATGAAAAAAAGTATAACTTCTGTTTTGACATTTTTGGCCATTTTTATCCTTCTTCAAATGGTCAAAATAGGAATTCAGTCTCTAGGTTAATGGGTCTTTTTTGTTTCGTAGAAATATTCGGGGTTATTCATTTTCAGGATCAATAGTGTACAAATGGAGAGAGAGGGATTCGAACCCTCGGTACGGATGATCCGTACTACAAATCAGCAATCCGTCGCTTTGGTCTACTCAGCCATCTCTCCAAGGTTGAAGATTTCATGTGTAACAAAATGAATGGTTGAGTAAAGGTGTATAGCATAGTATGTATGGATTGTATCGGCAATATAATGAATATTGCAATTATTCAGTTGGATAAAGAACAATCTAGTCAATCGTATTGATTGATTAGATAATCAAAAAGTGACCCAAACAATGGGAGCTCAATTCATCAATCACACTTTTTGATATGGGATAAACTAACTTATCCCTAATAATGAGCTCACCTCTACCAAATAATAGTCAGAATAATGGATAAATAACTCTCCATGATAATAATATTATTATTATTATCCATAACTTATATTTATAACAATACTATAATTATCCATACCCTAATAGAGCCATAAAGATGTCATAGGTATAGTAGGAAGAGTATAGGGTAAGGATAATAGTATAACTTCAGTCTTGATATGACTTGTTTTTTATTCTGACTCCAAGGTTAATCTATGACCAGACTAGTTAATAGGGTTTATTGACTTATAGGCTCTATTATTATTGTTTGAACCATCATCTAGAGTTTATTATTCATTGGTCCAGTTAGTTCTTTCCAGTCGGTTAAGAGTTTCATTTAAAAAATTTCTATTCGATAAAATGTTTTCCTATACATAACTTTATGGAACTTGGAAATGGAATACCGGAAGAATATTTAAAGCCTTTCACTAAAAATTGGTTGATAGTTCCACATATTTTCCTGTCTTTCTAATTGAAAAGATCTTACAATCTATTCATAGAGCATTTTGATCCCATTAGTTTCAATTCAAGATATGGCAGGAACACGAACAAGAAGGATGAGATGATTTTGGAGAATAAAGGACCGAGAGAAACTCATTTGGAAAATAATGAGAAAGATATCAATTTGTAGATCGACTCGACTCTTAATTCAACCAAAAATGAGTATTGGGAACCTAAAAAAGATCTTTGTGAAGATTCATTAAATGAGTATTGGGAACCTGAAAAATATCTTTGTGAAGATTCACTAAATGAGTATTGGGAACCTGAAAAACATCTTTGTGAAGATTCATTAAATGAGTATTGGGAACCTAAAAAAGATCTTTGTGAAGATTCATTTATTGAAAGAGAACAAACAAAAATACAAATAGAATCGGATTTGTCCTGAAAGTGTTTATCAAAATACTATCCAATTTATTGGGAGAAAGAATTATTTACAGAAGATCAAAGGTATACAAAAGAGAATTCCTTTCCTTTGGAAAGGAAAAGATTCATTGAAAATTTTACAAAATCAATTCTTTATTATTTTTTTTACATATGGCCAATGGATGACCCGTGTATGGGTGGTCCTAGTGCTACTAGAAAGCCCATTGAGGATTTCAACTTATCCAAAAGGTTATTGAAAAGACAACAAAAAAAATTTCCAAATATTTAAGGGATTCAAAATCCTATTCATTAATGAATAGGATAGTTGATCTATGGAAGATCAAAAAATATTTTGAAATTGAAAATCCTTCCTAAAATTGTGCTATTCCATTAGATCTCGGATGTAATATTATTAATATATTGCGCAACAATTTTCGATTGAAAACCAAAAAAATGTTCTGGAAATGACAGATCAATTCACTCTATCAAGAACTAAGCCTAGTCAGTTTCATGATCAAATTTCTTGTAATATTTATTATTACATGAATCCATTATATGAAATCAACAAGAATGGATAATTGAGATTAGATCGGATCCTCCACCACAGAGAAAATTTGAAGAATCAATCTTTATGGGTCCTACTAAATATTATTGATAAAGCGGATGATTATTTAGATCAAATATTCGACAAAAAATTCAGCCAAATCGATTCCAAAAATCGCTTTGAGATAGGAACTCCCTTTAACAATTATAGAATTGAAGCTTTGAGTTGGTCTGAATCAATAAATTTCTTAGAGATAGGAACTCCCTTTAACAATTATATAACTGAAGCTTTGAGTTGATATGAATCAATTCGGTATAAAATTGTCAGGTATTCAGAAAATTTATTCAATAGATTCTATTTTATAAATAGGTTCAGTTGCAATTTAAAGAATCAGATTCGAACAAATTGGATAGAAAATGAAAATTTGAATAATGTAACGAAAGATACAATTCACCAGCATTCATCAAGTTGGAAAAAAATTCAGAGAGAATGGTTGAACCATTCTATTATTCGAATGGATAAAAATATAAATCGGAATTTGAATGTGTACAAATGGTCCCATCAGACTGAATACTTTATGAAATATTTGAAACATTTTTTTTTATAAAAAAAAACTATTTTCAAATAGTGTTTAGTCTAATTGAATCATGTACTAATACTAATTGAAATAAAATTGGTTGGAAAGATGATTTCAAGTTTTTTAAACATATTTTAAAGATATTAAACTTGAACTTCGATATCATTTCGAAGTTCAATTCTAAGTTTGATATTGTCATTTATATTTTGGATTCTCACTTGAATAAGCTCAAAAGTATTGATGCTCAACTATTAAAGAAAAATAACTTAGATATAAATGACTTGTTGGATCTAATGGGTACTCTAATCGTTCATTTAAAAAAATTCAAACCATTTATTTTTCTTTTCGATGACCATAATCTTTCACAAAGATCAAAATTATTGATTGATGAAGCAACAATTGCAGCATTTGTTCTGAATGATATACCAATTAATCCATTGATTATTGAATTCTTTCATAATGAAAAGAATCGCATAGAATCGTTTTATAACACTGATTTTTCGACGATATCCAACGATCGAGAAAGTTGATTGAATCTTGTGAAACTATCTGATCAGAGCTCATTGAGAGCTTATTTTCATGGAGAAAATATGTCTAATTTTTTGATTATTTACATCATCCTCAGCGAAATTATAGGAAGAGATTACCTTCTGATATGAAAAGGATTTATATAAAAAGGAAGAATCTTACATATGGACAATTATTCAATCTTTTTCTCATCCACAACAATATGTCTTCCTTTCTCATTAGTGAAATAGGACCCGTTCACTCAGAAAAAGAGACTATTTCTTTGATCAAGTCACAAGTATCTAACATATTCTTACCTAAATATTTACAACGAAAATGAAGTGGTGAATAATTGTTTGTATTAATCTATGATTTGTATAGATCCTTTAATTTACTAACTCAATTGAATCCCTTTGTTCGTGACAAGAGATATATCTCCTCGATCGAAGAGATTTGTACAACGCCTTTAACAAAAGAACAAATAGTCAACTTGGAAAAAACTTTTTGCCAACCTTTTTTCAATAGATCTGATTCAGAAGAAAACAACTTGGATAAATGCCATAAAAGGGGTTTCATTTCAAACGTGGGTCTTATTCAAACTCGATATTATCAAGATGATTTACTATCCGAAATATTTTCCAATAAGAACTAGGAAATGTTTCATTGTATTCAAGATTGGTTTGTAAGAAAAATTTTCAAAAACATAATTGGAAACAAGGGCATAGATGGGAGGATTACCCTTTCTAATTCATCTAAAGAGGAATAGAAGATTAAACCATTACCGCATTTTAATGAACCTGCTAAAAAACAAGAGATGTATAGGATCTCTCAAATAGATAGTATTTTGTCAAAATGGGATTTGTTCAAAACATATATGCCATGATTTTTTACCTTTTCATGGTGTAAATATCTTGAAAATATGCTTTTATATACTCTTCCAGAGATATTACTACATGGCAGTAATCCATTTATTTCTATTTTGCAAGATATTGCACATAATATTAAGCATAACATTATGCTTAAATGGAATATATTATGGGAACTTTATCATCCATTATGGGAACCTATCAAATGGAAATTGAGAACGAATCTAACCAATCTTTTGATTTTTAATTTGAGATTCAAAACGACTCTTATGAATAATTTTTTCTCTTCCTACGAGGATTGTTTCATAGAGAAAACTAGTGATCGAGAGAAGTCATCAGTTCCATTCATATGGGCACATTTGAGATTACTAAATGCTTAGAGGTATGAATATGGGATTATTATGCCTTTTTTCGTTATTGCGTATTCTATTCTTCGATATTTTAAAGTGATTTATTTTTCCTTTATCGATTTAAAGATAGACTTTGAACTCATCCAATATTTAGAGGATCCATCATATGTTATAGAGTTGCAAAAACTAATAAATCCTCCTGTGTATTATTACTATGTCTATTATATAGACATAGAAAGTCTTCCTTCCATGAAGAGGAAGAGGAAGAGGAAGAATAGAAAGCTCAATTTTCTTATAACTATAATAAGAGAGTTGAATGGATTGTGCTCTAGCATGGATATCTCCGAAAAAGAGATGGAAACACTAGTTTGGTTTATAATGACGGAAAAAACCCTTTCTCAATTTGAATCAAATATGACTTACAGTCATATTTTCCTCAAGAAGGAATTTTGAGATCAAATCACTGGACAACCGGGGCTTATTCACTTACGATATTTGGCCTACACTTATCAAAAAGGTCTAATGAATTACGAGTTAAATCCATTTTGTTTAGCAGAAAACTGGATATTCCTTGCTTTTTATTAGAATATTACCTCTTCAAAAATATTGTGCCAACCCAACCCCAAAATGCCTTTCTCATTCCACTTGGGATCATTATTTTCCAAAGGGATTTTACTTATATGTCCTATGGGAACTGGCTGATCCTATTTGATCAAAATTCTAGCAGTAGAATCATATGTTACTTTAATAAGAATATCTCTGAAGAATCTCTTGTATGGTAAGTTTTTATATTACCCTGATCCTGGACATATTCCTACTGAGTTTAATACTTTTTGGAGAGACACAATAGACCATTTCCATATTACCTTTGAATTGGCGAAAAGAATGTCTCCTTGTATAATATGGATTCCAAACATTCATGAATTGAATTTCAATGACACAATTACCCATTTATTTGGTTTAGGCTTCACTGAATCTTTCCTTGGTTTATTATTGAACTATATTTCTAGAGGTGGTGAGAAAGATTCTATTATAAATATTTTTTTTATTTCTTCAAATCATATCCCCCAAAGAGTGGATCCATCTCTAATAGCTCCAAATTTATTAGATAGCTCGATCAATATTTGAATGCTCGTTACCCACAACGACAAAGGGAATTTCCTATTATTTTATGTAGCAAGGGATTATAATCGAAAAAATAGGTATCCTGTCCCGATGAATTTGGATCTATAACCATACATTCTGATGCATGGGATCTAGCAACACTAGCCAATGAAGCCTTAGTAACTATTATTACTCGAAAGAAATAAGTTATAGACACTAATACAATTTGATACGCTATTTATAGTCAAATTTGTCATCTTCAATCTATGGATAATCTAGTTGGATCCGATCAAAATGACAAAAGACTTATCTACAAAGTAGGAAAGGTTTTTATACAAAATACACTTAGAAAGAATTCTCACATTAATCCTCTATCTACCAAAAAGGAATTATGGAAGAATTTTTTATTTTATTTGTCTGAATGGTATTTAGAACCTTCGATTGCCGAAACAACTATGAATGAATTTACCATACTTCCCTATATTTTGGGTTTCTTGGCTAGATCATTGGCTCGAGATTCTTAGTCTATATCAGAACAAAATAGAGAGAATTTGATTCCTCTCAATAAATTCGCTGAGCATGATCTTGATCTAGCTTCTAGTATTTTAGAAAGTATTCTGATGGGTTTTCCATTTTCTAGGTTAGGAATATGTCGGGGTAAGTCCGATAAGGATTAGAGTAAGTTAGATAAGGATCAAATCACATTTGTTCCTCAACCTAAAATGAGAAATAATCATATGATACGATTTGTGAAAGAATATGAATTGAAGTTTAATATTGCCACAAAAAATATATAGGGATATGGATGAAGAATTAATAAAGAGCGTAGTTTGGACTCCCAGGACCTCATGTCTTAGTTTTCTTCGCAATAATCGATTCGATCGTACAAAAACACCCAATTCATTGGGATCTTCGTATCGGTTCGGATCGAAGAAAAAAGTGCAGATAGAAAGATCAAATTTTTCTAGACAATATCCGAGGCAATATAAATCCTTGGAGAAACCCACGTTTTGTTGAGGAAAATGATTTATTTGGGATCCCTTTCTATTTCAAGAGCAGTGCCCTGTGTTTTCACGCCGAGAAATTTTCGCAGACGAAGAACTGCTAAAAAGGCTTTATATTACCTATGGTTCAAGGAGATTAATAGAAAAACCTAATTTTTTCCATAAACAAAGTTTCCAAAGTTCTTTTCATAGATATGATTCAAAATACAGGATCAATTCGGTTTTGATCATGAATCATGGAAACCATTGTCTCTTAGACATAGACATATTGAGCATTTCAAACACATTCAAGAAATTGGTATCCAATTGGAACGTATGCAACCATATTCTTCTCCATATTTATATAAATGTTGGTTGACCAAAAATTCGAGAGAAAGGGTTGACCGCTTCCAATCGTTAACTCATCGCAAAAAAAGATGGCTCGGAACCAATAGTTTATGAATCTTTTCTTTATAATACTCTATTCGAGAGTTATCAATATTTATCAAATTTGTTCCTATCTAACAGAGTGTTATTGGATCAAATTACAAATACATCATTGGAGAAGGAATGTCTTTTTCCAAATGAAATTGAACACTCAATGTATACAACAAGATTAAGATTTGATATCAGCAGGGAGAATCTTGAATGAAGTAAAAGAAAATTGACCGAGCAATAGGGTCATGGGAATCAATGAGAGGTTCTATTCTATATATGATCCAATTTAAGATCCTATAATGAATCCTTTCTTGTTATTGTACAAAAATAGTAAGTATGTTGGAGGAAAAAATGACTTGATAGATTTTTAATTTGAAGATAGGTTCCTCACTCCGAGATTTCGACCATGTAAGAGTAAGCATAGTAAATACATGCCAATTTTCTTGAACTTAATGAGAGAGATATTCTCTACTAGACTATGCTTACTCCTTATTTCCTCTATCTTGGTTCTAGCATTCTTTTTTCCCACACTATTCAGAAGAGAGGAAAGGATAGAGTCACAGGATCCGACATGGATATAGTTGTTGAGGTTCGGTCGTAATTCTCGGATCTTGCAAGATCTTGAGAGAGGTGGTATATGGTCAATCTATGTATCAATCTTCTCAATATATGGCCTTAATGAAATATACCTTATAATACAAGGGTGGGTTCAGAATGGAATCGTCATTAGGTAGAGAAGATCTGATCCTACCTATGATCCATTGTGCTATTCCAACAACGTTAACTTGTAGGTAATCGTCGGAATACCTTGTATAAACAGAGATCATATCCCAATATATTGAGAGACTCTCATACGAGATTTTACATTGAATTTCTCATTTAATAAGAATGAGCAATATTATGCCTTGAAGAGGACTTGAACCTCCACGCTCTGAAGCACGAGATTTTGAGTCTCGCATGTCTACCATTTCACCATCAAGGCATCCCAAAAGTAAATTCTATTCCATGCATATATATATATATATATATATATATATATGAAAAATATTATGATCTATGAATATAGAATATATGTTATAGATAGTGTATTCAAGTATTGATATAGATTGGTCAAATAGGTTCATCATATATCATCCAATTTTATTTTTGTTTTCATTATCTAGCGGAGATTTCATATACATAAAGAAGACGAATGAACATGCTTTCTTTTTCAATTGAATATGGTACAAAATAAAAATATTTCAAGAACACATTTGATCCTATCCATTCTCATTCCAATTGATCTATCATTCCTGGTTCTAGGAATGATAGGTCAATTGCAATGAGAACGGATAATCTATATGTGCATATATATCCATTGCTATGCATTCAGCGACTAGAGCAACTATTTTGGAACGAAATAAAAGAAACGACTGGAATTATAGAGTTGTTGAAAATAGGACCCCTCACTCCTTTCTCTCATTTAGAACCGTGCATGGGACTCGAACCTTGTGTGGTTCCTAAGTGATAAAGAAGGAAGAAAATAAGAAATTGATTCCTTTTTCTATTACCTTCCTCGCGTATGTATAAGACCAAATATATTGAATCAATATAAAGTATTACCAATCCCTAAAATATCTTTGTTCATTCAAATATATTAGTTGTTTCTGACCTTGCTTTACCCTAATTGTGATTTTACCGAAAAAAAATATTTCAATTTTTTATTTTTATTTATTTTTAATTTATTATTATTATTATTATTTTTTCGATAAAAATGATGTATTGGTCCGAGTGGAGGTAGGGGTAACAGCCATTTTCTTTCTCTTTTCCACATGTCCATAGATTTTTTAGAGATAGAAACATTTCTAAAAAAGAAATATGGATATCTATTCACTCTATTTTATTAGAGAGGTAATAATTTGTAAAATTAATTGCACTTATTCCTAAGGGGCCCATTGATTAAAAGAGACCAGAAAAAGTTCAGATCCAATTCCTACAATTATGGATATAAGCGCAATCCAAATTCCTGGAGAATTATACATTTGTGTATCTATAAGATCATTTACTATTTCTTGAAGCTCAGCTCAATCTTTCCCTTGGAGAGACCATATAGCCAGGAAAGACAATAAACTAGAATGGAATAAAAGCAAATGAAACTATTTCAAACAATATCAGGGTATAATTGAAAATGAAATTTTCACTTTGTACATGTTATATCATGAATTAGTAATTTATTTCAATCTTCGAAAGAGTAGAAATAGTTTCTAACTTCCAATTTTAGGAGATTTACATAATCCTCATGAATAGGATCGAATACTCCTCCATAATCTATCTCCTTTTTCCTTAAGGAAGCCTCCCCAAGAGGACTTAGATCTATCTATTATTTAAGTTATTTCCTTCTTCTTTTTTCTCTTTTGTTCCAATAAAAAAATTGCCAGATCTGAATGGGAATCAATTTCAAATTTCTTAGAATATGTAAATACACTATATAGATAGGTAGATCTCGATCTTGTTTATGAGTTAACGAAAATGTGGAAAAGCTCTATTAGCTTCTGCCATTCTATGAGTCTCTTCCTTTTTGCGTATAGCATTGCCATTCCCTCTAGCAACATCCATTAATTCATGATTCAATTTGAATTTCATATTTCAACCTAGACGTTTTCGATATGCCCCTAATAACCGACGAATGACAAGTAATTTTCCTTGGGTTGATCTTATCTCAGTAGGAACTCGATAAGTCGATCCACCCACATGTCTTTCTTTTACTGTTACATTGGGAGTTATTCTACGTATTGCTTGGTGTAGAAAAGATAGTGGATTTTTCACCGTCTTTTGTTGAATATTTTTTATGGCTCGATAAAGAATTCAATAAGCCAATGATTTTTTTTCCGTTTTTCAGAATACGATTAAACACCATGTTAACTAATCGATTATGATAAATAGGATCGGATTCTGCATTTTTTTTTTTCTGCAGTACTTTGTCGTGACATGAGTGTGAAAACGGTTTAAGAATATATTTCATAAAGGCTGAAAATCATTTATTTTGGCTTTTTGACTCGATATTGTAGGGTGGATCTCTAAAGGTATGAAATATCTCCCTCCAAACTGTACATATGACTTTCATCGAATACGACTTTCCACATTATTCTATCTGCTTAGATGAGATATATTTTTTATGCATATAATTCTGTTTACTCACTCTCAATTGAGTATCCATTCCTTTTCTTTCTTTTTCTATTATTGGAAATCCTGTATCTTACATATCTATATGATCAAGTCCTTAGGTTTATAAAATAGTGTATAAAAAGGTGTTTCAAATCATTGCTATTTAACTTGAACCCGTTCTAAGAGGGTCAAGGTATTTTTCATTTTCTGTTGAAACAATCAAGGAAAACTTCAAAAATGATTTCGATATTGAACCTTGGACATATAATAGTTCCAAATCTCCTAAAAAATAAGATCGTTTTTTCACTGTGGCCTACTCTAGTCTTGTTACAAGACATTCATTATTAGGTTAGCTATATACTTAACATGTTCCTAGAAATTCACATGGCATCATCATGAAATGATACAAGTTTTAGATAAGTAAGAAGATACAGCGCACTAGAACACCCTTGTTGACGATCTTTTACTTTGGCAGCATCTAGGGTTCCTCGAACAATGTGATATCTCACACCGGGTAAATCTTTAACCCTTCCTCCTCTTACTAATACTACACAATGTTCTTGTAAATTATGGTCAATACCAGGTATATAAGCAGTGATTCAAATCGAGAGGTTAATCCTAATCTGGTGACTTTACGTAAGGTAGAGTTTGGTTTTTTTGTGGTGATACTGGAAAAGTCGACAGATAAGTTTTCTTCACTGTCACTCTACAAAACCATACATGAGATTTTCACCTAATATGACTTCTTGTTCAAATTTTTTTTTTCGAAGTAAGTTGGATTTTTTTCGTTGTTCGAGAATATTCATATTCCCTTCCTTTATGCACTGTGTCTCAAAGAGTAACTGGAACCAATTTAGTCGAACAAATTTTCGTATTCTAATAAAAAACTAATGAATCCTATTTTTTATTTTAGGTAAAAAAGATTATGAAAAATCTTCAGGATTTCCTCTTCCTTCTCTATTCCCATCCTATAAGTACAACGCTTGAAGAAATACTCTATCTTATGAATCGACATTATTACATGTTAATTCCTTCTTGATATGTAGATATATCTTTCCTACAAATCACAAATTGGATTCGAAATTGACGGGTTAATGTGAGCTTATCCATGTGGTTATAGACTTTTCGAGTTTTAAGAGGAATCAATTTAATGAAAGATTCTAGCTTTCATGCTTTTGTTGGGATTTTCCAAGATCATTTTGATGACCTATGTTGAGGGGGATATATATCCATATCTATCTGAGATATGATATGATCGACTGCATAAGTCCCACGAATAGTAATCGATATGGCCAGGGAGAGTATACAGAAAAGGAATTTCTTTTTGATTTGATTAGTCAGTAATCTAGCTCAGTGAGTCCTTTTTCTAATGATTAACTGCTGGAATCAGTCCTATATCTTGTTTATGTGGACCAGTGGAAAAATGAGAGCTTAGCGGGAAGAGGACTGTACCACGAGAGAGAGAAGGGGTCAACCTATTCCAAAGAGACAACATGGATTTCGGAAATGTAGTTGTACTCTTACATCGATCTAGATCAAGAAGTATTTCAATCCACGGGGGTAAATATTTTTTTGCTAGACGAGAGGACAACAATGCTGGTTACAAATTATGTTCCGGTAGGATGTCAATTTATTTATATAAATTAGTTAATGGTTGGTTGCATAGGGTCTTCTCCTTAGTGCAAGAAGAACAATTAGATCCGTATCATCTCTGTATAATCTTTACTCGATCTTGTTCTCTTTTTTTCCCCTGTTCTTCCAAACAATGTTGAGTCCTTTCCGCACAAACTAGTGCTAGATCAGATCAAACATGCTGAACAAAATATTTTTCATGTTCCTGTCAAACTTTCTTGATCAAGATAGGTAAAATATTACTGATTTTACGGGACCATATGTTATGATTCGAATCAGTAGGAAATACTACTTTTGATAGGATTTACATAGGCTCCAACCTTTTTTCTCCTTTTTTTTCTTTTATTTTCGCAATAGTGTGAAAAGAAGGAAGGTATGTCTTCAAGTTGTTCAAGAGAAAATAGTGAGTTCTTTTGAGTCTCTCGACCCCTTGATAACTTATTATTAATAAGTCAGTTCTCCTTTCAGATGAGAGTAGGGAAGGGATATAACTCAGTGATAGAGTGTCACCTTGACATGGTGGAAGTCATCAGTTCGAGCCTGATTATCCCTAAACCTAATGTAAGCCCTTCCATCAAACAATTTTTTTTTTCATCTTATAGCTCTCTTCACTCCAGAGAACTCTTGCCATTTACATGAGCTCTTTTTCATGGTAGTAAAGAAGAAATAACCAAAATGGAGCTAGATCTTCAATTGGAAGATATCCAAATTGTCATAAGGAACAAAAGGGGTTTCCGCCCATTTCATTAAATATTGATCATCATATATTAGTAGTGAGTCGAGTGGTTGGCATGAGATTTCTAATTATATTTAATCAATATTATATTATATATTCTATTGAAAAAAAGGGAGAGAGACGGGGTAACAAAGAAATGAAAAAAAGAAGATCCTGGATAATCAAATTGGAAGAGATACAAAGTTATCAATTTCTATGCAATCGATGGACCAAATCCAATTTGATGAGATTTTTAATTCAAATCCTTTCACACCGGGAGTGCCTTATAAAGCTCTTTGATCCTAGAATTCCCAATACGTAGCTTTTACGCAATCTATCTAAAACAATCCATATTTTTTGGTCAAAGGTATAGTAGTACTTACATTATTGATCCTCATATATCACTTCAATCATAAAAGTAGTATGATTGAGAAAAGAAATTTCTGTTCGATGAAACTCTTTCTTATACATAACTTTATGGAAATTGGAAATGAAACACCGGAAGAATATTTAAAGCCTTTCACTAAAAATTGGTTGACATTTCCATATATTTTCCTATCTTTCCAATTGAAAAGATCTTACAATCGATTCATAGAGCATTTTGATCCCGTTAGTTTCAATTCAGGATATGGCAGGAACACGAACAAGAGGGATGAGATGATATTGAAGAATAAAGGACCGAGTGAAACACATTTGGAAAATAATGAGAAAGATATCAATTTGAAGATCGATCATTATATGAATATATCATATCAAATATATGATAATATATCATGGAAATTGAAATTTAAATTGGTAGATTCCATTATTATTTTTAATGTTTTTGTCGAGAGAATGGATTGATTCAATTTTCAACATATTTCGATAAATAATATGCAGAGTTATCTATCTAGGAGAGAAATGGATAAATGAGTTATATAAGATGTCTTTCACATCAGAATATATGAATTAACCCCATTGTTTCTTATGGCAGTTCCAAAAAAGGGTACTTGTAGATCAAAATAAAAAAAAAATCGTAAGAATGTTCGGAAGGGAAAAGCATATCGGGCTGCAATAAAAGATTTTTCTTTAGCTAAATATATCTCCACCGGTCATTCAAATTTGTTTTATTACATAGTAAATGATGATTCCTTTGGATAAATAATTGGTCCAGTTAAGAGTTTTGGAAGAAATAGTGCAAAAGGGTTGTCGGATTCATTAGACAATTAGTGAATCATGGACATATCCGGGTCAATGACCATATGGTAGATATGCCAAGTTACCCCTGAAAACCTCAAGATGTGATTAATATAAGAGATCAAACAAGATTGAGAGCTATCATTAAGAAGAATATAGACCTATTCCAGAGGGATAAATTGCCAAATCATTTGACTTTTCATCCCTTACAATATAAAGGATTCATCAATCAAATAATAGATAGTAAATGGATCAGTTTGAAGATTAATGAATTGTTGGTCGTAGAGTATTATTCCCGTCAAGCTTGAATTGAGAAAGAAATGAAAGGGAGGAGTTGGTTCCTGGGCATTTGGAAATTATGTTCTTCTCCCTTATTTTTCCCCTCCCTGAAGGAGAGATTTTATAATCCTTCCGTATGTTACTTGTTATCTACGATAATTTTCTTTTATTGCTTCTTAAAATTGTATTTACTCTTCCCATACCATGAACCAGTGTTCGTTCTATTTTCTCTATTACAAGTAGAGGTAGATTGATCCTGTAATTAGAAAATCGTCCTATTAGGATTCAATAGATTGGAAAAACAATGGATGAGAAGAAAATAGTAGGGCGAAGATACAGAAAGAGAGGGATTCGAACCCTCGGTAAGTGGAAGCCTACATAGCAGTTCCAATGCTATGCCTTTAACCACTTGACCATCTTTCCTATTTGATTTCTTGGTTCTAATTAATAAAATTAGTGAATAGCAACTTCCTTACAAATTATTTTTGTTCGGGTACGAATAGTTCAATATTTCAGAAATAAATAGATAATAAATAAGGTAATGATTTCATCCCCTACCCCCCCCCCCCAAAAAAAAAAGACAAAAGGAAATTTTCTACAACTTCCTCCTATTTTAGGAAATCTTCAATCATCCCTGTTAATCCGACATATTCGGATCGCCTAATCAATAATTTAAGACATATTAACTTATCCATTCCATATTTTTTTCATATATGGATCTGTAGTGATCATCTTATCAATTGTATAATAACTAATTCATTGGCAATGATCCTGTGTCATGGTGACTATATTTTCCTGATAGTCCTTTATCTATATGGATGTTATAGCATCATTTTTCACCCTCAGGTGATTCATGATTGTCTTTATGGCTTTGGGCACCCATTCCTACAGACTTGAACAAATTCACTAAAAAACAATGTTAAAATTCCCATACGCAGGTATGCCCAGACTTTTCCGCGTGTATACGCGAGTCCACATGTAATTTTCCGCGTATGCCATTAAAATCATTAAAAATATATATAAAAATTCCCTATTTTCGAGCTGGGTTGATGGTTACTCCAGTAGTTCAACCACCCCAGCACGTGGCCAATTGTTTCCAACTGATTGAAACTACTTTGAGGGAGTATAAAAGCCCCTCATGTGCATGGCCTAAGGGAGAGATAAATTTTATAGACATTATACTCTGTTGGAATCCCAATTCAAGTCTGATTCCCCGTGCCTCCTGCACTTTCCCAGATTTATACAGGAAACCCTTGTTTCCTGGAGATGTTCATCCATTTATATGCCATCTCGAGTGCACAAGTTTTGAAATTTTCTTAGCGAGGCAAGGGCGGGACGAATCCGGACGACGGCCTGCTCGAAGATCGTGGAAGGATTCAGGTGATCTCTCCACTCTTTACTTCTATACATGCTATTCATAATAATGAAGAACCATCTTGTTCCTGAACTTCTGTGTTAGTATCTATTTGTATATGTGGAAAGATTGATTATTAAGCAGTTATTATCGTTTATATCATATTTCACATGGATTACACTAACGTTTAGGAGAAATATATGCTGTACAACTAGGTTTCCGTGCATGTTCTTTCTTGTTTTCCAGGTTGGAGAGGAAGAAGGGTTGCTGGGGGTTTGGACCCCGCGGGATCTACATCGAACGTAGGACTATGGGTGAGTTCTGTTATCGTTGTTATCTAGTTTTTAGCATTTAAGTATGGTTGTGTGTGAGTCCTTTTGAATAGCATGCCCTGATCCGTGGAGGTTTTGACCCAACAAACCTCTAGGGTGATTTTCCCCGAAATAGAACTGGCGACTCCACTGGGGACCGCATTTTTGTGATTCCCCTGTTGGGTGGTTTCAGCTATTTGATAGGTTTCCAACAGTTTTAACTTTTATTTCCAGTCCAGTTAACTCTTTCTCAGTCAGACTGAAGTCCTGGTTCCTTATCCAGGCTTGATATTTTTTATTTTTCATTATTTACCTTTGCATACGTGGGTTTGTCTGTACACAGACGCGTATCCACGCAGTTTTTGTTAAAGGGAGTCGCGTATACGCGGGTTTCCTTTAACACAGTCGCGTATGCACGCTTGTTTCCAAACTGTCAAGTAGTGTATGACTGGGTGAATTTTGAAATTTTGGATTTCTTGGCTTTTTAGTCCTGTCTGCCTGTGGAGACCTGTTCCTGCAGTGTCTTTGTATCCTCTGGATTGTGTAGAAAGTGGTCTTTGGTCTTTTCTCTCTCTTGTTTGGTTGAAAACTAGCTTATCTGGCAAATCTTGTTTCTTGTGCTTGCATTTCTGGGTCAAGTACCAAGATCTCTTTCTGGGGATTCTTGGCTGTTCTGCTTTATCAGAACAGAGAGCCTCTGCTCATTTACTCTTTCCTACCTTTGTGTCTTGCTTTGCACTTCGATTTTTGCCCATTTCTTGGTTGGTTTTCTTGAGTTCAGTTGACTAGGTCTTGTTGCAACTTTTGAAGAGTCTTTCTTGGTTCTTTGAAGTTTTTGTTTGCTGCAAGGTTGTACTATTCTTCTAGGCTGAGTTGCTGAGTTTCTTGTCTTCTTTTGCTCATATAAATCTTGCTACTAGCTAGCCCTATAAGATTTGGAGCATTTTTGAAGTTTTTCCTTGAAATTCAGGGTTGTTTGGCTTGGGATTTGATAGTTTTTCTTGGTCTTTTCGAGCTCTTCTTTTTATAAAATTCAAAAGCTCAAAAAACATTTTGTTTTGTCATTTGCTTTTGTTTTGCATTTTTGTTTTCGTTTCGTTACATCTTTTGAAGCTTTGTTGAGATTTCTTGCCTTTGGTTTTTGACTTGATTTTGGAAAGGAATTGTCATTGGTTTCTTCCTCTTGTTTCAAGCGTTTTTGGTGTCTTTATATTAAGAGTTTCTGATTTTGGGAACTAGCTTTCTGGACAACCAAAAAGAGATAAAAATGAAGGATCTTTGGGAAATTTCTCTCTGCTTTAGTAGATTTTACATCTTAGAATTTGCATGCTCTTAGTGATTTGCATCAGGTGCACTTAAGCATTTATTCATTTTCATAGTTTTTGTGAGTGTGAAGTTTGTTATCTGAAAATAAAAATAAAATTTTTTAGTCTCGTAGAACCTCTGTAGAAGTTGCTTTTCATCGAAAGACAATAACTGCATTTGCATGTAGTTTGGTTTTTATTAATTTCTTTTCTGCGTCAAAACACCACAAGTTTCATTTCCATATCCCTTTGACTTAACATAACAGCCGATTAAAATAAGCGTTATAATTTAAAAGAAACTAGCAAGTTTTTTAAGTGTCATACACCAACTAGCTAGGTTGTAGGGCCTTGGATTAGGTGAGTGGAGAGTTAACTCTCCAAGGCCGCTCAAACAAAACATAGAAGTTGATTAATTGAGCGAAATCCAACTCCGTTAGGTGGACCAGGAAAGCTCTCCTCCAGAGAGTCAAGCACGAGGGGAAGTGAAGTCTAAGAAGAGAGACACCCCCTCTCTGATTTGCTGAATCTGACCTCAAGACCGTTCTGCCCGGCTTCTGACATGGATTGGTGCCCATAGTTGCCACTCCTAGGTTCCACATAGGTGACTGTGGGGGGGAATACCCGTGGTACCTGAGGCAGACGTCGCATCACTTTCAGCAGTACTTCTGGGGGGTGCCCTTGCGAAGCTTGGGTACTTGTGCCGGAAAAGGTTGTCGTTAGGAGGTCAGCGTAACTATTTCTGATACCTTCACTACTAGGCCTGGTCTGTAATTATCCCAGATTACTTTTGGGAGGTCCTATATTTCGCTTTCTTGTATTTTGGTGTCCGGTCCTAATCACCCGGAGCAGAAATACCTGAAGGTTGTTTGCTTGATTGTATCTTAGGGATTATTTTTTGTAGTGAGTGCTCTTTGCTCCTAGCTTGCCTAGCTTTATAATTTTTGAGTCTAATTAAAATCTGTTAAAGTGGCTGATCAAGCGCCTCTTCGATCGAGGAGAATCCGGGGGTTATCTCCCAAGAGTCCAGAGCCTTCTTCAAGAAGGCGTAGGAGTGATTTAGCAGGTGGGTACCACCCTGTGGCATCTGACGCAGTGGAGAGAGATCCTCCACAAGGTTTTGAAAGTTTCGTAGCTGATTCTGGTGTTGGTTCCGAGAGGAGCGCTCCGCTCACCTCGTGAGTATTATTTCCGCAGGAAGAAGAAGTAGAGGTAGAGGAAGTGTTTGAACCCTCAGAGACAGTTCCATCTCCTCTTCCTCCTGATTATCCATTCATTGTTGAATACATCGGACCCGAGTCAGAGAGACCGGAAGATCCTCCTTATTATACATACCTTTAAATGGCCACGACTGGGAACGCAGCTTCGGCTCTGAGTGCTGTAGGCATTCAGACTCCTGCTTCTGTTGAAGGAGGGGGCACTATTGCTATATCTTCGATTGCTTCTAGTGCTACTGTGTTTGGCTCTGGTTTCACCCAAGCACATGCTTCTCAATCTAGTCCCTTCTATTTTGGAATGCCCACTAGTGGGATTCCTCCTTTTTCCTTTTCCGCTGCTGCAGCTGGATCTACACCCATGTCTTCCATGGCTAGTGGATCAACTTCTTTTCAAGGGTTCCCTTTCAGAACTAGACATATTCCTAGTTCGAATCCTTCTTTAGGGTCCTTTCCATTTACTTCTCAGACCCAAAGTTTCAACTCTTGGTCTAGAGGTCAGAGTTCAACCACTTTTATAGGTTGGAACCATGTATTTACTACAGCGGGGGCAGGGAATCAGTTTTACGCTGGTCACCAAGGGAATTCTTCTTTCCCTTCGTCGAGTGCTTATCAGACCTTTTCCCCTCTTTCTAATGCCTATAACCCCTATCAGGGACTTTCCTCTTCATTTAATACTTCAGGAGGGGGAACTGGTCCGGTCTTTGGTAACTCTGCGTGGGGAGGAGGTTCTTCTCCTTTTGCTATGAGTTCTTTCTGGAAACCTGGTGCCTCATCAAATCCAGGGTATTCTTTTCAAAATGTTTGGAATTCATCCTATCAAGGATGGAATCCTCAGGCTCCGCCTCTTTTACCTTTTCTAGCAATGTTAAACTTTCCAGATCTGTCGAAATTGACGAATGATCCGATTCGGCATAGTCTGGGGTGGCCTCCAGTCCCGACCAAACTACCTTCAGACATTCCAAAGTTTGAAGGCAAGAATGGAGAGGATCCCGCTAACCACATCACCACTTTCATTTATGGTGTTCTTCTAACTCCCTGATCGATGATTCGATTAGGTTGAGATTGTTTCAACGCGCCCTAACTGGAAACACTGCCAAATGGTATATTGAGCTAACTGGGGGCATTTTTGCTACATTTGGAGAACTGGCTGTTACATTTCTAAACCATTTCTAGTTTCCTGTCCGATATGACGCCGGGACTGAACTCCTAGCTAATTTTAAGTAGGACGACGCAACCCACATTTCTGACCATATTCAGGAATGGCGGAGAAGGAAGAGGCTTATTAAAGCTCATATTCCAGGAGAATTCCTTTTGGAATTGTTTCTGAAATCTCTGCAGTCAGACATTTCTAAAGATTTATCCCTGTCTAGGATATTTTCTGAGGAGGAGGCCATTTTTAGGGCCCAGCAGCTGGAACTGATCTATTCTCAGTCTGGGGTCCTCCATAAATATTTTCCCAACGCTCCTCGCTCCAAATTAGATTTATCAAAAACTAAGCCTAGTCCTCATGGTGATGGACTTATCGGGTCGATCAATAGTGGTGTAGCTAACCTGCTTACTCAATTGCAGCAGTTGTCTTTACAATCTACTCCTTCTGGTCAGGATGTGCCTACGGAGTCATCGCCTTCCCAATCTTTGTCGATAAACGTTGTCCAAGCTTCTGATCCCAAAGGAAATAAACAATCCGAAGGGAAGAAGAAGGGACGAAATAATAAGAAAAAGGGAAAGAATGGGAAGGGTAATGCGAATAAAACCAACGAGCATGTTGGTGAGGGTCCAAAGGACAAAAAGAAAGTGAATTTTCCATGCAAGTTATGTACTGGAGACCACCTTACACACCTTTTCCCTAAAATTCAGGATGCGTAGTGCTTGTTAGCTCAGCAGGGTTCTTCTAGTTTCCAGGCTATGTTGACAAACCCTTTTCCCCAAGGGCAACAACTAGCTATTGGCGCGAATCAAAATTCTGGGGCTTCCTCTGGGGGCACCCAGGAAGGGGAAATTCCATCGAACATATTCATGATGAGTGCTCACGTGGATGTCGCTACGAGATCCCATGATTATGGCGGAGAAGAGTCTTCGAAAGCTAAGGATACTCTTGATGCTACTGAGCCGCTTCACATTACAAAGCCTACTGTTGAGTATATGCCTCAGATGCCCAAAGCATCTACTAAGCGTTCGACGATTAATCCAAATGCTAGGGCTGCCCAGAACTACTCTATTGTGGAAGATCTGGTGCAGAGTCCTTATGCTATGTCGGCTTTAGAGGTGCTCCAGTCCTGTCCGGCTCAGCGCAGTGCTTTGCTCACTACCATTGGGGCTATTGATCTGAAAAAATCTCTTTTTATTACATTTGATATGTCTAATTTTAAGAAGAGACTCCCCCATCATATGGCTTTTCATATTAAATCATCGTACCAGAAGTGCAATATCTTTCGGACGGTTGTTGATGAGGGTGCTTCCACATGCGTGATGTCTCTCACATGTTGGAAGACGATTGGATCTCCCAAAGCTGTTCCATCTACCACTCTTCTGACTGCGTTTGATGGTCATTCTCATAGACCGCATGGTATTGTCCCAGCTTTGCCTATCTGTGTTGGGGGAAAAACTGTGAATATAGAGGTTGAGGTAGTTGATGCAAGCTTGGACTACAACCTTCTGTTGGGGAGAAACTGGATTTATGAGATGGATGCCATTGCATCCTCATTATTTCGGATTATTTGTTTCCCTCACGAAGGGAGGGTTGTTACAGTGGATCAACTGGATTGTCCTCCTGTAGACCTGAATGCGTCTACTAACTCATCTGTTCCAAAGTTGGATAATACTAAGGCGCCTGTTGAGAATTTAGGGGTTGGAATGTATTCTTCCTTGATGGGTACTTTCGATATTCCTCCTCCTACGGTTCATATAAATGAAATTTCATCCTCCAAGGCTCCTCTTCAAAGAGAGTTCTTCAGAACTCATTATTTTTCAGACCCTTGGACCTTACCTTCCCCTACTGCCACATTAGCGAAAGGTCAAGTGGGTGGAATGGCATTTCCAATGTCTGCAGCTGAGATTGCTTATCAGTATATTGTTGACTCTGCAGAATCCATCCCAGCTCCTCTTTCACCAGAAGAGTTGGATGGAGATGTGGCTCCGGCTTGGACGCTTAGTTCTTCTTCCGCCTAGGATTGCCTTGATACCACTCTTCCATCTGAAGAGGCCATCCTGGAAGCTATGACTGGTATAGATAGACCATGGGATGATTTGCATCATCGGTCTTACTTTTTACCTGATTTGAGCAAAGTTGAAATGAGTTTTCCAAGTCCTCCGTCTCCTGGTCCTGTTCGCCCAGTCCTGAACCCTTTAGCACCAACACAGGTTTATGCTAAAGGGAACATGGCTGTGATTTCTCCTACTATCCCGGTGAACATTTCCAGGGATCCCAATATTATTGAGAATGTCTTCATCGGAGCTGAATTTTCCCGTGAAGAGATTCAGATTTACACCGAGCTCTTTAAAGAGTATAGGGATGTATTCACTTGGTCTTATGAGGAAATTCCTGGTATAGATCCATCTATTGTCCAGCATGAGATCAAGACTTACGAAAACGCTAAGCCTGTGAGGCAAAAGCTTCGTCCGGTCAATCCTAGGAAGGCATCAGCTATCAAAGCTGAGGTGGAGAAGCTACTTAAGGCAGGATTCATTTTCCATATTCCTTTGACTGAATGGGTTTCAAACCCTATTCCCGTAGATAAAAAACAAGGAACGATTCGAGTTTGCATTGATTTCAGAGACCTTAATAAAGCATGTCCTAAAGATAATTACCCCACACCATTTATTGATCAGATCATTGACGAGTGTGCCGGTAATGAGATTTTCTCCTTCATGGACGGTTTCTCCGGATATAATCAGATTACTATCCGTCCTGAAGATCAGCATAAGACTGCCTTTATTTGTCCCTGGGGTACTTTTTCATATAATAAGATGCCTTTTGGTCTTAAAAATGCTGGGGCTACGTTTCAGCGGGCCATGTCATATGCCTTCCATGACATCAAAAATATTATCGAGGCGTATTTGGATGATTTAGCTGCTCATTCTCGAAAGAGGATGGATCATCCTGCTCACCTCCGTCAAATATTTGAACGATGTCGTTTCTATAAGATTAGGTTGAATCCGAACAAGTGCATTTTCGTGGTTACTTCCGGTCAGTTATTGGGATTCATTGTGTCTAGGGAAGGGATTAGGGTAGATCCCTTCAAGGTTGAGGCAATACTTCGGTTGCCTCCCCCGTCCTCTATTCGTCAACTTCAAAGTCTACAAGGAAAGTCTAATTTTCTTCGGAGATTTATCGTAAATTATGTTGAAGTTACCAAGGGATTTATGAGATTGTTGAAGAAGGGAGTTCCATTTCTTTGGGATGACTTCGCTCAACGCTCATTCGATGCTTTGAAAAAAGCATTGACCTCTGCTCCTTTATTGAGTCGACCTTATTATAGCAAGGATTTCATTTTGTATCTGGCAGCAGCAGAATCTACCATTGGTATGGTTTTGGTTCAGGAGGATGATGCTCTTGCAGAGCATGTTATTTACTATCTTAGTCGAGGATTGGTAGGACCTGAACTCCGGTACACTCCGATAGAAAAGTTAGCTTTAGCAGCAGTTCATGCTGTGCAGCGACTCCGGCATTACATTATTCTACGAAAAACTTATGTTTTGGTAGCAGCCAATCCATTTCAGTTTGTCCTCAGTAGGCGAGTGATTGGGGGCAAATACAATAGATGGATTGTGATTTTGCAGGAATTTGATCTTGAGTTTATGTCTGCCAAGTCCAAAAAATCATTGGTTTTCGCGAAATTGATCTCCGAGTTGCCCTGTGGGGAAGAGATGATCTATGATGAATCCTTTCCGGACGAACATTTGTTTCTTATCTCTTCACAGGATCCTTGGTATGGAGATATCATTGTGTATCTTCAGACTGCGAAGTTTCCCTACACTTTTTCGAAAGATGAGCGTCGTAAGTTGCGTCACATGGCTAAGAATTACATGATTATTGGTGATGCTTTATATCGTCGAGGGGTTGATTCAATCCTGAGGTGTTGCTTAACTCTCAAAGAAGCCGAGGCTGTGCTGAATGATTCCCACAGTGGAGCTTGTGGGGGTCATTTATCTGGGCTTGCTACAGCCAAAAATATTTTGCGTGCTGGGTACTTTTGGCCTTCGATTTTCAAGGATTGTATAGAATCGGTCAAAAAGTGTCATCCATGTCAAGTCTATGCTCGAAAAATGCGTGCCCATCCAGCTCCGCTTTTTCCAGTCATCACTGTCGGTCCCTTTACTAAGTGGGGTATTGATTATACTACTTGTAACCCACCTTGCTAAAGGTCACAAGTACATTATTGTAGCAGTAGACTACTTTACGAAATGGGTCGAAGCTATGCCTACTTTTGGGAATGATGGTGAGACTGCAGCTCTTTTTCTTTTCAACCAGGTTATTTCTCGTTTTGGTATTCCTAGAGAGATTGTCACTGATCATGGCAGTCATTTTCAGAATAGCATGATCGCCGAGTTGGCTCTCAAATTTGGTTTCCGGCAGGAGCATTCATCTCCATATTATCCTCAAGCCAATGGGCAAGTGGAAGCCGTGAATAAATCCTTGAAGACAATTCTTCAAAGGAAAATTGATAAAGCTAGATACAACTGGCATATTATGTTATATCCTGCACTTTGGGCAGATACGAAGGAAAACTGCAACTCAAGCCACCAGCCAAATTAGTACGGTTGGAACTGCATTTCCCATTGAATGTGAGATTCTCTTCTCTTAAATTAATTGTTAATTTCTTCCATACTAAGAACTGCTCCTTCATTCCGGAATATTCGATGAGTGCTGGCTGGATGCCGCAATGATGAATGACATTGCTAAATCGAGTTAAAGCTCAGTACGATAAGGCAGTCAAACCTAGGGTTTTTTCGGAAGGTGACCTTGTTTTGGTCTATGCCCAAGAAAAAGATGCCCTGGGGGCAGGAAAATTTAAGTCTATGTGGTATGGCCCCTTTATCGTCAAAAAAGTCCTTAAGAAAGGAGCATATACCTTGGTTGATTTTGAAGGGAACGAGTTGCCGGAGCCCAGAAATGGGCTCTATTTGAAGAAGTATTATGCCTAGGCTTCAGCCTGGCATGTTGCTTTTGTATATAGTAGTTTTGCTTTGTACATATCTGGTTTTTTTTCGATCTTTGATGGGTTGGTGATGTTTTTGATCTGCTTTGGCAGGTTGTGTCGGATGTCATGAGTCATTTTGGTTTCGCCGATGGTGCTAGTAGACACACCCGGAACTTAGCTTCCGCGGCTTGGGTGCTTCATTATCCATCCGGTCAGTTGTTAGTATCAAGAGGGGTCTGCATTGGTCCTGCTTCCAATAATATAGCAGAATACACTGCAGTTATTTATCTACTCTCGGAGGCAATATCTTTGGGTGTTGATTCGTTGGTAGTTTTCTTGGACTCTCAGCTGGTGGTGTCGCAGTTGAACAATTCTTATCGGGTTCGAGATCCCTTTTTACTCTGGTTGTTCTTGAGGGTACGTTTGTTACAAATATCATTTCAATTTTTAACTTTCATTCATATTCCTCGAGCTGACAATTGGATGGCAGACTCATTAGCTAATCAAGCACTGGATTGGCATATTAATCATTCCATACAATAAAATTTAATCATAAAAAACATCATACATTTTGATACATTTGTCACATCACATCAAACATCGCTGTATATATATCATCAGAGTGTTCAAAAAACTATACAAAATTTGGATCCATAAGTCATACAAAATTTGGGCTTATGCCCGATCATGTTCAGTCTCAAATAATATACAGTCATCTGATACATCATATCTATCTACTGCTGAGGTCCCTGTCCAGAAGTTGTGTTCCTATAGAACACCATTGCGGTGGCAACTCGGCGGAATAACCGTACCCAGTCTCGGGGCACTCCTACCACCCGTCTCTGGATGGCTTCCGACAGATATTCCACTGCAGCCATAGGTACTTAGCGGGTTAATCCCTCCAAGTTCCTCTGTACAGTCTGGAGGGTCCTGTCTGAATCCACTGTATCCGCTTCGCCCCTGCGACGCTTGTGTCGCGGGAAACCCTCAGGTCGAACTGGTCCAATATCTGTATCATGATCATTTTTTGTAAGTCATTATGAATCCAATCAAAAACATGTTTGTTTTCCATTTTTTCATACATATTTGAAAAAATCCAAAAAATTATATAAGTCAAAAAATTGCAAACTTACCGACTGTTCCCCATGCCGCGCCTGGTGGAAGGACAAGATCTGGATCGCCACGAAAGTCCATTCCGGCATAAGGATAGTCGTCCACAGCGATGATTTGTTCCCCCCACCAAAGGAAGAACTCATCATCCCAAGTGGTCCGAGGAACTTCACTTCCCCCCAATCTCTTCATCATGTCTGCCCAGCGGGCAATTCTTGGGTCTCTCGGGCTGCTGATGGTAGAGATCACTTTGGGTCTCAATGCTGGTATCTTCTCGAAGAAGAATGTCATCAAAATTGTACCATATCCAAAAAAATTTGTCTTTGCCTTTCGGATAGAAGTCAATTGTTGCTTCATGTTCATCAGTAGAGTTGTGCACCAATCATATACATGAGTTAAGCATTCCACTGCTATACTCATTTGCGTCCTGGATGCCTGGTGTAGAGAAGTTGATCCTGCTACTCTCCCAATGGTAAAAAGGAGGATTTTTATGTGCAAGTCTCTTAAATCTTTGATTGCAATTTGAGTTCCCACTTTCTTGGAACCCTCTACGCAGTAAACGTGGACGTAATCTTCCATGGTTAGCCCTCCCAAAGGCTTCCCGTGCAAGTCTACTGGCTCCCCCCTCCGGGAGAGTCCAGTAATAAAATATATATCTTCCACTTCGATGCGTATGGGCATCTGATCTATGATGAAGCAGTCTTCTTCCAGTTCCCAATAGTTCACAAGCATTTCGAGCAACCGGACATTACTCTTCATATTTGGCATTTTTAAAAACTTGAGCAATCCGCAATTCCGGAGAATATTTAGTGATGCTCGATCCCGCATGACTTCTTGATCAATAGCACTGTGTTCACGCTCTCTCCATGATATGGTCATCCTGCAAAATTTCAATAATTCGTTCATTAGCTACGCATTTTTCATTTTTGGGTTACGCATACGCGACTTTCTTTGTGCACAGTCGCATGTATACGCGACTTGGTCATTACCAACCCGCGTATGCGTAAACCCGTGATTTTTAGCAAGAGATTCTATGATGACAATTCCTAAATTTTAATTTATGAACGGAAAAAATAAATAGCAAGGATGGTTTATGAGCTTAACTGACAATTCGGTGCGATTTGACGGTCGGTTGCTCCTGTTTTGACGAAAGAAGTTTTTTTCTTCAGAGCACTTTTTTCCAAATCAGCAATGTAACAATGAACCAAATATGAGGTAATTTGTCTATTTATGTCCAAAAAGTTGAAAATTTTCGCAAAAATTTGTTATGCTTATTTTTTCAATCTATCTTACGCTGCATAACCTAGATTCTTGGAAGTGCCCAGATTGGTATGTTTTCAGGTACATTTTGATGAATTTGAGATTTTTTCCGGTTTTTTATCCATGACTGCTAACTCATCATGGAATATATATGATCTTCACTTCCATATAGGTTAGGGAATCCACTTTCCATTGCATCTTGCATACTAGCCTCCATACTGATCACTTGCCATAGGGTTGATCCCATCAGGTCATGAGTATTACACCTATTTCACTCGCCAATTATTTAATCATGAATTGATGGTAGAGCCTTCCTTTACATGGGCTTCTTAGTTAGTTCCTCGCTATCACTTGTTGCCCATGCTGCGTTTTATGGAGGCTCGGGAGTCCTCTTTAGTCCCGCCATGACTTATGTGTTGAAGCTTCATTATTCTTCTTCCTCACTATCATTTTTCTGGCTATTACCCTAGATGCTCCCTGGTGTTGTTGAGTTGTATTACTGCATTGCATATTGGCTACTTGTTTATCCTGGCCTTTAGCCGGCTTCATTTGGACTCAATGTTTAAGCCAAATTTTGACCTTGTCTATCTGTACAAGTTAACCATTGCATGCACTTAGCTATCGCAACTTGACACCCTTTTACCTATGGATGGAACATTCCTCTGAGTATCGCTTACCAGTTTCCGCCACCTTGCATCGAGCATAGGATCGTTCCAATCCCAGGAACTAGTGCATCTGTTTCTTGATACTCGTTCTATCCATTGTACCATAGCATTCTTTTATTCTTTTTCAGGCTTATTATATGAAAAAGACAAAAAAATCAAATATAACAAAAAGAGTGGGAACGGGATGTATCTTCGTTATTTTGATGGCAGTACAGAGTCAGTTTGTCGCCCTTGAACAAAGCACATATACTTATATATATTTCCTTCATTTGGGATGGTTCTAGTTTGACCTAGGTTCAGCCTTTACCATGTTTCACTTGTCAGTTCTCCCCCGGCTGGTTATCTCTTCCAATCATATGGAGAGTTTGTTTTGCCTCCTGCAAGACAGACTTATACAGTGTCACTTTTTACTGCCATGGTCATCACAGAGTCGTGCTTTTGTTCAAGGTAAGTCTAGCCTGAGTCGGCCATTCTGCGGTGTCTCTTGACTCATTATTCAGTCGGCCTTCCCGGTCTTGTCAGTATCATGTTCTATCACATCAGATGTTTTGGTCTTCTGCTCGTGCTGGTTTGAGAAGGTCCCCATTGACTTCTCGCCGGTGGGTTTGTCTCTTATCGACTACGACACATTGCTCTGAGAGAAAACCTAGAGCCGCACCTTGGCCCTATTTCCATTATTGATAGGTGACCTTGTGCTCAGCATTTGATCATCATTATGGGTCTTTGACTGAGTGGTTTCCCCTGTGTTCGACGTCAGCATACATTATCACACTTGGGATTCGTGCAGTACCTTGATTTCCATTTGACCCTATTGGTGGATATCTCGCCTCTGTGTCAGCTTTCATTATTGGTTGGTTTAGAGGGTTTCTTCCATGCGCTAGCTTCATCTTGTGCATGTCGGAAACGTACTTCGGTTTGGTTCCGTCACTCTACTTCGTCCGATTCCTTCCAAATCTTGGCCTGCGGGTTACACTCGCGCTGGACTGATGTGGGATGCCTTAATGCCTTCCTTCCAACAGATATTTTCCCATCGACTCCGACTCATTGCTCTGGGAATAAGGTCTAGAGTCTTTTTGTCAGTACCTTAGGGTTTGCAGTCATCAGTGGCAGACTCTTCGCTATCGACAGTGGGGATTTATCATTGCCTCCTGATTGGTAGATTCTTTTAAGTGTTCGACTTCAACTCATTTATTCGCACTTGTTAGATTGTACTGGGGCACCTTGATGCTCATTTTCATTATTTGTGGGTTGTCTCGCGTTGGTTAACGATATACATCATTGATCGGTAATCCAACGATTTCTCACATGGTCGACTTCAGCTCATTTATTCCCATTGCGTAGAATTGTGCCATAGTGATCGATGAAGACCTCGGGTTGCATCAACATTTCTCGGTTCACTTTTGACAGTCCATTCAGTTTCTGCCAGTGATGCCATTCACCCTTATATGTTGCAGTGTCAGTACAACAGCATCCTATATGTTGGCTCCCGAGTTGCATGATTGTACCGTTTGTTCCACCTCTTGTGATTTGGTACTTGGAGATTCAGTTAGTTACATGATCAGACATCCAGTTTCAGCATCATTGCTCAGCTTTCTATATATGTGATACTTGGACATTGATTCAGACTTATACTTCTGGGCCATGCTCAGATGATTCATTGTGTACTTTCAGTTCAGCTATACTTGTATACATGTTGGATCTATTCAGTACTTTCTATATGATGTATTTTTGACTGAGCATGGGTATGCCCGCCTCAGCATGAGTTGACTCTCCGTTTTCTTTCATTGATTTTTGGCAGGCTGAAATCTGGTGAAGTCCTCTCTTGTCCTTGCGAAGTTCTTTCTATGTGCATAATACATTTCGGCCATCATGTACCCCTTCTAACCTCATATATTAGGGGGCATCTGTTATAGCATCATTTTTCACCTTCATATGATTCATGATTGCTTTTATGGCTTTGGGCACCCATTCCTACAGACTTGAACAAATTCACTAAAAAACAGTGTTAAAATTCCCATACGCGGGTATGCCCAGACTTTTCCGCATGTATACGCGAGTCCACATGTACTTTTCCGCGTATGCCATTAAAACCATTAAAAAATATATAAATTCCCTATTTTCGGACTGGGTTGATGGTTACTCCAGTAGTTCAACCACCCCAGTACGTGGCCAACTGTTTCCAACTGATTGAAACTACTTTGAGGGAGTATAAAGCCCCTCATGTGCATGGCCTAAGGGAGAGAGAAATTTTATATACATTATACTCTGTTGGAATCCCTAATTCAAGTCTGATTTCCCGTGCCTCCTGCACTTTCCCAGATTTATACAGGAAACCCTGGTTTCCTAGAGATGTTCATCCATTTATATGCCATCTCGAGTGCACAAGTCTTGAAAGTTTCTTAGCGAGGCAAGGGCAGGATGAATCCAGATGACGGTCTGCTCGAAGATCGTGGAAGGATTCAGGTGATCTCTCCACTCTTTATTTCTGTACATGCTGTTCACAATAATGAAGAACCATCTTGTTCCTGAACTTATGTGTTAGTATCTATTTATATATGTGAAAATATTGATTATTAAGCAGTTATTATCGTTTATATCATATTTCACATGAATTACACTAACATTTAGAAGAAATATATGTTGTACAACTAGGTTTTCGTGCATGTTCTTTCTTTTTTTCCAGGTTGAAGGAGGAAGAAAGGTTGCTGGGGGTTTGGACCCCGCGGGATCTACATCGAACGTAGGACTACGGGTGAGTTCTGCTATCGTTGTTATCTAGTTTTTTGCATTCAAGTATGGTTGTGTGTGAGTCCTTCTGAATGGCATGCCCTGCTCTGTGGAGGTTTTGACCCAAAAAACCTCTAGGGTGATTTTCCCCGAAACAATGGATAAAGCACACAATTGTTGGGTGGGCATTGCATTCTCATTATGCAATGCTTGATCGTTTAAATATTTCTTTGTTCAGATCATAATCGAACCAGACTTCTCGAGTTTACCCAATCTAGTCTTCTTTCAATACAAATTGTTTTCCATTATTATTCATATTAGTAATGAACAATTATTTAAAATATTCCCTATGTATTCCCATTTTAAAGCAGAAATTGGATTGGAATAGATAGAATGAGAACATATTTACGATTGTAAGGAAATCCATTTTATGGTATTGTGCACCAAAAAAAATTTCGTTCATGGAATCATTTGCATAAGGGAATGAAGGAAATTATCAAATTTGTAATTGACTATGCCTAATCTCAGAGAAATGACAATTTTATTGATAATACCTTCACAATTATAGCAGATATCTTATTGCGAATAATCTCGATGACTCTGGGGGAGAAAGAAGCATTTACCTATTATAGAGATGGTGTGATTTGATATGTTTTCCGTTCTTCTTTCTTTGGGAAAGAAAAGGTATACGGGAATAAAAATTGAGTAAAATAAAACTTACGCTCAGTGAAGGTGAGTTCTGGAGATAGAACAATTCCTTCTGTCGTGTATCCTCGGTCAATGCACTTTTAGATGCTCTCATCTCCTGAGAATTTTAGTATCGAGGGAAAGGTTATACCTTTGCAATAGGCCCTGCTTGTACAATTGAAACTATTTGATAGGCGCAGATGAAGGGAGAAAGCACTACGTATGGAAATCGACAACACAAAAGCTTCGTTATAGCCCATATGCATTACCCTTTTTTGAAGGGTAGTGAGAATGGTTGGGACAACAAACATCACTCTCATTTGTACTTTGGATATCGTTATAATGGAACCATCAGAGATTTTTGAAGTGATTAATCCCCAAAGAATACAGGGCGTTAAGAACAAAGAAATTGTTAGAGGTTCCATTCCTAGTACTAAGATACTTGGTATTTGGAAAAGAATATTTGCAAGAAGTATGGTTAGATATTTATTGGAAATACACTAGCCCCTATTAATTCATAATATTGGGTCAGATTTTTTATATTTTTTTTCAATTCCATGGATTACTCCCCATATTACCTATTGTAAATAAAGGAGGAGCCATATGAGGTGGGAATCTCATGTATGGTTTTGAAGTGGAGATCATTTCAATGGAATGAACGACCGTAACGGATTTCAGCTCAATCGGAAGGGGAATATGTGGAATATTTACAAAATTATTATGAAGCTATGCGACTTGTTATAGATATAAGTCCCATATATGGAAGATAAGAAGTGCAGAAAAATAATTATTCTTGGACACAATAAACTTCAGTTTATATAACAAGCACTAGAGAAAACCATACCCAATAACCATCATCCAAAGCCCATCATAACTAACCATTGGTATAGGAGCTCGTAATTATTACACTAATAATAACAATAATAATATAGGGAGCTATAGTTTCATGGGTATCATTAATAATTATTCCTATTATTTCCCATCCAATTAGTTATTTTATCCTAGGGAGCCATAACCCTAATATGACTCCAAGGTTAATCTAATAACTAATACCCTAGTCTTATACCTATAATTAACCCTACTATTCATATTAGAGTGAGTTATTATGAATCCTATGGATATATAATAGTCAAAATAGTCACCATTTTTATCTATGGATTGGATTAGCATTACCGCCTTTCCTCAACATAAAATGAGAAATAATCATATGATACGATTTCTAAAAGAATATGAATTGAAGTTTACTCTCGCCACAAAAAAAATGTATAGGGATATGGATGAAGAATTAATAAAGAGCGTAGTTTGGACTCCTAGGACCTGGCATCTTAGTTTTCTTCCCAATAACCGATTCGATCGTACAAAAACACCCAATTCATTG
This sequence comes from Pinus albicaulis, assembly GCA_034641835.2. Lineage (NCBI taxonomy): Eukaryota > Viridiplantae > Streptophyta > Pinopsida > Pinales > Pinaceae > Pinus > Pinus albicaulis. Next base: position 515,160,943 of record CM076571.1, read on the forward strand.
GAATCTTCGTATTGGTTTGGATCGAAGAAAAAAGCGTGGATAGAAAGATCGAAATTTTCTATACAATATCCGAGGCAATATAAATCCTCGGTGAAACCCACGTTTTGTGAAGGAAAATGATTTATTTCGGATCCCTTCCTATTTCAAGAGAAGCGCCCTGTGTTTTCACACCAAGAATTTTTCATAGATGAAGAACTGTTGAAAAGGCTTTATATTACTTATGGTTCAAGGAGATTAATAAAAAAACCTATTTTTTTCCCTAAAAAATTTTTCCAAAGTGTTGTTCATAGATATGATTCAAAATACGGGATCAATTCGGTTTAGATCATGAATTCGTGGAAATCATTATTTCTTAGACATAGACATATCGAGCATTTCAAACATATTCAAGAAATTGATATCCACTTGGAACTTATGCAGCCATATTCTTCTCCATATTTATATAAATGTTGGTTGACCAAAAATTTGAGAGAAAGGGTTGACCACTTCCAATCGTTAATTCATCGCATAAAAATATGGCTTGGAACCAATAGTTTATTATCTAATGCATCTTTTCTTTATAATAATCTATTCGAGTTATCAATATTTATCAAATCTGTTGCTATCTAACAGAGTGTTATTGGATCAAATTACAAAGACATTGTTGGAGAAGGAATGTGTTTTTCCGAATGAAGTTGAACACTCAATTTATACAATAGGATTAATATTTGATATCAGCTGGGAGAATCTTGAATGAAGTAAAAGAAAAATGACCGATCAGTAGGGTCATGGAAATCAATGAGAGGTTATGTTCTATATATGCTCAAATTTAAGATCCTATAATGAATCCTTTCTTAGTACTGTACAAAAATAGTAAGTATGTTGGAGGAAAAAAAAAATACTTGATAGATCTTTATTTTGAAGATAGGTTCCTCACTCCGAGATTTCGAACATGTAAGAGTAAGAATAGTAAAGACAAGCCAATTTTCTTGAACTTAATGGGAGAGATATTCTCTAATAGACTATGCTTACTCCTTATTTCCTCTATTTTGGTTCTAGCATTCTTTTTTCCCACACTATTCAGAAGAGAGGAAAGGATAGAGTCACAGGATCCGACATGGATATAGTTGTTGAGGTTCGGTCATAATTCCTGGATCTCGCAAGATCGTGAGAGAGGTGGTATATGTTCAATCTATTGATCGATATTCTCAATCTGTGGCCTTAATGAAATATACCTTAGAATATGAGGGTGGATTTGGAATGGAATCCTCATTAGGTAGAGAATATTTGATCCTACCTGTGATCCATTGTCATATTCCAAAAGCGTTAACTTGTAGGTAATCGTCGGAATACCTCGTATAAATAGAGAATATATCAAAATATATTGAGAGACTCTCGTACGATATTTGCCATTAAATTACAAATTCAATAAGCATGAGAAATATTATGCCTTTAAAGAGGACTCGAACCTCCACGCTCTTAAGCACGAGATTTTGAGTCTCACGTGTCTACCATTTCACCATCAAGGAATCCCAAAAGTGAATTCTATTCCATGCACATATATATATATATATATATATATATATATATATGAAAAATATTCTGATATATGAATATATAATATATGTTATAGATAGCGTATTCAATTATTGATATAGATTGGTCATATAGGTTCATCATATATCATCCAATTTTATTTTTACTTTCATTATCTGGAGGATATTTCCTATACATAAAGAAGAGGACTGAACATCCTTTCTTTTTCAATTCAATAGAAACCTAAGAAAATGAATATGGTACAAAATAAAAATATCTCAAGAATAGATTCAATCCTATCCATTCTCATTCCAATTGATTTATCATTCCTGGTTCCAGGAATGATAGATCAATTGGAATGAGAACGAATAATATATATGTGCATATATATCCATTGCTATGCGTTTAGTGGCTGGAGCAGCTATTTTGGAACAAAATAAAAGCAACGACTGGAATGATAGAGTTGTCGAAAATAGGACCCCTCACTCCTTTCTCTCATTTAGAGCCGTGCATGGGAATCGAACCTCGCGCAGTTCCTAAGTGATAAAGAAGGAAGAAAATAAGAAATTGATTCCTCTTTTTATTACCTTCCTCGCATATGTATAAGACCAAATCTATTGAATCAATAGAAAGTATTACCAATCCTTAAAATATCTTTTTCATTCAAAGATATTAGTTGTTTTTGACCTTGCTTTAACCTAATTGTGATTTTACCCAATTTTTTTTTTTTTTTATTTTTTTTTTTTGGTAAAAGTGATGTATTGGTCTGAGTGGAGGTAGGGGTAACATTCCTTTTCTTTCTCTTTTCCACATGTCCATAGAGTTTTTAGAGATAGAAACATTTCTAAAAAATAAATATGGATATCTATTCACTCTATTTTATTAGAGAGGTAATAATTTGTAAAATGAATTGCACTTATTCATAAGGGGTCCATTGATTAAAAGAGGCTTGAAAATGTTTGGATCCAATTCCTACAGTTATGGATATAAGCGCAATCCAAATTCCTGGAGAGTTATACATTTGTGTGTCTATAATATCATTTACTATTTCTTGAAGCTCAACTCAATATTTCCCCTAGAGAGACCATATAGCCAAGAAAGACCATAAACCAGAATGGAATAAAAGAAAATGAAACTATTTCAAACAATCTCAGGTATAATTGAAAATGAAGTTTTCAATTTGTACATGTTAGATCATGAATTAGTAATTTCTTTCAATCTCCAAAAGAGTAGAAACAGTTTCTAACTTCCAATTTTAGGAGATTTACATGATCCTCATGAATAGGATGGAATATTCCTCCATAATCTATCTCCTTTTTCCTTAAGGAAGCCTCCCCAAGAGGACTTAGATCTATCTATTATTTAAGTTCTTTCCTTCTTCTTTTTCCTCCTTTGTTCCAATAAAAATATTTCCTGATCTGAATGGGAATCAATTTCGAATTTCTCATAATATGTAAATCCACTATATAGATATGTACATCTCGATCATGTTTATGAGTTAACGAAAATGTGAAAAAGCTTTATTGGCTTCTGCCATTCTATGAGTCTCTTCCTTTTTGCGTATAGCATTGCGATTCCCTCTAGCAGCATACATCAATTCATGACTCAATTTGAATTTCATATTTCCACCCAAACTTTTTCGAGATAGCCCTAATAACCAACGAATGGTAAGTAATTTTCCTTTGATTGATCTTATCTCAGTGGGAACTCGATAAGTCGATCCACCCACATGTCTTGCTTTTACTGTTACATTGGGATTTACTCTATGTATTGCTTGGTGTAGAACATATAGTGGATTTTTCTTTGTCTTTTGTTGAATATTTTTGATGAATCGATAAAGAATTCGATAAGCCAATGATTTTTTTCCATTTTTCAGAATACGGTTAACCACCATGTTAACTAATCGATTATGATAAAGAGGATCAGATTTTGTAGTTTTTTTTTTCTATAGTACTTTGTTGTGACATGAGTGTGAAAAAAATTTAAGAATATATTTCATAAAGGCTAAAAATAATTTATTTTGGCTTTCTGACTCCATATTGTAGGGTGGATCTCTAAAGGTATGAAAGATCTCCCTCCAAACCGTACATATGAATTTCGTCAAATACGACTTTCCACATGATTCTATCTACATATATGAGATGTATTCTTTATGCATATAATTCTGTTTACTCACTCTCGATTGAGTATCTCTTCCCTTTCTTTCTTTTGCTATGATTGGAAATCATGTATTTTACATATCTATACGATCAAGTCCTTAGGTTTACAAAATAGTGTATAAAAAAGTGTTTCAAATCGTTGCTATTTAAATCGAACCTGTTCTAAAGGGGTCAAGGTATTTTTCATTTTCTGTTGAAACAATCAGGGAAAACTTCGAAAATGATTTCGATATTGAACCTTGGAAATATAATAGTTGCAAATCTCCTGTAAAAGAAGATCTTTTTTTTCACGGTAGCTTGCCCTAGTCCCCTTAGAAAACATTCGTTATTAGGTTAGATATATACTTAACATGTGCCCAACAATTCACATGGCATCATCATGAAATGATACAAGTATTAGATAAGTAAGAATATACAATGCTCTAGAACGCCCTTGTTGACGATCTTTTACTTTGGCAGCATCTAGGGTTCCTCAAACAATGTGATATCTCACATCGGGTAAATCTTTAACCCTTCCTCCTCTTACTATTACTACATAATGTTCTTGTAAATTATGGTCAATACCAGGTATATAAGCAGTGATTTGAAATTGAGAGGTTAATCGTACTCTGGAAACTTGCAGAGATTGGTTTTTTTCGGGTGATAGTGGAAAAGTTGACAAATAAGTTTTCTTCACTGTCACTCCACAAAACCATACATGAGATTTGCACCTCATACGACTTCTCGTTCATTTTTTTTTTCGAATTAATTTGGATTATTTTCGTTGTTCGAGAATCTTCATATTCCCTTCCTTTATGAATTGTGTCTCAAAGAGTAATTGGAACCAATTTAGTCAAACAGATTTTCGTATTCTAATAAAAATCTAATGAATCCTATTTTTTATTTTAGGTAAAAAAGATTATGCACAATATTCGGGATTGCCTCTTCCTTCTCTATTCCCATCCTATAAGTACAACGCCTGATGAAATACTCTGTCGTATGAATCGACATTATCACTTGCTAATTCCTTCTTGATATCTCGATATATCATTCCTACAAATCACAAATTGGATTCCAAATTGACAAGTTTATGTGAGCTTATCCATGTGGTTATACATTGTTTGAATTTCAACAAGAATCAATTTAATGAAATATTCTGTCTGTCATGATTTTATTGGGGTTGTCCAAGATCATTTTGATGACCTATGTTGAGGGGGATATATATCCATATCTATCTGAGATATGATCTGATCGGCTGTGTAAGTCCCACGAATAGAAATCGATATAGCCAGGGAAGGTGTATGGAAAAGGAAGTTCTTTTTTATCTGATTTGTCAGTGATATGGCTCGGTGACTTATTTTTCCTATGATGAACTGCTGGCATCAGTCCCATATCTTGTTTCTGTGGACCGGTGGAAAAGTGAGAGCTCAGCGGGAATAGGATTGTACCACGAGAGAGCGAAGGGGTCAACCTATTTCGAAGAGATAACATGGATTTCAGAAATGTAGTTGTAATCTTACATTGATCCAAATCAAGAATTATTTCAATCCACGGGGGTAAATATTTTCTCGCTAGACGAAAGGATAGCAATGCTAGTTACAAATTATGTTCCGATAGGATGTCAATTTATTTATATAAATTAGTTAACGGTTGGTTGCATAGGGTCTTCTCCTTAGTGCAAGAAGAACAATTTGATCTTTATCATCTCTGTATAATCTTTACTCGATCTTGTTCTCATTTTTCTCCCTATTCTTCCAAACAATATTGAGTCCTTTCCGCACACACTAGTGCTAGATCGGATCAAACATGCTGAAAAAAATATTTTTCATGTTCATGTCAAACTTGCTTGATCAAGATTTGGAAAATACTATTGATTTTACGGGACCATATGTTATGATTCGAATCAGTAGGAAATACTAATTTTGATAGGATTTATATAGGCTTCAACCTTTTTTCTCCTTTTTTTTCTTTTCGTAGTAGTGTGAAAAGAAGGAAGGTCAGTCTTCAAGTTGTTCGAGTGAAAATAGTGAGTTTTTTTGAGTCTCTTGACCCCTTGATAACTTATTATTAATAATTTAGTTCTCCTTTCAGATGAGAGTAGGGAAGGGATATAACTCAATGGTAGAGTCTCACCTTGACATGGTGAAAGTTATTTGTTTGAGCCTGATTATTCCTAAACCTAATGTAAACCCGTCCATCAAACAAATTTTTTTTTTCCTCTTATAGCTCTCTTCACTCCAGAGATCTGGTTTCATTTACATGAGCTCTTTTTCATGGTAGTAAAGAAGAAATGACCAAAATGGAGCTAGATGTTCAATTGGAAGATATCCAAATTATCATAAGGAACAAAAGAGGTTTCCACCCATTACATTAAATATTGATCATCATATCTTAGTAGTGAGTCGAGTGGTTGGCATGAGATTTCCAATTATATTTAATCAATATTATATTATATATTCTATTCATTGGGATGAAAAAAAAGGGAGAGAGATGGGGTAACAAAGAAATGAAAAAAATAAGATCCTGGATAATCAAATTGAAAGAGATACAAAGTTATCAATTTCTATGTAATCCATGGACCAAATCCAATTTGATGAGATTTTTAATTCAAATCCTTTCACATTGGGAGCGCCTTATAAAGCTCTTTGACCCTAGAATTCTCAGTACGTTGCTTTTACGTGATCTACATAAAAGCAATCCATAATTTTTGGTCAAAGGTATAGTAGTACTTACATTATCGATCCTCATATATCACTTCAATCATAAAAGTAGAATGATTGAGAAAACAATTTCTATTCGATGAAACTCTTTCCTATACATAACTTTATGGAACTTGGAAATGAAACACCGAAAGAATATTTAAAGATTTTCACTAAAAATTGGTTGATATTTCCACATCTTTTCCTGTCTTTCCAATTGAAAATATCTTACAATCGATTCATAGAGAATTTTGATCCCATTAGTTTCAATTCAAGATATGGTAGGAATACAAACAAGAAGGATGAGATGATCTTGAAGAATAAAGGACCGAGCGAAACTCATTTGGAAAATAATGAGAAAGATATAAATTTGAAGATCAATCATTATATGAATATATCATATAAAATATATGATAATATATCATGGAAATTAAAATTTCAATTGGTAGATTCCATTATTATTTTTAATGTTTTTGTTGAGAGAATGGATTGATTCAATTTGCAACATATTTCGATAAATAATATGCAGAGTTATATATCTATGAGAGAAATGAATAAATGAAATACATAAGATGTCTTTCACATTAGAATATATGAATTAACTCCATTGTTTCCTATGGCGGTTCCAAAAAAGCGTACTTCTAGATCAAAAACAAAAATTCGTAAAACTGTTTGGAAGGGAAAGCATATCGCATCGCTAAATCTATCTCCACCGGTCATTTAATTTTTTATTATTACATAGTCAATGATGATTCCTCTGGATCAATCATTGGTCTAGTTAATAATCTGGAAGAAATAGTGTGGAAGGGTTGTCGGATTCATTAGACAATTAGTGAATCATGGACATATCCCGGTCAATGACCATATGGTAGATATACCAATTTACCCTTGCAAACCTCAAGATGTGATTACTATAAGAGATCAACCAAGATTGAGAGCTATCATTAAGAATAATATAGACCTGTTCCAGAGGGATAAATTGCCAAATCATTTGACTTTTCATCCCTTACAATATAAAGGATTCATCAATCAAATAATAGATAGTAAATGGATCAATTTGAAGATTAATGAATTGTTGGTCATAGAGTATTATTCCCGTCAAGCTTGAATCGAGAATAAAATGAAAGGGACGGGTTGGTTGTTGGGCATCTGGAAATTATGTTTTTCTCCCTTATTTTTCCCCTCCCTGAAGGATACATTTTATAATCCTTCCGTACATTACTTGTTATCTATGATAATTTTCTTTTATTGCTTCTTAAGATAGTCTTTACTCTTCCCATACCATGAACCAATGTTCATTCTATTTTCTCTATTACAAATAGAGGTAGATTGATCCTGTAATTAGGAAATCGTCCTATTGGGATTCAATAGATTGGAAAAACAATGGATGATAAGAAAATAGTAGGGCGAAGATACAGAAAGAGAGGGATTCGAACCCTCAGTAAGCGGAAGCCTACATAACAGTTCCAATTCTATGCAATGAACTGCTTCACCATCTTTCGTATTAAATTTCTTGGTTCTAATTAACAAAACTAGTGAATAGAAACTTCCTTACAAATTCTTTTTGTTAGGGTACGAACAGTTCAATATTTCGGAAATAAATAGATAATAAATAAGGTAATGATTTCATCCCCCTCGGAAAGACGAAAGGAAATTTTCTCCAACTTCCTCCTATTTTAGGAAATCCTCAATCATCCCTGTTAATCCAACATATTCATATCCCATGATAAATAATTTAAGATAGATTAACTGATCCATTCCATATTATGATCATATATGTATCTGTGGTGATCATCTTATTAATTGTATAATAACTAATTCTTTGGCAATGATCCTGTGTCATGACGAATATATTTTCCCGATATTCCTTTATCTATATGGATAAAGCACAAAATTTCTTGGTGGGCATTTCATTCTCATTATGCAATGCTCGATCGTTTAACTCTTTCTTTTTTCAAATCATAATCGAACCAGACTTCCCGAGTTTACCCAATCTAGTCTTCTTTCAATACGAATCTTTTTCTGTTATTATTCATATTACTAATGAAAAATTATTCAAAATATTCCCTATCTATTCCCATTTTAAATAAGAAATTGGGTTGTAATAGATAGAATGAGAACATATTTACGATTGTAAGGAAATCCATTTGATGGTGTTGTGCACCAGAAAAAAAAAAATCATTCATGGAATCATTTGCATAAGGGAATGAAGGAAATTATCAAATCTGTAATTAACTATGCCTAGATCTCAGAGAAATGACAATTTTATTGATAATACCTTCACAATTATAGCAGATACCTTATTGTGAATAATCTCGATGGTGCCGGGGGAGAAAGAAACATTTACCTATTACAGAGATGGTGTGATTTGATATGTTTTCCATTCTTCTTTTTTAGGGAAAGAAAAGGTATTCGGGAATAAAAATCAAGTAAAATAAAACTTACGCTCAGTGAAGGTGAGTTCTGGAGATAGAACAATTCCTTTTTTCGTGTATCCCTAGTCAATGCACCTTTAGATGCTCTTATCTCCTGAGGATTTTAGTACCGAGCGAAAGGTTACATTTTTGCAATAGGCCTTGCTTTTATAGTTGAAACTATTTGATAGGTGCAGATGAGGGGAGAAATCACTACGTATGGAAATCAACAACACAAAAGCTTCGTTATAGCCCATATGCATTACCGTTTTCTGAAGGGTAGTGAGAAAGGTTGGGACAACAAACATCACTCTCGTTTTTACTTTGGATACCCTTATAATGGAACCATTAGAGATTGTTGATTGATTAATCCCCAGAGAATATAGGGCGTTAAGAACAAAGAAATTGTTAGAGGTTCCATTCCTAGTACTAAGATCCTTGGTATTTGGAAAAGAATATTTGTAAGAAGGATGGTTAGATATTTATTGGAAATACACTAGCCCCTGTTAATTCATAATATTGGGTCAGAATTTTTTTTTTTTCAATTCCATTGATTACTCCCCATATTACCTATTGTAAATAAAGGAGGAGCCGTATGAGGTGGGAATCTCATGCAGGGTTTTGAAGCGGAGATCATTTCAATGGAATGAATGACCGTAACGGATTTCAGCTCAATCGGAAGGGCAATATGCAGAATCTTTACAAAATTATTATGAAGCTATGTGACATGTTATAGATATAAGTCCCATATATGGAATATAAGAAGTGCGGAAAAATAATTATTCTTGGACACAATAAACTTTAGTTTATATAACAAGCACCAGAGAAAACCATACCCAATAACCATCATCCAAAGCCCATCATAACTAACCATTGGTATAGGAGCTCATAATTATTACACTAATAATAACAATAATAATATATGGAGCTATAGTTTCATAGGTATCATTAATAATTATTCCTATTATTCCTCATCTAATGAGTTATTTTATCCTAGGGAGCCATAACCCTAATATGACTCCAAGGTTAATCTAATAACTAATACCATAGCCTTATACCTATAATTAACCCTACTATTCCTATTAGAGTGAGTTATTATGACTCCTATAGATATATAATAGTCAAAATAGCCACCAGTATTATCTAGGGATTGGATTGGCATTACCACCTTTCCCCTCGGCCAAAATGTGTTGTGAAACCGGCTCCAAAAAGAGAAGAAAAGAGATATCAACGCCTTAGAAATAAGCCACTTCGAGGGGGCAACCTCCAATACATTACATGAATGAACAATTCTTGGATGATACAATTCAAAAAACCTCCTTTCTATATATAGGAGTCCATGGGGCCATAATGTAATCCTAGTGGGCCACAATGTAATCCTAGCCGACCTAACAATAATAATTTAAGGGCATAATAATAACAAAATGGGGGTTACAAGGGTACAATAATAACAATAAGGGGGTTACACTAACAATAATAAGGGACTATACTAGTAATATAGGGACCTAACATGCCTCTCTCCTTCAAAAAAGTGTTGTCCTCAACACTTGAGTAGCTCTGGGTGCTTCTGTATAAAATTCTCATCCTCCCATGTAGAATCTTCAGTGGGTAAGTTCTTCCACTTGATGAGATACTCTGAAATTGATCGATTCCGTAGTTGTTGAGTTCTTTTTTCCATGACTGCTTCAGGTTCCAATATGATTTTCCCTTCCCCATCAAGTTCTGGCAATACTGTTTGAACTGGAAGATTTCCACCTATAACCTTCTTTAAGCATGAAACATGGAAAACTGGATGTACTCGCGAAGAAGCAGGAAGCTCCAATTTGTATGCCATAGTACCAATCTTTTGCAACACCTTGTAAGGACCATAGTACTTTGGCGATAATTTATTATCCTTCTTTGCTTGCTTGAGGGATATTTGTTTGTATGGTTGTAGCCATAAAAATACCCAATCTCCTACATCAAAACTTCTCTCGCTATGATGTTGATCTGCCTGTTGTTTCATTCGATTTTGTGCCAAATTCAGGTTATCCTTTAAGAGTTGGAGAACTTCTTGCTGATGCTCGATGTGATCTTCCTCTGCTTGAACCTTCGAATTTTCCCTTAAAGATGATGTGATGGATGGTGGATGATATCCATAAAGTGCCATAAATGGGGTCATTTTTGCTGCAGTATGGAAGGAAGTGTTATACCACCATTCGGCGAGAGGTAACCACTTGACCCATTGTGTTTGTTTATCAGATACAAAACAACGAAGATATCCTTCCAAACATTTATTTACTATCTCGGTTTGACCATCGGATTGAGGATGATAAGATGAGCTATGAGCTAATTGAGTACCCAAACAAGAAAATAACTCCGTCCAAAAATTTCCAGTAAAAATGGGATCTCTATCGCTCACAATAACCCTTGGGTTTCCATGTAGCTTTTGAATTGTGCCCATAAATGTAGTAGCAATTGTACTTGCTTTAAATGGATGAGATAATGCACAAAAGTGTGCATACTTGGTAAGTCTATCAACTACCACCATGATGACACTCTTTCCTTCGGACTTAGGTAAACCTGTGATAAAATCCATTGAAATCTCCTCCCAACGTTGACTTGGAATGGATAAAGGTTGTAGAAGTCTGGGGTCTTAATTGTTTCCACTTTATTCTGCTGGCAAACCAAACATTCCGCCACAAACTTTCGAATATCAGATTTAAGGCCATCCCAAAAAAATTCTTTCTTCACCCTGTGATAAGTTTTTAAAAATCCTGAGTGTCCTCCTAAAGGAGAAGTGTGCAATTCCAGAAGAATCTTTTGTTTTAGTTGGGAATTATTACAAAGATATAAGCGATCTTTGTACCATAAGGAATCATTTTCCAACTAAATGTATCAGATGTACTAGGATCTTGCTGCAACTTTTGAATGAGTATCCATACATCTTTGTCCTTCTTCCATTCATCTCTTGCTTTAGTTATCCAATCTGGTTGGATAATAGAAATGGCACAAAGCAATGCTTCCACCTCTTCATTCTTTCTTGAGAGTGCATCTGCAACAACATTCAACTTTCCTTTTTTGTAGATTATTTCAAAGTCATAACCCAACATCTTTGTGACCCATTTTTTTTGTTCTTCTGACGATAGTCTTTGTTCCAAAAAGTGTTTAAGACTATCATGATCAGTTTTCACCTTGAAGTGTCTTCCCATTAGGTAAGTTCGCCATTTCTTTAGTGCATGCAGTATTGCTAACATTTCCTTCTCATAAATAGGTTTCTGTAAATACTTTCCTTTGATTGGACGACTTTCAAAAAAAATGGGTCTTCCTTCCTGCATTAAAACTGCACCAATTCCATTTCCTGAGGCATCACATTCCACAATAAAGGTTTTTGTGAAGTCTGGCGTGGCTAAGACCGGTGCTAGGCACATTGCCTCTTTAAGATGTTCAAAGGCCTTAGTTGCTTCAGGAGTCCATGAAAATGCATCTTTCTTCAATAATGTTGTTAGAGGTGCTGCTATTCTCCCATAATTCTTAACAAACTTGCGATAATACCCTGTTAACTTGAGAAATCCTCGCAACTGCTTTATGGTTGTGGGGACTTTCCATTCCTTAATGGCTTTAATTTTGTTAGGGTCTACTTTAACACCCTCGTGAGATATAATATGACCCAGATATTCCACCTCTTGTACTCCAAAGAAACATTTGGATGCTTTTGCATATAATTGTTTCTCCTGCAATAGTTTGAGCACCCTATCAACATGTTCAACATGATCCTTCCAAGACCTGCTGTAGATTAGTATATCATCAAAAAATACTAGCACAAATTTTCTAAGGAAGGGTTTGAAAATGGAATTCATCAACCCTTGAAATGTAGAAGGTGCATTGGTAAGGCCAAAAAGCATGACCAAAAATTCATAATGACCCTCATGAGTTCGAAATGTTGTTTTTGGAATATCTTCAGTCTTCATTCTAATTTGATGATATCCTGAACGAAGATCCAACTTGGTAAAATAAAATGCTCCATGTAATTCATCCAATAATTCATCAATCACAGGAATGGGAAATTTGTCTTTAATGGTGAGCTTATTGAGCTCCCTATAATCCGGAGACATTCGCCATGATCCATCCTTCTTGTGTACCAATACTACAGGAGCAGAGAAAGAACTTTGATTGGGTTGAATTATACCCGCCTCTAACATTTCTGCAATCATACGTTCAATTTCGCTCTTTTGGAAGTAAGGATATCTATAAGGCCTGATGTTTGGAGGAACACTTCCTGGAATCAAATGAATAGCATGATCTTGATCACGAATAGGTGGGAGTCCTTTGGGAGTTTCAAACACCTTGGAATGATTGTCCAAGACTTGTTGGAGATCTGCAGAAATAGATGATTTTGATGTTGGAACTTCTAGTGAGCATAATTGTGCAATTACGCATCGCTGTTCTTTCTTTAGAAGCTTTGTCATGACATTAGAGCTTATTATCCTTCCTGGCTTCCCCGCAATACCCCGTAATTCGACTTCCTTTCCTTCTGAGAAAAATTTCAAGAAAAGTTCTTGAAAATTAAAAGCTACCGTCCCCAAAGATTGTAACCATTGTACTCCTAGTACAACATCAGCACCTCCCATAGGAATGGAAAGCATTGGACTAGTCAATACATATTCCCCCATGGTTAGCTTGATATTATGGCATTTTCCGGAGAAATTTATAGTTCCTCCATTTGCAACCATCACTTGACATTCTGGTGCTGGGTATAGGAAACAATTTAATTCCTTGGCTACCTTATAATGAATAAAATTATGGGTGCTACCTGAATCAATCAACACTATTACCCTTTTCTTATTTATATGTCCTTCTATCTTGAGAGTTTGAGGAGTGGTGATTCCTGCCAGTGCATTACACGATATGGTCGGATTCATTTCTTCCTCTTCTAGGGGTGGTTCCTGGTGTATATCCTCTTCTTGTTCATTTTCTTCTTCTTCACAATCTATGTAAAATAATTTCTTCTCAGCACACTTATGACCTTTAGTGTATTTGCTATCACAACTGTAGCAAAGCCCTTTTGCTCTTTTTTCTTTCAATTGTTGTGGTGTCAACCTTGTAGGTTGTGGAAATCTAGGCGTAGCAACACTTCCTTCTTTATAGAATTGAGTGGTAGGCTTCCTTGTCGCCATAATTTTACATTCAACTTTTCTTGCCAACCTGAATGCCTTCTCCAATGAATGAGGTTCCAAAACGCGAACTTCATGTTGGATGTTATCCTTTAAAGTGCCTAGGAAGAGATCAATCCTGTGTTCCTCTGTAAGATCAGTTACCCTTATATTCAATTTTTGGAAGTCCTCAATGTGCTGCCCCACTAAACCCTTTTGTTTGAGATTTATCAATTAGGTAAAGAAGGTGTTGCTCTTTGTATCCTCATAATGTGCTATCATTTCCTCCGTAAAAATTGACCAAGTGACAATTTTTTTACGGGAGCAAAGACATTGATACCATACAAATGTATTTTGTTCTAAATGTAAAGTTGCAATGCGTACCTTTTGTGTGTTTTGCACGTTATGGAGATCAAAATATTACTCCATCTGTAGTATCCATGTTACAGGATCCTTTCCATCAAACTTCCTCATATCCATTTTTGGAATATGGTGGTTCTTCCCGCCAACATTAGAGTTTATGAAATCACGATTAACATTTATTTTTTTCTCATCATGAGGTTCTTCTACTATATCTCCGCCATTAGGAATCATTTCTTGTTTTAAGCTTGTCATCAAGCCTTCCATGTATACTTTTAGATCATTCTTCATGTTTTCCATGTTGTCTTTCATGTCATCCATATTAGCTTCCATGCCCACTTCCATGCCATCCATCTTAGCTTCCATGCCATCCATCTTAGCTTCCATGCCTTTCTTCAAACCGTCCATCTTCACTTCCATGCCTTTCTTCAAAACTTTCATTTCATTTTTTGTTGCTCTTTGCGAGAGTGAAAACTGTTGCATTTGCTCTTGTAATTTTGATAGATCATGTTGCAATTCTTCATCTTCATGAGTCATAGTAGAGCCTTCTGAAGGCTTAATGGGTGTTGAATTCCTTTTAGGGGCCATTTTAAAATCAAATATTGATATCTATTCTACAAGTTTCCCTTGGAATCAATTCAACTTGATTCTTCAAACAAGACTTATGTAATTCGGAAAAAAAAATACACACCTTTTACTAGCTTTTAGGAGCTCGATATTGAAATTGAATTATCTCTGTAATTGAAAATCTTCGATATCTGAAATTCAGCCCTGTAGTAGCCCTCTGAAGCTTCTTTCCAATGCCACAGGTCTGACCTGATTTTGATTCTCCAAGACAAAGTTGTGTCCAATCTCCCACAATGACCTAATTCTGGACTGGTTCAGTAGAGCGAACTTGTACGACTTGCCACGTGTCACTGTTTTGTCCTTTGTCTCTGAAATTGATATCGAAGAAACTTCAGGCCGTCTACTTGTGACCACGTTTGACGGCACTCCAATCCAATCTTCAGAGAGAGAGTTATTGAACTTTTCCCACGATCACCTATTTGAGATGAAATTCAGGAGCCTGAAAAAGCACTACCTTCCACAGATCATATCTCCAAAAATATTGCGAACCAAGCTCTGAAATTTTTTGACAAATTTCCTCAGGATTTCAGCTTCGCACCATACAAATTTCAGATTCTGAACCTTCGTAGAAAAAGTTTTATAGCGAAAATGCCACGATGACCTGTTTAGGAGCTAGAAAAAAGGCCTAACTTCCACAGATGATATCTCCGAAAATATTACGAACCAAGCTCTGAAATTTTTAGAAAATCTTCCTCAGGATTTCAGCTTCGTACCCTAAAAATTTCAGCTTCTGAAACTTCGTAGAAAAAAATTTATAGTGAAAATGCCACGATGACCTGTTTGGAGCAGCGAAACCCTAGAATCCCAAGCTCTGATACCAAATGTTGTGTAACCAGCTCCAAAAATAGAAGAAAAGA
This sequence comes from Pinus albicaulis, assembly GCA_034641835.2. NCBI lineage: Eukaryota > Viridiplantae > Streptophyta > Pinopsida > Pinales > Pinaceae > Pinus > Pinus albicaulis. The sequence goes on from CM076571.1 coordinate 515,176,685, forward strand.
GATATGAACGCCTTAGAAATAAGCCACTTCGAGGTGGAAACCTCCAATACATTACATAAATGAACAATTCTTGGATGATACAATTTACAAAACCTCCTTTCTATATATAGGAGTCCATGGGGCCATAATGTAATCCTAGTGGGCCACAATGTAATCCTAGCCGACCTAACAATAATAATTTAAGGGCACAATAATAACAAAATGGGGGTTACAATGGTACAATAATAACAATAAGAGGTTTACACTAACAATAATAAAGGGCTATACTAGTGATATAGGGACCTAACAAATGAGAAATAATCATATGATACGATTTCTGAAAGAATATGAATTGAAGTTTACTCTCGCCACAAAAAAATGTATAGGGATATGGATGAAGAATTAATAAAGAGAGTAGTTTGGACTCCTAGGACTTGGCATCTAAGTTTTCTTCCTAGTAATCGATTCGATCGTACAAAAACAACCAATTCATTGGAATCTTCCTATCAGTTTTGATCGAAGAAAAAAGCGCATATAGAAAGATATAAATTTGCTAGACAATATCTGGGGCAATATAAATCCTTGGAGAAACCCACGTTCTATCAAGGAAAATGATTTATTTCGGATCCCTTCCTATTTCAAGAGTAGCGTCCTGTGTTTTCACACCAAGAATATTTCATAGATGAAGAACTGCTGAAAAGGCTTTATATTACTTATGGTTCAAGGAGATTAATAGAAAAACCTATTTTTTTCCCTAAACAAAGTTTCCAAAGTTTTATTCATAGATATGATTCAAAATACGGGATCAATTTGGTTTTGATCATGAATTCGTGGAAATCATTATCTCTTAGACATAGACATATTGAGCATTTCAAACACATTCAAGAAATTGATATCCACTTGGAACTTATGCAGCCATATTCTTCTCCATATTTATATAAATGTTTGTTGACAAAAAAATTGAGAGAAAGGGTTGACTGCTTCCAATCGTTAATTCATCGCATAAAAAGATGGCTCAGAACCAATAGTTTATTATCTAATGCATCTTTTCTTTATAATACTCTATTCGAGTTATCAATATTTATCAAATCTGTTCCTATCTAACAGAGTGTTATTGTATCAAATTACAACGACATTGTTGGAGAAGGAATGTCTTTTTCCGAATGAAATTGAACACTCAATTTATACAATAGGATTAAGATTTGATATCAGATGGGAGAACCTTGAATGAAGTAAAAGAAAATTGACCAAGAAGTAGGGTCGTGGTAATCAATGAGAGGTTATGTTCTATATATGCTCCAATTTAATATCATATAATGAATCCTTTCTTGGTATTGTAAAAAAATAGTAAGTATGTTGGAGGAAAAAAAAGACTTGATAGATCTTTAATTTGAAGATAGGTTCCTCACTCTGAGATTTCGAACATGTAAGAGTAAGCATAGTAAAGACAAGCCAATTTTCTTGAACTTAATGAGAGAGATATTCTTTACTAGACTATGCTTACTCCTTATTTCCTCTATTTTGGTTCTAGCATTCTTTTTTCCGACACTATTCAGAAGAGAGGAAAGGATAGAGTCACAGGATCCAACATGGATATAGTTGTTGAGGTTCGGTCGTAATTCCTAGATCTTGCAAGATCTTGAGAGAGGTGGTATATGGTCAATCTATGTATCGATCTTCTCAATATGTGGCCTTAATGAAATATACCTTATAATACGAGGGTGGATTTAGAATGGACTCCTCATTAGGTAGAGAAGATTTTATCCTACCTATGATCCATTGTCATATTCCAATAGCGTTAACTTGTAGGTAATCGTCGGTATACCTCATATAAACAGAGAATATATCACAATATATTGAGATACTCTCGTACAAAATTTTCCATTAAATTACTCATTCAATAAGCATGAGAAATATTATGCCTTGAAGAGGACTCGAACCTCCACGCTCTTAAGCACGTGATTTTGAGTCTCGTGTGTCTACCATTTCACCATCAAGGAATCCCAAAAGTGAATTCTATTCCATGCACATATATATATATATACGAAAAATATTCTGATATATGAATATAGAATATATGTTATAGATAGTGTATTCAATTATTGATATAGATTGGTCATATAGGTTCATCATATATCATCCAATTTTATTTTTATTTTCATTATCTGGAGGAGATTTCATATACATAAAGAAGACGACTGAACATCCTTTCTTTTTCAATTCAATAGAAACCTAAAAAAATAAATAGGGTAGAAAATAACAATATGTCAAGAACAGGTTTGATCCTATCCATTCTCATTCCAATTGATTTATCATTCCTGGTTCCAGGAATGATAGATCAATTGGAATGAGAACGAATAATCTATATGTGCATATATATCCATTGCTATGCGTTCAACAACTGGAGAAACTATTTTGGAATGAAAGAAAAGAAACGACTGGAATGATAAGGTTCTAGAAAATAGGACCCCTCACTCCTTTCTCTCATTCAGAGCCGTGCATGGGACTCGAACCTCACGTAGTTCCTAAGTGATAAAGAAGGAAGAAAATAAGAAATTGATTCCTCTTTTTATTACCTTACTCACGTATGTATAAGACCAAATCTATTGAATCAATAGAAAGCATTACCAATCCTTAAAATATCTTTGTTCATTCAAAGATACTAGTTGTTTCTGACCTTGCTTTACCCTAATTGTGATTTTACCGAAGAAAAAAAAATTCAATTTTTTTTTTTCAGTAAAAGTGATGTATTGGTCTAAGTGGAGGTAGGGGTAACAGTTCTTTTCTTTCTCTTTTCCACATGTCCATAGACTTTTTAGAGATATAAGCATTTCTAAAAAAGAAAGATGGATATCTATTCACTCTATTTTATTAGAGAGGTAATAATTTGTAAAATGAATTGCACTTTTCATAAGGGGTCCATTGATTAAAAGAGGCTGGAAAAAGTTTTGATCCAATTCCTACAGTTATGGATATAAGCGCAATCCAAATTCCTGGAGAGTTATACATTTGTGTATCTATAAGATCGTTTACTATTTCTTGAAGCTCAACTCAATCTTTCCCCTGGAGAGACCATATAGCCAAGAAAGACCATAAACCGGAATGGAATAAAAGCAAATGAAACTATTTCAAACAATCTCATGGTATAATTGAAAATGAAGTTTGTTGGGAAAAATACTGAGAGGGGGGGGGGGGGGTGAATCAGTATTTAGGGCAAACTGAAACTTTTTACTTTTTCATGCTCTAAAACCCATACGCTACTTTGCTGAAGCAAACTAGTGTATACACGCGGATATCCTTCATGAAACTCGCGTATACACAGAGATCTAATTATGCCATTAATTCTTCACTTATATCATTCCATCATTCATTCATTAGATGTTCTATAAACAGTAAACATGTGCAGTAAGAACAGAATAAACCATCACACATAAGAATCACACATGAACACCAGGATTTTTAGGTGGAAACCCAAGTCGGGAGAAAACCACCGCTGCAGTTGCTCAGCCTTCAATATTTTATTATAGAGAAAACATATTACAACATATGTGTTGGCGCAGACTCCTACCAGCACGCAGGCACCCACCTGCGCTCGTTTACCAGCCTCTCCTGGAAGGGAGCTCCAACCCCCTGACTCGTTTACCAGCCTCTCCTGGAAGGGAGCTCCGACCCCTTGATCTCGTTTACCAGCCTCACCTGGAAGGGAGCTACAACCCCCTGACTGAAGGCTACAACCCTCAGCACCTCTATGGACCACGTTTCATCAATTTTCACACTGGATCCAAAGCTTCCTTTAGGACACAACTTGCAGGCCATGTTTCATCATATTTTCAGACTGGACCCACTCCATACTTTTAAGCACAGTCAAACATGAAACTGATACATATAACTCACTGACAGATATCAGTAAACCAGCAGAACAGATCAGACATTTCTTACCACAGACTTCAGCAAACCCTAGGTTGCATACGCGCTTTCCTTTCACCGATGTCGCGTATATACGCGCTTCCGTTCACATAAACCAGTGTATACTTCTATACATATTACAGATCTAATTTCATTGCGCATACGCGCTTTCTCTTCAGCGAAGCCGCGTATATACGCGCTTCCTCTGCGGCTAACTAGCGTATGGTTCTTTAAACATTTAGGTCATAGCAATTCTTCAGAACAGATACATCACACAGATTTTTACCCTTTACTTCAGACAGATGTTCGCCTTATCTCAGATCTAATCATTCCATAAATAGATCTAGCAAATACAGATACATTTCAGATCTAGATATCCCGCTTCATCATTTCTTCATAGGTGCATCATAGATTCAGATCTATCATCAACCCTTTACCCTTTCCATGCAGATATACTTCATAGAGAAGTATTCATTCAAGCTCAGACATCTTGCACCCACACTCATGATTTGCACAATGAATTTCTTCTCCTTATATAGGTTTACCCTTTTTCAATACCATGAGCCAAAACCACATTACTTCCGATGGTATTCTTGGACGGGGTCATTTAGACGAATCATTACCCAATACAATGGGTCAATACCATGGTGGTTACCCCTGGTTTTTCACTTTATGAGCGCTTTTTCCCATACGCGACTTGGAACGTTGTTTCCCGCGTGCATACGCGACTTCTCCTAGAAAAATCCGCGTATGCCTTGAGACATACTCTTTTCACCATAGATCTAGCACATGCTGAATTCCTTTCTTCATTACCTTCTGTATTCACTGCAGATACATCAGATTTACCTCATCAAGAACATATTCTATCAAGCACAAGTTGTCATCATCTTCATCAAGTGGGTTTCCATTCAAGGACAACATTCAGCATCATATTGTCAACAAACATCATATCACATAAGATTTACATCATTTACCAAGTCCATCAAGTCAGGAATATCTTCATCAGGTGGATTGCCATCAAGGACAACACATGCCAACAATCTCATGTCTTCATCTTCATTAAGTGGGTTGCCATCAAGGACAACACTCTGCATCATATTGCCAACAAAGTTTTCACTTTGTCCATGTTAGATCATGAATTAGTAATTTCTTTCAATCTCCGAAAGAGTAGAAATAGTTTATAACTTCAAATTTTAGGAGATTCCTCCATAATCTATCTCCTTTTTCCTTAAGGAAGCCTCCCCAAGACGACTTAGATCTATCTATTATTTAAGTTCTTTTCTTCTTCTTTTTTCTCCTTTGTTCCAATAAAAATATTGCCCGATCTGAATGGGAATCAATTTCAAATTTCTCAGAATATATAAATCCACTATATAGATAGGTAGATCTCGATCATGTTTATGAGTTCAAAAAAAATGTGCAAAAGCTCTATTGGCTTCTGCCATTCTCTGAGTCTCTTCCTTTTCACGTATAGCATTGCCATTCCCTCAAGTAGCATCCATTAATTCATGACTCAATTTGAATTTCATATTTCAACCCAGAATTTTTCGAGATGGCCCTAATAACCAACGAATGGAAAGTACTTTTCCTTGGATTTATCTTATCTCAGTGGAAACTTAATTAGTCGATCCACCCACACGTCTTTATTTTACTGTTACATTGGGATTTACTCTAGGTATTGCTTGGTGTAGAACATATAGTGGATTTTTCTTCATCTTTTGTTGAATATTTTTGATGGCTTGATAAAGAATTCGATAAGCCAATGATTTTTTTCCGTTTTTCAAAATACGGTTAACCACCATGTTAACTAATCGATTATGATAAATAGGATCAAATTTTGCAGTTTTTTCTTTTCTTTTTCCGCGGTAGTTTGCTGTGACATGTGTGTGAAAAACGTTTAAGAATATATTTCATAAAGGCTGAAAATAATTTATTTTGGTTTTTTGACTCCATATTGTAGGGTGGATCTCTAAAGGTATGAAAGATATCCCTCCAAATCGTACATATGAATTTCATCGAATACAGCTTTCCACATGATTCTATCTGCATATATGAGATGTATTATTTATGCATATAATTCTCTTTACTCACTCTTGATTGAGTATCCATTCCCTTTCTTTCTTTTTCTATGATTGGAAATCCTATATTTTACATATCTATACGATAAAGTCCTTAGGTTTACAAAATAGTGTATAAAAAAGTGTTTCAAATCATTGCTATTTGACTCGAACCCGTTCTAAAAGGGTCAAGGTATTTTTCATTTTCTGTTGAAACAATCATGGAAAACTTTGAAAATGATTTCGATATTGAACCTTGGACATATAATAGTTTGAAATCTCCTAAAAAATAAGATCATTTTTTTCATGGTAGCCTGCCCTAGTCCCCTTAAAAAACGTTCATTATTAGGTTAGATATATACTTAAAATGTTCCTATAAATTCACGTGGCATCATCATGAAATGATACAAGTATTATATAAGTAAGAATATACAATGCACTAGAATGCCCTTGCTGACAATCTTCTACTTCGGCAGCATCTAGGGTTCCTCGAAAAATGTGATATCTCACACCGGGTAAATCTTTAACCCTTCCTCCTCTTACTAATACTACATAATGTTCTTGTAAATTATGGTCAATACCAGGTATATAAGAAGTGATTTCAAATCGAGAGGTTAATCGTACTCTGGAAACTTTATGTAAGGCAGAGTTTGGTTTTTTTCGGGTGATAGTGGAAAAGTTGACAGATAAGTTTTCTTCACTGTCACTCCACAAAACCGTACATGAGATTTGCACCTCATACGACCTCTCGTTCAATTTTTTTTTCAAAGTAAGTTGGATTATTTTCGTTGTTCGAGAATATTCATCTTCCCTTCCTTTATGCATTTTGTCTCAAAGAGTAACTGGAACCAATTTAGTCAAACACATTTTCGTATTCTAATAAAAAGCTAATGAATCCTATTTTTTATTTTAGGTAAAAAATATTATGCAAAATATTTGGGATTGTCTCTTCCTTCTCTATTCCCATCCTATAAGTACAGCGCCTGAAGAAATACTCTGTCGTATGAATCAACATTATTACATGCTAATTCCTTCTTGATATCTCGATATATCATTCCTACAAATCACAAATTGGATTCGAATTTGATGGGTTAATGTGAGCTTATCCATGTGGTTATATATTGTTCGAGTTTCAACAAGAATCAATTTAATGAAAGATTTTGGATTTCATGATTTTGTTGGGTTTGTCCAAGATCATTTTGATGACCTATGTTGAGGGGGATATATATCCATATCTATCTGAGATATGATCTGATCGACTGCGTAAGTCTCACGAATAGAAATCGACATGGCCAAGGAGAGTATACAGAAAAGGAAGTAATTTTTTATTTGATTAGTCAGTGATCTAGATCGGTGATTCATTTTTCCTATGATGAAATGTTGGCATCAGTCCTATATCTTGTTTCTGTGGATCGGTGGAAAAGTGAGAGCTCAGCGGGAATAGGATTGTACCACGAGAGAGTGAAGGGGTCAACCTGTTTTGAAGAGACAACATGGATTTCTGAAATGTAGTTGTAATATTACATTGATCCAGATCAATAAATATTTCAATCCACGGGGGTAAATATTTTATCGCTAGACAAAAGGATAGCAGTGCTAGTTACAAATTATGTTCTGGTAGGATGTCAATTTATTTATATAAATTAGTTAACGGTTGGTTGCATAGGGTCTTCTCCTTAGTGCAAGAAGAACAATTTGATCTGTATCATCTCTATATAATCTTTACTCGATCTTGTTCTCCTTGTTCTCCCTATTCTTCCAAACAATATTGAGTCCTTTCCGCACACACTAGTGCTAGATCAGATCAAACATGCTGAAAAAAATATTTTTCATGTTCATGTCAAACTTTCTTGATCAAGATAGGTAAAATATCACTGATTTTATGGGACCATATGTTATGATTCGAATCAGTAGGAAATACTACTTTCGATAGGATTTATATAGGCTCCAACCTTTTTTCTCCTTTTTTTTTTCTTTTCGTAGTAGTGTGAAAAGAAGGAACGTATGTCTTCAAGTTGTTCGAGAGAAAATAGTGAGTTGTTTTGAGTCTCTTGACCCCTTGATAACTTATTATTAATAATTCAATTCTCCTTTCAGATGAGAGTGGGGAAGGTATATAACTCAATGGTAGAGTGTCACCTTGACATGGTGGAAGTCATCAGTTCGAGCCTGATTATCCCTAAACCTAATGTAAACCATTCCATCAAACATTTTTTTTTTCATCTTATAGCTATCTTCACTCTAAAGATCTCATGTCATTTACATGAGCTCTTTTTCATGGTATTAAAGACTAAATTACCAAAATGGAGCTGGATCTTCAATTGTTAGATATCCAAATTGTCATAAGGAACAAAAGGGGTTTCCGCCCATTTCATTGAATATTGATCATCATATCTTAGTAGTGAGTCGAGTGGTTGGCATGAGCTTTCCAATTATATTTAATCAATATTATATTATATATTCTATTCATTGGGATGAAAAAAAAGGGAGAGAGAGGGTGTAACAAACAAATGAAAAAAAGAAGATCCTAGATAATGAAATTGGAAGAGATACAAAGTTATCAATTTCTATGCAATCCATGGACCAAATCTAATTTGATGAGATTTTTAATTCAAATCCTTTCACACTGGGAGCGCCTTATAAAGCTCTTTGACCCTAGAATTCTCAGTACATTGCTTTTACGCGATCTACGTAAAAGCAATCCATAATTTTTGGTCAAAGGTATAGTAGTACTTACATTATCGATCCTCATATATCACTTCAATCATAAACGTAGTATGATTGAGAAAAAACATTCTATTCAATGAAACTCTTTCCTATACATAACTTTATGGAACTTGGAAATGAAACACCGGAAGAATATTTAAAGCCTTTCACTAAAAATTGGTTGATATTTCCACATATTTTCTTGTCTTTCCAATTGAAAAGATCTTACAATCGATTCATAGAGAATTTTGATCCCATTAGTTTCAATTTAGGATATGGCAGGAACATGAACAAGAAGGATGAGATGATCTCGAAGAATAAAAAACCGAGTGAAACTCATTTGGAAAATAATGAGAAATATATCAATTTGAAGATCGATAATTATATGAATATATCATATAAAATATTTGATAATATATCATGGAAATTCAAATTTCAATTGGTAGATTCCATTATTATTTTTAATGTTTTTGTTGAGAGAATGGATTGATTCAATTTGCAACATATTTCGATAAAGAATATGAAGAGTTATATATCTATTAGAGAAATGAATAAATGAAATACATAAGATGTATTTCACATCAGAATATATGAATTAACCCCATTGTTTCTTATGGCAGTTGAAAAAAAGCGTACTTCTAGATAATAATAAAAAGAATTCGTAAAAATGTTCGAAAGGGAAAGCATATTGCGCCGCTAAATCTATCTCCATCGGTCATTTAAATTTTTTTTATTACATAGTCAATGATGATTCCTCTAGATCAATCATTGGTTCAGTTAATAATTTTGGAAGAAATAGTGCAGAAGGGTTGTCAGATTCATTAGACAATTAGTGAATAATGGACATATCCGGGTCAATGACCATATGGTAGATATACCAAGTTCCCTTGCAAACCTCAAGATGTGATTACTATAAGAGATCAACCAAGATTGAGAGCTATCATTAAGAATAATATAGACCTGTTCTAGAGGGATAAATTGCCAAATCATTTGAATTTTCATCCCTTACAATATAAAGGATTCATCAATCAAATAATAGATAGTAAATGGATTAGTTTGAAGATTAATGAATTGTTGGTCGTAGAGTATTATTGTCGTCAAGATTGAATTGAGAATAAAATGAAAGGGAGGGGTTGGTTGCTGGGCATCTAGAAATTATGTTCTTCTCCCTTATTTTTCCACATTTTATAATCCTTCCGTACGTTACTTGTTATCTACGATAATTTTCTTTTATTGCTTCTTAAAATAGTCTTTACTCTTCCCATACCATGAACCAATGTTCGTTCTATTTTCTCTATTACAGATAGAGGTAGATTGATCTTGTAATTAGGAAATCATCCTATTGGGATTCAATAGATTGGAAAAACAATGGATAAGAAGAAAATAGTTGGGTGAAGATACAGAAAGAGAGGGATTCGAACCCTTGGTAAACGGAAGCCTACATAGCAGTGCCAATGCTACGCCTTGAACTGCTCCACCATATTTCCTATTATATTTCTTGGTTCTAATTATCAAAATTAGTGAATAGAAACTTCCTTACAAATTCTTTCTGTTCAGGTATGAAAATTTCAATCTTTCGGAAATAAATAGATAATAAATAAGGTAATGATTTCATCCCCCCTCGGAAATATGAAAGGACATTTTCTCCAACTTCCTCCTATTTTCGGAAATCCTCAATCATCTCTGTTAATCTGATGTATTCATATCCCCTAATAAATAATTTAAGACAGATTAACTGATCCATTCAATATTATGATCATATATGGATCTGTAGTGATCATCTTATCAATTTTATAATAACTAATTCTTTGGCAATGATCCGGTGTCATGATGAATATATTTTCCTGATATTCCTTTATCTATATGGATAAAGCACACAATTTCTGGGTGGGAATTGCATTCTCATTATGCAATGCTCAATCGTTTAACTCTTTCTTTGTTCAGATCATAATCGAACCGGACTTCTCGAGTTTACCCAATCTAGTCTTCTTTCAATATGAATATTTTTCCATTATTATTCATATTACTAATGAAAAATTATTCAAAATGTTCCCTATCTATTCCCTTTTTAAAGAAGAAATTGGATTGGAATAGATAGAATAAGAGCATCTTTACGATTGTAAGGAAATCCATTTTATGGTATTGTGCACCAGAAAAAAATTTCGTTCATGGAATCATTTGCGTAAGGGAATGAAGGAAATTATCAAATCTGTAATTGACTATGCCTAGATCTTAGAGAAATGACAATTTTAATGATAAGACCTTCACAATTATAACAGATATCTTATTGTGAATAATCTCGATGGCTCCGGGGGAGAAAGAAGCATTTACATATTACAGAGATGGTGTGATTTGATATGTTTTCTGTTCTTCTTTTTTTGGGAAAGAAAAGGTATCCGGGAATAAAAATTGAGTAAAATAATACTTACGCTCAGTGAAGGTGAGTTCTGGAGATAGAACAATTCCTTCTGTCGTGTATCTTAGATCAAAGCATCTTTAGATGCTCTCATCTCCTGAGGATTTTAGTACTGAGTGAGAGGTTACACCTATGCAATAGGCCTTGATTTTATAGTTGAACCTATTTGACAGGTGCACACGAGGGGAGAAAGCAGTACGTATGGAAATCGACAACACAAAAGCTTCGTTATAGCCCATATGCATTACCCTTTTCTGAAGGGTAGTGAGAATGGTTGGCAAAACAAGCATCCATCTCATTTGAACATTGGATACCCTTATAATGGAACCGTCGAATATTGTTGAAGTGATTAATCCCCGGAGAATATAGGGCGTTAAGAACAAAGAAATTATTAAAGGTTCCATTCCTAGTACTAAGATACTTGGTATTTGGAAAAGAATATTTGTAAGAAGGATGGTTAGATATTTAGTGGAAATACACTAGCCCCCTGTTAATTCATAATATTGTGTCAGAATATTTTTTTTTTTCAATTCCACTGATTACTCCCCATATTACCTATTGTAAGGAAAGGAGCCATATGAGGTGGGAATCTCGTGTATGGTTTTGAAGCGGAGATCATTTCAATGGAATGAACGACCGTAACGGATGTCAGCTGGAAGGGGAATACATGGAAGCTTTACCAAATTATTATGAAGCTATGCGACTTGTTATAGATATAAGTCCCATATATGGAAGATAAAAAGTGTGGAAAAATAATTATTCTTGGACACAATAAACATCAGTCTATATAACAAGCACCAGAGAAAACCATACCCAATAACCATCATCCCAAGCCCATCATAACTAACCATTGGTATAGGAGCTCATAATTATTACACTAATAATAACAATAATAATATAGGGAGATATAGTTTAATATGTATCATTAATAATTATTCCTATTATTCCCCATCCAATGAGTTATTTTATCCTAGGGAGCCATAACCCTAATATGACTCCAAGGTTAATCTAATAACTAATACCCTAGTCTTATACCCTATAATTAACCCTAATATTCCTATTAGAGTGAGTTATTCTGACTCCTATGGATATATAATAGTCAGAATACCCACCATTATTATCTAGGGATTGGATTGGCATTATTGCCTTTCCTCAACCCAAAATGAGAAATAATCATATGATACGATTTCTGAAAGAATATGAATTGAAGTTTACTCTCGCCACAGAAAAAATGTATAGGTATATGGATGAAGAATTAATAAAGAGCATAGTTTGGAATCATACGACCTGGAATCTTAGTTTTCTTCGCAGTAATCAATTAGATTGTACAAAAACACCCAATTCATTGGGATCTTCGTATCGGTTTGGATCGAAGAAAAAAGCGTAGATAGAAAGATCGAAATTTGCTAGACAATATCCGAGGCATTATAAATTCTTAGAGAAACCCACGTTCTATCGAGGAAAATGATTTATTTGGGATCCCTTCCGATTTCAAGAACATCGCCTTATGTTTTCACACCGAGAATTTTTCGCAGATGAAGAACTGCAGAAAAGGCTTTATATTACTTATGGTTCAAGGTGTTAGCCACCTATAAAATTCTGGCATAGCAAACAGGTGGCTAAGTATGTTTCTAAGTCTTCAAGAGAAACATTTCTCTTGAAAATATGTCATTCTTGAAGCCTTAATGTGTCTTCTGTCCTTTGAAGAAATCTTCACTGCTGTTTCCATTTGATAAGTCTCACTGTTTTGTAAAAGAAACTGCTTTTAAAAGGCCTCCATTTTCTCCATTTCATTCCCACAAAGTCTCCATTTTCACCACTTTTTCCCCTTTCAAAATCCCACAAAACCCCTTCATTTAACCTCAAAATATTCCTAAACCCCCTTTTAAACCTTATAATACCCTTTATCTGGTTTAAAAATTCCTTCTTTTGCCTACCGGAACCCCTCATTTGGCTTAAAAAACATTGATGTTTGGCCTAAAACACCTTATTTGAACTATATAAGTCTTTTAGCCCCCAAGGGCTTATAGCTATAGCCCCCTTTCCCATATAACCTGCGCTACGACCAAGCACTAAGGCCTAATTGCAATCACAAAAGGAAAACTCATTCCCTTATTCTTTTCTCGAATCCTTGATGCGATAAGCACCTTCCTCTAAACCCCTAGTCCCTCTCACCCCCACAAGACCACTCCCGAGCGCCTATCCCCAAGCCCTCTTTTCCTCATATTTATTTGCGAAGACCCCTCTTCCTTTGTTTTTAAATTTCCCCGACGTTTGAGTTGAACGAATATAAACTGTTGATCTGCACAAGATCAGCAGCCATCAGGAAATCGTGTCTCTGGTCATAAGCCATGCACCATCGTGCCTGCCAATTAATCCCGACCGTCGATCTCCCTTTCGATCCAACTGCCAGGATCTAATCACATCGCCCATTTTCTTCCATCCACTAGGCCCCGAAATCATTTTTCCAATGAAATCTCAGCCGTCTGTTCATGCAAATCCAATGGCTCCCGCATGACCCGACCACACCCCTCCGTCGCATTACAAACCATAATCCTTCCCACTGAAATGAATCTAGACCGTTGAATCCACAAGAACCTGTTAGCACCTAAATTGGACCCCAAGCTGAAAAGGAAAAATAGGGTAACAACTAAACCACGCTTAGCCTTGTAGCTAGCCCTACAAGGACATGAGAGGGCTCTCTCCGTGAAATAATATTCAATGGAACACAATAAATGGACTGATATTAGGCTAGATAAAATGATAAGGATAAAAGGTTTAAATAAAATGAATGAATTAATGAATTTCATGGATGTGTGGGATATAAAGGGACAGTTGAAACCGGGAATTAAATCAGGACACACAGTATTTCATGGGGCAAGATAGGTAGGAAAATTAGCAATTAAAATTTAATGAGGATGGGATGGAAACACTGGTGAGGAGCTGAAAAGGGCACAATAAATGGATCCTTTTCAAACAGAAGAAAAATACAGAGTATGAATGATTTCCCAAGGTAGAGCATATAAAATGGATTCTACCTTTCTATCTTGAAAGCATTCAAAAGGAAATTTTTATGGATGGATGGAACACATAAAAATTCATATATGAAACAAAGGAGAAAACAATTGCTAACTCTCATATCACATGGATCCCACAAATCAGAGCTGCATCTCTTATTAATTCCTGTCAAACTGTACAATGTAGCGTAGGGATGTTCTTCAACACTATTCCCCTACTTTCTGAGTTATAGACTATTCAAACTTTCTGCTCTCTTACAAATGATTTATAATTACAATAAATACACTAAAATGTGGGAACATAGATGCATAGAAAAGGGAGCTGTTCTAACAGCTGAAGAACTGAAATACAACCATAGCAAAGAAATACAACAATCTGCCCCTGACAATAAGGGACAACATTGCGTTTGACTACTTGGAGATTTTGTTGTTAGGCTGTATGAAAGAAAATAGGTAATCCGATGAACAAATCTCCTATTTTGCTGCTTGCTGTAACAATATTTGTCTTAACTAAGCTCTCGGCCCTTTGACTGTCCCTTTGCTTTCCACTATCTTTTTGGAGAGAACTGACTCTTTTAATAAAATACCGTTGAAATAAAATAAATTGAACTTATGCCTTTCGTGAAGGGAAAATTTATTTTTAAATGGGAAAAGGGAAGGGAAATGGGGCGGAAATCATACGAAAATCACAATCGGAATCGTAGCAGGACGGAGAGATACAACATATTGAAACACGTTGTAATACAAAAAAACATATTAATATGATAAAACATATTATAATATGTTCATCGCAATCGGGATCGGGGAGTGGGCGGGGTGATAATATCAAACTCTGATGCGATTGGGGAAAACCTTTATGTAATTAAATTAACCAAAGTTCAGATTAAAGGGGAAAAACTCTTTTATATATGAATGGGCAGAGGTTTTTATGTGGTGGGACCCATGGGAACAATCGCAATCGGGGATCGGAATCGGGAGAGGATGTTATATGAAACGGAGAAACGAAAGTTCCGATGCGATTTGTCAAGGCCCGATGAGAGATACATAATTTATTATTTACAAAGGGAAATATAAAACTTTAAACATAAAGTTAAAGGGGAACATGGGAAATAGTGGAGATTTAGGGAATTTTACTTCACTTAAGCATAAATTTCAATCCAGAAGTCAGTTTTGAAAGTGTAGTATACCGTTGGAAAGCTCTTTCCGAGCTCTTTCTGATGGATCTACTTGGAAGATGATTTGGTGCTGAACATGCTATGGAAAACTTCTCTGAAGGCAGGCATATCACTTTGTGGAGATAGCAACTTCTGAATTGTGACTTATTACACATGATGATATAGCATTACATAATGAATAATAATAAAGGCGAAATATCACGTTTGCACCTCAAAACATATTTTTGAGGTGAAAATTACGTCAAGTTGAATAAAATATCTTTTTTATCTTCCAGGTGTTGTGACTTTTGATTTTATTGACTTCCTCATGACCTTGCTGATATTATTGACATTTGACTCATTAATTTGACCATGGTGAGACCCTAGAAACTAATGAGACCCATCCTATGACCTACTGATATGATTTTGAGAATAAAAGTGACTAATGAATAAAGACCATAGAAAGGAAAATCAGCAAGTACCTCATGAGGGACAACTGATAAAAATTACTACCATCAATGAATCCATTGACCTTGCGAAATTGTGAAATTTATTCGATATGAGACACCTAATATGCAAATTCAAGAAGAGCAGTTTTGATCACTAATGGTGGTATGACTAGACTGACACTAACATTGGCTCCAATGAGGATGGTAGCTCCTTGGAGGTGCCAATAACACCGTAGACCAAGTAGCCTTATCCATTGGGCATGGAGTCAAAAATGTTGAAAACTAACACAAACGCAAACTGACCCTGACTAAAGGCTAAGACTGAAAAACCATAATAAAACCAAACTAACTTAAGACATGACTAAAACACAATTGAAAAACTGGAAAGATGCTCATAATTGAGCTTATTCATCAAAACCTACACTAATTGTTGCATTCACCACCTGATCAAGTGAAATGGAATAACCAATGCAACCATGTAAGCATCTTGGATGTTATTTGAATTCTACCCAAGTGCTTTCTAATGAGAAAGTAGAGATAGGAGCTAAAAGGCAACTCCCACGGAAGCTTAGAATCAGGTTGAATTTTGATAAATTTGCAAAGTCTGAGTTGACCGGATGACCTCAAGAATACTGCGAAAGGATCTTCATAAGAATAGCTATTGATTTCCCTTAATACAACACTACTCTGGTCCAGGTAATATCCATACCTTGATATTAGACTTTTCCTAACCTCTGAGCTGTCTCTTTTTGATGACTGCAGTAGGCTGTCAAAAGGATCCTGAACTTCATGAATAACCAATCCCTCTTGATGATTAGGAACAAAACAAAAATCTTCTTCATTAGTCTCCTTATATGACTGCAAATCTTGATATGGACTTTGTAATGAAACATCTGATGAACAAGACAATGAAGTCAACTTTCGAATAAAATTATTGTCAACATTCTTTTCTGGCACATGGTTAGCCAATGGAGAAGGACTTTTATAGCAAACATCATCCAACACATGAGCAATAGGATCATAGAAAACTTGAAAAGACTGTTGCGACGTATCTGCATAACACTCTTCGGACTGCTCAACTTTTCTTTTAGAGATATTATGAAAACTCTTCTTTATAAACTGAAATGCTTCGAAAAATAAGGGTAGAGAATCCTCTTGCATCATTAGATCATATGTTTCAACTTCCAAGCCTTCATCTATAATCTAACCTTCAATTGCATTTTGTGGCTACAAATTTGGAGCTGGGGAGGGTTTTATAACACAGATGATTTCATCAGTTGTTTTAGGGGAATATTTCTCTTAAACAACTTGCTCAAGAATTTCACTATCTATCTCAACCTCAACATTAAAACTGAGAGATTGTTGATTTCTAATTGCATGAAAGTTATCTTTGATGAACTGAATTGAAGCAAAACAAAGAGGCAAAGATCTTTCACTTACTTCCCAATTTTCCAGACTTTCCTCATCACTGTCCTGGATGATATGCATCGGATGATTACTATTTTCAAGCTGTTGAAATGGAACTTCCTCCCACAAATAAACAATTGATTGTGCTGCAAGACTAGCTTGTGTTTGGAAAAAATCATCATCATCGTATTGATTGAATTTTGGCAAATAATCAACATAAAACATATCATCAAGCATACAATTCATATCAAGAGAATTATCATCTCTGAGATGTTCTATAACACCGTCATTTTTAGATGGATGATAACTAGGATAAGAAATAAATTTTTTTGGATCGGCCACTTTTTCTTGAACATCCATTTCATTCTTGGCAGTGATTTTCCGCACCATATTTTCCACTGCGTTTACCAAAAGGTCAAGCTTTACCTCTGAAGGTGTCAGGTGCTCGAAAACATTCTTCTTTTCCTCTTCCTTTAGCTTTGCTCTTCTGATCAACAGATTAGCTTCTACATCTACTGCACTATTCTATATCTCTTCAAGTGTTGCTAAGTTCATTTCTCTCAGCTGAAACTCCATTTCTGGATCAAAAGCGCCCGGGTAATGTAAGAGAGCTGAGCCATGAGGGGGTCTTATATTGACAGGTATCAAATAATATACTTGATTGAATCTGGCGGAAAATTGTTTTACTATCTCCCCTAACTGTCTTTTCAGTTGGGCATACTGGTCTAAAATAAGGAAAGGATTTTGTCTGACCACCCATCTGTCGAGGAAGACTTTTATGAACTTCTGGAATTCTGAGATGCTCGCATCAGGAAGGGTTTTGAACCAACTCTTGACTTTGCCTTGCAAAGAAAGAGAAAAAATCCTAATACTAACATCTTCTTCATCAACCTCAAAAAGGTCTAGGAAAGTCTCAACATTCTGCACATGTTGCTCAACGTTGACATTGTTAATTCACGATCAAATATCGGCAAATATAGGTAATAATTTGCAGGGAAATCATGGAGTACAGAAGTTAAAACAAGAGTTTTATACCTATCCAGGACTATAGAAGGTCTAGGAGTATATACAGGAGCTACGGGATCAGTTGTGGTCTCCTTAGGCTGATCATTTCGAAGATGGTCATCATAATATTTGGGAAAAGGATGGTAGCCAAGATAAAAGGAAAACTCAGTATTTACACTTTTTGAACAGGTTGAGTGAAGATTTTGATCACCTTTATCATACAAAAAATTCTGAAAAACTTTCAGGATGGCTTCAGGAAAAGAAAATAAGTAATTTACCAGAAAGAAGATTAGATCCTGAATACCATTCCACTTTAGATACCTAAAATATGTGTAATTTCCTTCCATTTTCCCGCGGAAAGAGTCGTTCCTCCAGTGGAGTCTTTACATTGAGTTGGAGTCGCCAGGTGAAAGATTCAGCTTTTATATGCATCTGATTGTTTGTTCACCATCATCAATTAGATATGATACTTTTTCATTCTTTACCAGGGATTTAGATATGATATTTTTAGTCCCCGGTATGGTCGCCAGAGATGTTAGCACCTGAATTGGACCCCAAGCTGAAAAGGCAAAACATGGTAACAACTAAACCATGCTCAGCCTTGTAGCTAGCCCTACAAGAATAGGAGAGGGCTCTCTCCGTGAAATAATATTCAATGGAACACAATAAATGGACTGATATTAGGCTAGATAAAATGATAAGGATAAAAGGTTTAAATAATAGTGAATGAATGAATGAATTTCAGGGATGTGTGGGATATAAAGGGACAGTTGAAACTGGGAATTAAATTAGGACACAGGGTATTTCATGGGGCAAGATAGGCAAGAAAATTAGCAATTAAAATTTAATGAGGATGGGATGGAAAGACTGGTGAGGAGCTGAAAAGGGCACAATAAATGGATCCTTTTCAAACAAAAGAAAAATACAAAGTATGAATGATTTCCCAAGGCAGATCATATAAAATGGATTCTACCTTTCTATCTTGAAAGAATTCAAAAGGAAATGTTTATGGATGGATGGAACACATAACAATTCATATATGAAACAAAGGAGAAAACAAATGCTAACTCTCATACCACATGGATCTCACAAATCAGAGCTGCATCTCTTATTAATTCCTGTCAAAATGTACAATGTAGCGCAGAGATGTTCTTCCACACTATTCCCCTACTTTCTGAGTTACAGACTATTCAGACTTTCCACTCTCTTACAAATGATTTATAATTACAATAAATACACTGAAATGTGGGAACATAGATCCACAGAAAAGGGAGTTGTTCTAACAGCTCAAGAACTGAAATAAAACCATAGCAAAGAAATACAACAATTTTCCCCTGAAAATAAGGGACAACATTGCGTTTGACTAGGAGATTTTGCTGTTAGACTGTATGAAAGAAAATAGGTAATCCGACGAACAAATCTCCTATTTTGCTGCTTGCTATAACAATCTTTGTCTTAAATAAGCTCTCGGCCCTTTGACTGTCACTTTTCTTTCCACTATCTTTTTGGAGAGAACTGACTCTTTTAATAAAATACCATTGCAATAAAATAAATTGAACTTATGCCTTTCGTGAAGGGAAAATTTATTTTTAAATGGGAAAAGGGAAGGGAAATGGGGCAGAAATCATATGAAAATCGCAATCGGAATCGGAGCGGGACGGAGAGATACAACATATTAAAACACGTTGTAATACAATAAAACATATTATAATATGTTCATCGCAATCGGGATCGGGGAGTGGGCGGAGTGATAATATGAAATGCTGATGCAATTGGGGAAAACCTTTATGTAATGAAATTAACCAAAGTTCGAATTAAAGGGGAAAAACTCTTTTATATATGAATGGGCGAAGGTTTTTATATGGTGGGACCCATGGGAACAATCGCAATCGAGGATCGGAATCGGGAGAGGATGTTATATGAAACAGAGAAATGAAAGTTCCGATGCGATATTTCAAGGCTCGATGAGAGATACATAATTTATTATTTACAAAGAGAAATATAAAACTTTAAACATAAAGTTAAAGGGGAACATGGGAAATAGGGGAGATTTAGGGAATTTTACTTCACTTAAGCATAAATTTCAATCCAGAAGTTAGTTTTGAAAGTGTAGTATACCGTTGGAAAGCTCTTTCTAGGCTCTTTCTGATGGATCTACTTGGAAGATGATTTGGCACTGAACATGCTGTGGAAAGCTTCTTTGAAGGCAGACACATCACTTTGTGGAGATAACAGCTTCTGAGTTGTGACCTATTACACATGATTATATAGAATTACATAATGAATAATAATAAAGGTGAAATATCATGTTTTCACCTCAAAACATAGTTTTGAGGTGAAAACTAAGTCAAGCTGAATAAAATATATTTTTGATCTTCCAGGTGTTGTGACTTCTAATTTTATTGACTTCCTCATGACCTTGCTAATATTATTGACATTTGACTCATTAATTTGACCACGGTGAGACCCTAGAAACTAATGAGACCCATCCTATGACCTACTGATATAAATTTGAGAATAAAAGTGACTAATGACTAAATACCATAAAAAGGAAAATCAACAAGTACATCATGAGGGATAACTGATAAAAACTACTACCATCAATGAATCCATTGATAGAGCGAAATGGTGAAATTTATTCGATATGAGACACCTAATATGAAAATGCAAAAAGAGCAGTTTTGATCACTGATGGCAGTATGACTAGACTGACACTAAAAAAAGCAATGACCCATATTTCGTCGCACTCCTCCCATCCATGCAGCTTTCCCATCGCAGTCTTTTTGCATCGTTCGAACTATGTGTCACAATTCGACGACATACATCCCATTTCGCAAAAAATTTGCGCCTACAGTTTAACACCAAATTTTTTTGCAAAAAGGGTGGTTTTAGAAGGGACAGGTGTCAAGAAGCGTATGGTATCACATTTATTTTGGCAATACCGCCTACCACCCAAACATTTTGTGAAAACCACCCTGGTTTTCCACCTTACCGCCCTCCGCAATGAGATTTCATGTTTAATCCTGGCCGTTGATGGTTCTGATCTAATGTTCTATATTACGTCGCAATTTCATTTCACTCACCATCCATCTGTTCCCCCCAACAACTACATCTACCAATCTCCACCGTCCATCATTCGGAATCAAATGGCCCTCATATAATCTCACCTCCATTCATTAGTCTTCCGTCTAACCATGTAAATGACTTCATCGATGAATCTCGACCGTGGATCATCGTTAGTTGATCTAATCCAATGGTCCACAGTCCACGAATGCCCCAGACTCCATCAGCCCTGTTTTCTGCCTTCTGACATGGTTTTTCACCCATTTTTCTGTTGTGTACACCTTTTCCATCACAGTTCTTTCATTCCCCACAAGCCTCCAAAGCATTCATCCTCACTCCCGCATGGGTTTCTTAATATGTTTATCGTGTTTTAAAGGGTCGTGAATTCACTCTGTCTTACAGTCACATATAGGGTAATTTAGAGCACAGAATTCCAGTTCCAGAGCCAAAAGTAGTAGAGGAAAATGCCTGAGAAGTTTTATAACATGTTTTTCATGGAAGATCAGGTTATAAACCCTGATTCAAACCCTCCAACGCCTCTGTAGCATGAATATTCACATAACAGGTCAGAAGAAGCGGAAAAGTGTATCAATGAGAGATTAAAGATATTAAAATCCTATTATTGAAGACTTAATTCTTATAATCTGATGTTCAGAAGGATACAGACACAGAAAAGACCATAAAATGATCAAGAAAGCTTAACGAATCCTGAAGCACCTAAAAAAAGTTATATCAGAGGTTTGATAGTAGCAAAATATTCTTTTTCCAAGAAAGGACTAACCACACAGTCTATTTCATTCTCCATCAAGCTCCTGGGAAGTTATTACCCTGACAAAAGTTCTTAAACTGTCAGTGCATTAGTTTTCAGACATGGAAGACCTGAAAGACAAATTTGCACATTTCTTGCCACAGAAGATAAACAGAGTACTGCTACCAGGAATGTACTTCAAGGAACATACCCTTGGAGTCATTATCAATTTGTCGAAGACCCCTAAATCAATTAAAGGTTACCGAAAGTCAATGCAAGGATATTAAAACAAAATGGGCTTCATAGACTCCTCTCCCTCTATTTTAATGAGTCATTTAAAGTTCTATCTGTCATTAATATCACTCTTTCACCTATAATAACTCATGAGAAATACATTGTAAAGGTTTTTTTTGACTGATTGTAAGTTGTTTCGCTGAGTTAGAGTTTAGTGAGTAGTAGTTGTAAATAGGCTGGGAGATGATTTCTGAATGATATCAAGCTATTGGAAAAGTATGTATGTGACTGGTTTTGTTCTTCTAATATGACAAGCATGTTCATTGGATGTTGATCTAAATTAGTGGTGATGTTTTCTATCTTTGTTATTTTCCCTTTTTTATACATAATGTTTCACTTTCTCTGATAAGAATCAGTAATCTTAGCTTAGGATATACTGCTGCAAGTACCCTAGTGCTTCCTGCTCTTCTTATCTTTAATGTTTTCTGCTATTTGTGTATCTGGGAACATATTCAACATAATTTAACCAGTATAGAAGTTGGTTTTTCCATGCTTACTGATGTATGAATTTAGAGTTTGTTTCTTAGATCTTCTTGTTTGGTTTTAGCTGAAAGAATTGAGAAACTGGGAGATTTAGAGTTAGCCATATCTCACCAGGTTCCTTTTCCAACAGATTAGCCTTTCTAAGATCCCTTTGAGTTGAATGTCAAAATCAGAGAAGGTTAAAAGTATTTCTCTGATCTTAGACTTCACTTTGTGTCAAACTTAAATGTTTTCTATTGTTTGAAAGTGGTCAGGAGGACTGCTAGATTGTTGTCTTCAGAGTTAGCCTCATCAGGAGTTTTGATCATAAAGGTTAAGGCATGCCCTGTCCCTATATTTACTCCGAAGTGGTCACCTTGGAAGGTTTTCCTTGTCATTCCCATTCATTTCCTTATTTTTTGATCCCATACTATCATCTTAAGGATCCTCTGATATAGATGACTAGCCCATTGAAAGCCTTGGATATGTGAATTGAAAGTAAACCCTTTCATGACCCCATTGCCAAATGGACTTGTGTTCTCTTTGAATTATCTCCCCATTGCCAAAAAATCCTTCTCTACTCACTCCTTTACCTTACATTAAAACCATCTTTCATGTTTCCCAACTAAACAAATCAAAAAACCCTTGTGCTCCATAACTAGCCTAACACCTTAAATTGAACATAAAAGATATGCATTTCTTTACCTTTATAGAGAGATCCCTCTCTGGATCCAGGAGGGCTAGATTCTGAGATCCAAAAGTGGTTTGATTTTGTCTTGTCATTTGGTATTGCCAAATCACAGGAACCACAACATAATGGCGACCATACTGGGGAATACTCTGAGTAGATAGTTACTTTGGACATCTTTGAGAGCTGAGAAGACCATAGTAGCCTTGATTTGGTAGTTAATCACTGTGGTGGATAGTAAATCTCCTTGAACATTTTAAATCATCCACCTGGCGACTCCACAGTTCCTAAATTTCCAAAAGACTCCACTGATCATTAGTAGGCCTGTTGATTATCTTTGTTTTCTCAAGACTCCACTGGGAGACTAGTTTCATTACAACATCATCCATACCTAAAGGAAACAAAAAGGATTAAGATTTTTTGTTTAAAGATAGTTTGTCTCTTAAATATTTTTATACTTAACATACTAGCTTTAAGAACAATCCATACCAGAGCTTATCCTGATCCAAATCCTCCTGAAATAGTTTAAAATCCAGAAAACATTCTTAGGAAGTCTCTCACATCTAGGGATCCAACTATTGTGAGACACATTCATAGAGCTAACACAGCACCTGAAAACCTTGCAGCTCTATTTGATATTCAAGTTGACTTGGACTTATCAAGTGATTTATTAAGAACTAAGCCATTCAGTGGCATAGATCAGACAGACTTTGGGCCCCCAAGTTCACCACAACTTAGTGGTAAACATATTAGTGATAGAGAAACCCCTCCATCAACACCTCCTGACATACATTTCATTCATAACTTGGGTCTCTCTCACCCTAGATCTTCTCAACAGTTTGCTGCTGGTCCAAGCATTTCTATCATCCACATACCTGCTACCCAAGCTACTCCTTTCCCTCCACAAAACACTATCATGGTAGCATGGTATGCTCCCCTAGTGTTGCCACAGCCTTTGGCTCCTTTACCCAATGACTATTAGTCTAAGATTCCTCATTTCACTGGAAAATAATATACCACATCTCAACACCATGTAGATATGATGGAAGATGCCTTTGACTATATGGAAATTGAAGATGAGACCATTAAGATGAGAATTTTTTCTCAGATTTTAGGATGAGAAGTTAAAAAGTGGTTTAAAGGCTTAACTCCTAATAGCATCAATGACCTGCCCTCTTTACATAAGACTTTCATAAACAAATTGGAAATCAAAAGTAACCCTCTCCAAATACTAGCAGAGTATAAAAATCTTAGAAGAAATCAGGGAGAGAGTGTTCATGATTATTCCACTAGGTTTAAAAATGTCTACAATGCTCTTCCACCCCATATGAAACCTCCCCAAGGGATAGCCTTAGTGAAATATCCTGAAGGATTTGATGTCGACATGGCCTATCAGCTAAGGGAGAGAGACTATAACACATTAGAAGACATGCAGAAAGGAGCTGTAATTGTAGAAGAAAACTTGATTGAAAAAAGAGCTAGGATGAGGGCTGAAAAGAAGGTAATCTATAGGGAAGACAACAAAGCTTATACATCTAATTAAAAAGTTTATAATTTAGCCAAAAACATGGTGAGGCTAGAGAGAGTGATGGAGAAAATGGTTGTCCAAGTCAATAATCAGAATAGAAACAAAAGTCAAAACTAGAACCAAAAATTTAGGAGAAATACCCCTCCCAATAGACAAAGGGACTCTGATCAATAGATCATACCTCCATTCCAAGAAAAATTCCTTGATGAGGATGAGGGAATAATAGAAGAATCAAAGGGAACTATCATAAACATGGTGGAGGTGGATAACCAAGATCACACCTTTTCCACAGAAGAAAATCAGACCTCATACACACATTGGGATAAGGAAGGGTTAGAGTCTGAAGAATATAGCTTAGGATTCAAGAATTCCACCATGAAGGTCCAAGAACAATATGATCTCAGAAGCAAAAAGAACATAGATACTCCCAAACCAAAAACCTCTGAAATCACCATTAAGAAAAGACTTGAAAAGACTCCTAAAGGGACTGCTGAAAGGAACAAAACAACAGCTGATAGTTCTGGAAAAAGCAAGGACAAAGACATCCAAACCATTGATAAATCAAGTCAAGAAACTAGTAGCACTAGCATGGCAGCTAATGCTTCTGATAAAACAACTTTAACCAATGTACATAGTGAAAATCAGCAAGCTGGTTTTACCAATAAAACAGTAACCAACAAAACAGAATTAAGCCTTTCAAAGGGTTAATCTCCTTTCAATCTGGAGAGTGAAATAGCCAAAATTAAAATTGATGTCCCTCTCACTGAGTTGGCCACCCAAGAGGCATATAAATGTCAAATCTTGAAAGCTTTAAACTTAGGAGAAAATAGTGACACTGTCAATTTAAATGATGATCAACTAGCTCTCTTGTTTGGCCCAAAAATTGAAGGGAAATTTCAGGAAGGAGTGGTGCCTCCTTTCTATGTCAGTCTCAATATCCACGAAACAATCTTACATAATGTCATGCATGATTCAGGGGCTTCACACAATATCATGCCCAAAGTGATCATGGAAAAGTTAGGCCTAGAGATAACCATACCATATAAGGATTTATATTCTTGTGACTCTAGCAGGGTGAAATGTTTGGGCCTAATCAATGATCTCTATGTAAATTTGACCCAAATCCAAGCCAAGATCATGGTAATGGTGTTGTAGTGGCTGATGTACCCCCTAAGTATGGCATGCTGTTGTCAAGATCATGGGGTGCCAAGCTACAAGGCACAATGCAAATGGACATGACATACGCCACTATCCCTGTTTCAGCCAGCTTAGAAGACTGTATAGGGAGGCACACATGAAATTTATGGTTAGCAGCCCAGCTAAACTAGAAAATTCCCCTCTTTACTCTGTCCATACAGACCTAGACTCGTTTATCCTTTACAATGATGAGTTTACAGATGAGCAAGAGCTAGAAGAGAAAAATTTTAATAGCAGAGTAAAGCACACAAATCCAAACATAATGGTAGCTCTAGATACAGAGGAAAATAAGGAGAAACATTTAAATAGTGTGCTAAATTAAAAAACCAAAGTGAACAAAGCCAAGAATCCAAACAGCAGATTACCCATCACTCTAAACTCCATGAAAATCCTGAGGAAGAAAACATAACACATCATGGTGCTGACCTAAGAAAACAACATAATGGTGAACATAGCATTAGGGATGAAATTGATAACAATCCTACAAACAATCCCTTATGGAGAATGAACTTTGATGGGTCTTGCACTAAAAAGAATGCAGGAATTGGGGTATGGTTGCACAATACTGAAAACAATTATGCTGAGAATCATGCTTTCAAGCTAAACTTTAAGTGCACAAACAACATAGCAGAGTATGAAGCTCTCCTCTTAGGACTACATCTATTAAAAAAACTAGGAGCTAAGAGGAAAGTTGTCCATGGAGACTCAGAACTAGTCATCGAACAAATAAATGGAGAGTACACCGCTAAACACCCCAGATTAAGGGCATATAGGAATGATGCCATGGACATTTTGAAAACGTTTGTAGAATATGAGCTTGTGTTTATCCCTAGAAGTCAAAACATACTTGCAAATGGATTGGCCTGTGCTGCTAGTTCATATCAGAGACCACTTAGTGAAAAAAAGATCATTATTCAAACAAAATACAGACCAACAGTACCAGATAATGAAAAATATTGGCAGGTCTTTGAGGGTGACAAACATATAGAGGATTTATTGATTTGCAGGAATGAGTTTGAGTTGCCTGATTCAGACTCTAAGTTTGATGAAAATTTTCTAGATAAAGAGCCCCCTGATGAAGAAAAACCATTCCCTACTGCAGAAATAAACATGTTGACCAAGGAATTCGAAAATAAAACTGAAGAATATAAGAACGCAGATAAAGAAGACATAGAGGTGTTGTAGTCCAAAGACAAAAACATACCCCGAGGACTAGCACCCCTTGAGGACCTTTTTTATTTCAATGATGTGACAAAGAATCCCACTATATAACACACTGAATCTGATGTTGAAGAATGCAATAGAGCCAGCAAAGACAACCCTAAAATGATTAAATTATCTAAAAGTTTTCCAGCACATATCAAAAAGAAATACATAGTTTTATTTAAAGAGTTTGTTGATGTTTTTTCTTGGAGTTATGAATATTTGAAAGCCTATGACATAGAGATCATCCACCATAATATCCCATTGAAAGAAAACCAGAAACCTTTTAGGCAAAAGCTGCGTAGAATAAACCCTGTACAATTGCCTCTAGTAGAAAAGGAAATTAAGAAAATATATGAGGCTGGAATCATAGTCCCTGTGAGGTTTTTAGATTGGGTATCCAACCTTGTGGCTGTAAGGAAAAATACAGGAGAGATAAGGCTGTGCATTTATTTTATAAATTTAAACAGAGCCTCTTTAAAAGACAATTACCCTTTACCCAAAATGGAACACATCCTACAAAGGGTAGTTGGTTCTAGGAGGATATCTCTGTTAGATGGCTTTTTAGGGTATAACCAGATCTTAGTACTCCTAGAATATCAACTTAAAACAACCTTCAAAACTCCTTGGGGCACTTTCGTGTATGTGAAAATTTCTTTTGGACTAATGAATGTTGGGGCCACTTTTCAAAGGGCCATTGACATTGCATTCTCAGAGGAAATAGGCCACTTCATCATAATCTACGTTGATGACATTACAGTCTATTCCAAAACTAATGAGGAGCACCTTAAACATTTGAGAAAAGTATTTGAGAAGTGCAAAATGTTTGGGCTATCTTTAAATCCCAAAAAGACCGTGTTTGGTCTCCAAGAAGGTAAACTTCTTGGTCACATTATATCTGAAAAAGGGATTAAAATAAACCCAAAAAGAGTTGAGGGAATATTGTAGATTAGCCATCCAAGAAATTTCAAAGAGTTGTAGTCCTTTATTGGGAAGATTAACTTCTTGAGGAGGTTTATACCCAACCTAGCAGAACTCCTTAGAAACATGACTAATATGCTTAAAAAAGAAGTAGGAGTTAAATGGACTCTAGAAGCCAAAAAGTCCTTTGAACTGGTAAAAAATGCACTCACACGAGCACCAGTTCTTATCAGCCCTGATTTTACTAAAGAATTCCTCATATTCTCTTTTGCATTAGAACATACTGTGGTTGCTATCCTATTAGAGAAAATTCCAAAGGGATAATAGTAGCCAATTGCATTTTTTAGCAAGGCATTGAGAGATGCACCTCTGAAATATAATATCATGGAAAAATAGGCCTATGCCTTGGTAAAGGCCTTGAAAGACTTCAAAGTGTATATTTTACATTCCCATATTATTTCCTTTGTGCCTAACATAGTGGTGGAAGACATTTTGTCACAAGACCTAGATGGAAAAAGAGGAAAATCGATTGTTGTGATACCAGAGTATGATTTGGAGATCAAACCCACTAAACTCATCAAGGGTCAAGGCTTAGCTCAATTAATGGCTGAATTTAACTTACAAGCCCTTGACATTAATATGGTAGATGCTTTGGATGAACATGAAGGATTACCAGCTCCCATTGTAGAAGAACAATTCCAAAACTCACCTTGGTATGCTGATATCTTGTATGTGCCTGTAAATATTAATGCTCCTCCTGATTTATCAAAGACAAAGGCAAGGTTTTTAAAATTGAAAGCTAGGAATTATAGCATTTTGAATGAATGTTTATATTGGAAAAATGCCAATGGTTTATTGCTTAAATGTTTGCCTGAAGTTGATGCAGAGAGGATCAAGCATGAGTTCCATGAAGGAGAGTGTGGAGGCCATCTCCACTGGAGAACCACTGCCAATAAAATACTTAGAGCTAGCTATTACTTGCCCACCCTCTTCCAATATGTCCACAAGATTATAGTTGCCTACCACAAATGCCAAATCTTTGAGGGCAAAAGAAACTCCTTCCTTTACCATTGCAACCAATCACTGTTGAAGCTCCTTTTCAACACTGAGGCCTAAAATTCATAGGGGAAATCCATACTACTTCATTTTCCCAACATAAATGGATACTCATAGCCACTGAATATTTCACCAAATGGATATAGGCCATCCCTTCTTGGAATGCCACAGATTCTGTCATCATAAAATTCCTTGAAGACCATATCCTATTTAGATTTGGCTAGCCTAGGAAAATTATCACTGATAATGCTGCTGCATTTTTTTCCAAAAATATGATTGACTTTTGGAACAAGTATCATATTGCACTTGGTCATTCTACTGCTTATTACCCTCAAGGTAATGGTCTAGCAAAATCATCAAATAACAGTTTGGTGACCATCATCAAGAAGCTGCTTGAAGATAATAAAAAATCATGGCATAACAATTTGGTGCATGCTTTATGGGAAGACAGGTTGAAAACAAGGAAATCCATTGGGATGTCTCCATATTAGCTTGTTTATGGAGAAAATGTAGTGTTCCCTACCAATTTGGGGGTACCACTAATAAAATTGGTCCAAGAAATACAATCAGAAGAGGCCAACATGGTAAGGAGGGTAAATTAGACCATACATCTCCAGCAAACAAGGGAAGAAGTCTACAACAGAGCTCAAAAAGTGCAAGAAAACATAAAAAAATTGTTTGATAAGAGGACCAAGGCTTGTGACTTCAAAATTGGAGACAAGGTACTCAAATGGGACTCTAGAAGAGAATATAAGGGTAAGCATGGCATGTTTGAAAGTTTATGGCAAGGCCCTTACATCATTCAATCCACCACTGGTTCCTTCTTTTGCCTACTGGAACCCCTCATTTGGCTTTAAAAACACTGATTTTTGGCCTAAAACACACTATTTGAACTATATAAGTCTTTTAGCCCCCAAGGGCTTATAGCTATAGCCCCCTTTCCCATATAACCTGCGCTACAACCAAGCGCTAAGGCCTAATTGTAATCGCAAAAGGAAAACTCATTCCCTTGTTCTTTTCCCGAATCCCCGATGCGATAAGAACCTTCCTCTAAACCCCTGGTCCCTCTCATCCCCACAGGACCACTCTCGAGCACCTATCCCCAAGCCCTATTTTCCTCATATTTCTCTGCAAAGAGCCCTCTTCCTTTTTTTTTTAAATTTCCTCGACGTTTGAGTTGAATGAATATAAATCGTCGATCTGCACAAGCTCAACAACCATTATGAAATCGGGTCTTCACTCATAAGCCCTGCACCATTGTGCCCACCAATTAATCCCGACCGTTGATCTCCCTTCCGATCCAATGACCAGGATCTAATTGCATCGCCTATTTTCTTCCGTCCACCATGCCCCGAAATCATTTCTCCGATGAAATCTCAGTCGTCTGTTCATGTAGATCCAACGGCTCCCTCATGACCCGAACACACCCCTCCGTTGCATTGCGAAACATAAGCCTTGCTGTTGAAACGAATCTAGACCGTTGAATCCACAAGAAACAACGGCCCATATTTTGTGGCACTCCTCCCGTCCGTGCAACTTTCCCATTGCAGTCTTTTCGCACCATCCGATCTACACATCATGATCCAATGGCTCACATCCCATTTCACAAAAATTTTGCACCTACAGTTTAACACCAAAATTTTTTGCGAAAAGGGTGGTTTTAGGAGGGACAGGTGTCAAGTAGCGTATAGTAATGCATTTATTTTGGAAATACCACCTACCGCCCAAACATTTTGTGAAAACCACTCCAGTTTTCTGCCTTACCGCCATCCGCAATGAGATTTCATGTTTAATCCTGGCCGTTGATGGTTCTGATCTAACGGTCTATATTGCGTCGCGATTTCATTTCACTCACCATCCATCTGTTCCCCCCAACAACTACATCCACCAATCTCTGTTGTCCATCATTCTGAATCGAACGGCCCTCATATAATCTCACCTCCATTCATTATTCATCCGTCTAACCGTCTAAATGACTTCATCGACGAATCTTGACTGTGGATCATCATTAGTTGATATAATCCAATGGTCCACAGTCCACAAATGCCCCAAACTCCATCAGCCCCGTTTTCCGCCTTCCAACATCGTTTTTCACTCATTTTTTTGCTGCGTACACCTTTTCCATCATAGTTCTTTCATTCCCCACAAGCCTCCAAAGCATACATCCTCACTCCTACATGGGTTTCTTAATATTTTTATTGTGTTTTTGCAGGTTTTAAAGGGTCGTGAATTCACTCTGTATTATAGTCACAGACAGGGTAATTTAGAGCACAGAATGCCAGTTCCAGAGCCAAAAGTAGTAGAGGAAAATGCCTGAGAAGGTTTATAACATGTTTTTCATGGAAGATCAGGTTATAAACCCTGATTCAAACCCTCCAGTGCCACTGTAGCATGCATATTCACATAACAGGTCAGAAGAAGTGGAAAAGTGTATCAGTGAGAGATTAAAGATATGAAAAGCCTATTATTGAAGACTTAATGCATATAATCCAATGTTCAGAAGGATAAAGACACAGAAAAGACCATAAAAATGATCAAGAAGGATTAATGAAGGCTGAAGCACCTAGAAAAAGTTATATTAGAGGTTTTATAGCAGCAGAATGTTCTTTTTCCAAGAAAGCACTAACCACATGATCTATTTCATTCTCCGCCAAGCTCTTGGGAAGTTATTATCCCAACATAAGTCCTTAAACTGTTAGTGCATTAGTTTTTAGACATGGAAGACCTGAAAGAAAAATCTGCACATTTCTTTCCATAGAACATAAGCAGAGTACTGCTACCAGGAATGTACTTCAAGGAACATACCCTTGTAGTTATTATCAATCTGTCTAAGACCCCTAAATCAACTAAAGGTTTACTGAAAGGAAATGTAGGGATATTAAAACAGAATGGGCTTCATAGACTCCTCTCCCTCTATTTTAATGAGTCATTTAAATTTCTATCTACCGTTACTATCACTCTTTCACCTATAATAACTCATGGGAAATACATTGTAAAGGTTGTTGTTGACTGATTGTAAGTTGTTTCACTGAGTTAGATTTCAGTGAGTAGTAGTTGTAAATAGGTTGGGACGTGATTTCTGAATGATATCAAGCTATTGGACAAGTATGTATGTGACTTGTTTTTCTCTTCTAATATGACAAGCATGTTCATTGGATCCTAATCTAAATTAGTGGTGATGTGTTCTATCTTTGTTATTTTCCCTCTTTTATACATCATGTTTCACTTTCTCTGATAAGAATCAGTAATCTTAGCTTAGGATATACTGTTGCAAGTAACCTAATTCTTCCTGCTCTTCTTATATTTAATGTTTTC
Organism: Pinus albicaulis; assembly: GCA_034641835.2. Classification (NCBI taxonomy): domain Eukaryota; kingdom Viridiplantae; phylum Streptophyta; class Pinopsida; order Pinales; family Pinaceae; genus Pinus; species Pinus albicaulis. Next base: position 515,209,256 of record CM076571.1, read on the forward strand.
TGCTATTTGTGTATCTGGGAACAGATTCAACATAATTTAACTAGTATAGAAGTTGGTTTTTCCATGCTTACTGATGTATGAATTTAGATTTTATTTCTTAGATGTTCTTGTTTGGTTTCAGCTGAAAGAATTGGGAAACTGGAAGATTTAGAGCTAGCCCTGTCTCACCAGGTTCCTTTTCCAACAGATTAGCCTTTCTAAGATATCTTTGAGTTGAATGTCAAAAGCAGAGAAGGTTAAAAGTCTTTCTCTAATCTTAGACATCACTTTGTGTCAAACTTAAATGTTTTCTATTGTTTGAAAGTGATCAGGAGGACTACTGGATTGTTGTCTTCAGAGTTAGCCTCATTAGGAGTTTTGATCATAGAGGTTAAGGCATGCCCTGCCCCTTGATTTAATCCGAAGTGGTCACCTTGGAAGGTTTTCCTTGTCATTCCCATTCATTTCCTTATTTTTTCATCCCATACTATCATCTTAAGGAATCCTCTGATATAGATGACTAGCCCATTGAAAGCCTTGGATATGTGAATTGCAAGTAAACCCTTTTGTGACCCCATTGCTCAATGGACTTGTGTTCTCTTTGAATTATCTCCCCATTTCCAAAAAATCCTTCTCTACTCACTCCTTTACCTTACATTGAAACCTTCTTTCGTGTTTCCCAACCAAACAAATCAAAAAACCCTTGTGCTCCATAACTAGCCTAACACCTTAAATTTAACATAAAAGATATACATTTCTTTACCTATTATAGAGAGATCCCTCTCTGGATCCAGGAGGGCTAGATCGTGAGATCCCAAAGTGGTTTGATGTTGTTTTTTCATTTGGTATTGCCAAATCTTCCAAATCACAGGAACCACAACACAAGGAGATTAATAGCAAAACCTAATTTTTTCCCTAAACAAATTTTGCAAAGTGTTGTTCATATATATGACTCAAAATACGGGATCAATTTGGTTTTGATCATGAATTCGTGGAAACCATTGTCTCTTATACATAGACATATCGAGCATTTCAAACACATTCAAGAAATTGGTATCCACTTGGAACGTATGCAGCCATATTCTTCTTGATATTTATATAAATGTTGGTTGACGAAAAATTTGAGAGAAAGGGTTGACCGCTTCAAATCGTTAATTCATCGGATAAAAAGATGGCTCGGAACCAATAGTTTATTATCTAATGAATATTTTCTTTATAATACTCTATTCAAGAGTTATCAGTATTTACCAAATCTATTGCTATCTAACAGAGTGTTATTGGATCAAATTACAAAGAAATTGTTGGAGAAGGAATGTCTTTTTCCGAATGAAATTGAACACTCAATTTATACAATAGGATTAAGATTTGATATCAGTTGGGAGAATCTTGAATGAAGTAAAAGAAAATTGATCTAGCAGTAGGGTCGTGGGAATCAATGAGAGGTTATGTTCTATATATGCTCCAATTTAAGATCCTATAATGAATCCTTTCTTGTTATTGTACAAAAATAGTAAGTAGTTGGAGGAAAAAAAAAGGACTTGATAGATATTTAATTTGAAGATAGGTTCCTCACTTCGAGATTTCGACCATGTAAGAGTAAGCATTGTAAAGACAAGCCAATTTTCTTGAACTTAATGAGAGAGATATTCTCTACTAGACTATGCTTACTCCTTATTTCCTCTATTTTGGTTCTAGCATTCTTTTTTCCCACACTATTCGGAAGAGAGGAAAGGATAGGGTCACAGGATTCGACATGGATATAGTTGTTAAGGTTTGGTCGTAATTCCCAGATCTTGCAAGATCTTGAGAGAGGTAGTATATGGCCAATATATGTATCGATCTTCTCAATCTGTGGCCTTAATGAAATATACCTTATGATACGATGGTGGATTCAGAATGGACTCCTCATTAGGTAGAGAAGATCTGATCCTACCTGTGATCCATTGTCCTATTCCAATAACGTTAACTTGTAGGTAATCGTCAGAATACCTCGTATAAACACAGAATATATCCCAATATATTGAGAGACTGTTGTATGATATTTTCCATTGAATTAGTGATTCAATAAGCATGAGAAATATTATGCCTTGAAGAGGACTCGAACCTCCATGCTCTTAAGCATGAGATTTTGAGTCTCACGTGTCTACCATTTCACCATCAAGGCATCCCAAAAGTGAATTCTATTCCATGCATATATATATATGAAAAATATTCCGATCTATGAATATAGAATATAAGTTATAGATAGTGTATTCAAGTATTGATATAGATTGGTCATATAGGTTCATCATATATCATCCAATTTTATTTTTATTTTCATTATCTGGAGGATATTTCATATACATAATGAAGATGACTGAACATCCTTTCTTTTTCAATTCAATAGAAACCTAAAAATTGAATATGGTACAAAATAACAATATGTCACGAACATGTTTGATCCTATCCATTCTCATTCCAATTGATGTATCATTCATGGTTCCAGGAATGATAGATCAATTGGAATGAGAACGGATAATCTATATGTGCATATATATCCATTGCTATGCATTCAACGGTTGGAGTAGCTATTTTGGAACAAAAGAAAATCAACGAATGGAATGATAGAGTTGTTAAAAATAGGACCCCTCACTCCTTTCTCTCATTCATAACCGTGCATGGGACTCGAATCTCGTGCAATTCCTAAGTGATAAAGAAGGAAGAAAATAAGAATTTGATTCCTTTTTTTAATACCTTCCTCACATATGTATAAGAACAAATCTATTGAATCAATAGAAAGTATTACCAATCCCTAAAATATATTTTTTTCATTCAAATATATTAGTTGTTTCTGACCTTTCTTTACTCTAATTGTGATTTTACCGAAAAAAAAAATTCAATTTTTTTTTTGGGTGAAAGTGATGTATTGGTCCGAGTGGATGTAGGGGTAATTGTCCTTTTCTTTCTCTTTTCCACATGTCCATAGAGTTTTTGGAGATAGAAACATTTCTAAAAAATAAAGATGGATATCTATTCACTCTATTTTATTAGAGAGGTAATAATTTGTAAAATGAATTGCACTTCCTCATAAGGGGTCCATTGATTAAAAGAGACTGGAAATTTTTTTTTCCAATTCCTACAGTTATGGATATAAGCGCAATCCAAATTCCTGTAGAGTTATACATTTGTGTATTTATAAGATCATTTACTATTTCTTGAAGCTCAACTCAATCTTTCCCCTGGAGAGACCATATAGCCAAGAAAGAACATAAACCATAATGGAATAAAAGAAAATGAAACTATTTCAAATAATCTCAGGGTATAATTGAAAATGAAGTTTTCACTTTGTACATGTTAGATCATGAATTAGTAATTTATTTCAATATCCGAAAGAGTAGAAACAATTTCCAACTTCCAATTTTAGGATATTTACATAATCCTCATGAATAGGATCGAATATTCCTCCATAATCTATCTCTTTTTTCCTTAAGGAGGCCTCCCCAAGAGAACTTAGATCTATCTATTATTTAAGTTCTTTCCTTCTTCTTTTTTCTCTTTTGTTCCAATAAAAATATTGCCCGATCTGAATGGGAATCAATTTCGAATTTCTCAGAATATGTAAATCCACTATATATATAGGTAGATCTTGATCTTGTTTATGAGTTAAATAAAATGTGCAAAAGCTATATTGGCTTTTGTCATGCTATGAGTCTCTTCCTTTTTGTGTATAGCATTTCCATTCCCTCTAGCAACATCCATTAATTCATGACTCAATTTGAATTTCATATTTCAATCCAGAAGTTTTCGAGATGCCCCTAATAACCAACGAATGGCAAGTAATTTTCCTTGGATTGATCTTATCTTAGTGGGAACTCAATAAGTTGATCCAGCTGCACGTCTTGCTTTTACTGTTACATTGGGAGTTACTCTACGTATCGCTTGGCATAAAACATATACTAGATTTTTCTCCGTCTTTTTTCGAATATTTTTTATGGCTCGATAAAGAATTCGATAAGCCAATGATTTTTTTGCATTTTTTAGAATACGACTAACCACCATGTTAACTAATCGATTATGATAAATAGGATTGGATTTTGCAGTTTTTTTTTTCTGCAGTACTTCACCATGACATGAGTGTGAAAAAGGTTTAAGAATATATTTCATAAAGGCTGAAAATCGTTTATTTTGGCTTTTTGACTCCATATTGTAGGGTGGATCTCTAAAGGTATGAAATATCTCCCTCCAAACCGTACATACGAATTTCCTCGAATACGGATTTCCACATGATTCTATCTGCATATATGAGATATATTCTTTATGCATATAATTCTATTTACTCACTCTCGATTGAGTATTTGTTCCCTTTCTTGCTTTTTCTATGATTGGAAATCCTGTATTTTACATATCTATACGATCAAGTCCTTAGGTTTAAAAAATAGTGTATAAAAAAGTGTTTCAAATAATTGCTTTTGACTTGAACCCATTCTAAAAGGGTTAAGGTATTTTTCATTTTTTGTTGAAACAATCAGGGAAAAATTCGAAAATGATTTCGATATTGAACCTTGGACATATAATAGTTCCAAATCTCCTGAAAAATAAGATCATTTTTTTCACGGTAGCCTGCTCTAGTCCCCTTACAAACTATTCGTTATTAGGTTAGCTATATACTTAACATGTTCCTATAAATTCACATGGCATCATCATGAAATGATACAAGTATTAGATAAGTAAGAATATAAAATGCACTAGAACGCCCTTGTTGAGGATCTTTTACTTCGGCAGCATCTAGGGTTCCTTGAACAATGTGATATCTCACATCGGGTAAACCTTTAACCCTTCCTCCTCTTATGAATACTACAGAATTTTCTTGTAAATTATGGTCAATGCCAGGTATATAAGCAGTGATTTCAAATCGAGAGGTTAATCGTACTGTGGAAACTTTACGTAAGGCAGAGTTTGGTTTTTTTGGGGTGATAGTGGAAAAGTTGACAGATACATTTTCTTCACTGTCACTATACAAAACTGTACATGAGATTTGCACCTCATAGGCTTCTCGTTTAACTTTTTTTTGAGGTAAGTTGGATTGTTTTTGTTGTTCAAGAATCTTCATATTCCCTTCCTTTATGCATTTTGTCTCAAAGAGTAACTAGAACCAATTTATTTAAACACATTTTCGTATTCTAATAAAAAACTAATGAATCCTATTTTTTATTTTAGGTAAAAATTATTATAAAAAATCTTCGGGATTGCCTCTTCCTTCTTTATTCCCATCCTATAAGTACAACGCCTAAATAAATACTCTGTCGTATGAATCGACATTATTACATGCTAATTCCTTCTTGATATATGGATATATCATTCCTACAAATCACAAATTGGATTCAAAATTGACGGGTTAATGTGAGCTTATCCATGTGGTTATACATTGTTCGAGTTTGAACATGAATCAATTTAATGAAAGATTCTGGCTTTCATGATTTTGTTGGGGTTGTCTAATATCATTTCAACGACCTATGTTAGGGGGGATATATATCCATATCTAGCTGAGATATGATCTGATGAACTGCGTAAGTCCCACGAATAGCAATCGATATGGCTAGGGAGAGTATACCGAAAAGGAAGCTACTTTTTATCTGATTAGTCAGTGATCTGGCTCGGAGAGTCTGTTTCCTATGATGAGCTGCTGGCATCAGTCCTATATCTTGTTTCTATGGACCGGTGGAAAAGTGAGAGCTCAACGGGAATAGGATTTTACCACGAGAGAGTGAAGGGGTCAACCTGTTCCGAAGAGATAAAATGGATTTTGGAAATGTAGTTGTATTCTTACATTGATCCAGATCAAGAAGTATTTCAATCCACGAGGGTAAATATTTTCTCACTAGATGAGATGATAGCAGTTCTAGTTACAAATTATGTTCCGGTAGGATGTCAATTTATTTATATAAATTAGTTAATGGTTTGTTGCATAGGGTCTTCTCCTTAGTGCAAGAAGAACAATTTGATCCGTATCATCTCTGTATAATCTTTACTTGATATTTTTCTCCTTGTTATCCCTGTTCTTCCAAACAAAATTGAGTCCTTTACGCACACACTAGTACTAGATCGGATCAAACATGCTAAACAAAATATTTTTCATGTTCATGTCAAACTTGCTTGATCAAGATAGGTAAAATATTACTGATTTTACAGGATCATATGTTATGATTCGAATCAGTAGGAAATACTACTTTCGATAGGATTTACATAGGCTCCAACCTTTTTTCTCCTTTTTATTTCTTTTTATAGTAGTGTGAAAAGAAGAAAGGTCTGTCTTCAAGTTGTTCAAGAGAAAATAGTGAGTTTTTTTTAGTCTCTCGACCCCTTGATAACTTATTATTAATAAGTCAGTTCTCCTTTCAGATGAGAGTAGGGAAGGGATATAAATCAAAGGTAGAGTGTCACCTTGACATGGTGGAAGTCTTTAGTTTGAGCCTGATTATCCCTAAACCTAATGTAAGCCCTTCCATCAAACAAAATTTGTTTTTTCGTCTTATAGCTCTCTTCACTCCAGAGAGCTCGTGTCATTTACGTGAGCTCTTTTTCATGGTAGTAAAGAAGAAATGATCAAAATGGTGCTAGATCTTCAATTGGAAGAGATCCAAATTGTCATAAGGAACAAAAGGGGTTTCCCACCATTTCATTAAATAGTGATCATCATATCTTATTAGTGAGTCGAGTGGTTGGCATGAGCTTTCCAATTATATTTAATCAATATTATATTATATATTCTATTCATTGGGATGAAAAAAAAAGGGAGAGAGAGGGGGTAACAAAGAAATGAAAAAGAAGAAGATCCTGGATAATCAAATTGGAAGAGATACAAAGTTATCAATTTCTATGCAATCCATGGACCAAATCTAATTTGATGAGATTTTTAATTCAAATCCTTTCACACCAGGAGTGCCTTATAAAGCTCTTTGACCCTAGAATTTTCACTAAGTTGCTTTTATGTGATCTACATAAAGAAATCCATAATTTTTGGTCAAAGGTATAGTAGTACTTACATTATCGATCCTCGTATATCACTTCAATCATAAAAGTAGTATGATTGAAAAAAAAAAAATCTATTCGATGAAACTCTTTCCTATACATAACTTTATGGAACTTGGAAATGAAACACCAGAAGAATATTTAAAGCGTTTCACTAAAAATTGGTTGATATTTCCAAATATTTTCCTGTCTTTCCAATTGAAAAGTTCTTACAATTGATTCATAGAGCATTTTGATCCCATTAGTTTCAATTCAGGATATGGCAGGAACATGAACAAGAAGGATGAGATGATCTCGAAGAATAAAGGACCGAGCGAAACTCATTTGGAAAATAATGAGAAAGATATCAATTTGAAGATCGATCATTATATGAATATATCATATAAAATATATGATAATATATCATGGAAATTGAAATTTCAATTAGTAGATTCCATTATTATTTTTAATGTCTTTTGTCGAGAGAATGGATTGATTCAATTTTCAACATATTTCAATAAAGAATATGCAGAGTTATCTATCTACGAGAGAAATGAATAAATGAAATACATAATATGTCTTTCATATCATAATATATGAATTAACCCCATTTTTTCTTATGGCAGTTCCAAAAAAGCGTCCTTCTAGATCAAAAAAAAAAATCGTAAAAATGTTCAGAAGGGAAAAGCATATCGGGCCGCAATAAATTTTTTTCTTTAGCTAAATATATCTCCACCAGCCATTCAAAAAGTTTTCATTACATAGTCAATGATGATTCCTCT
>CM076571.1:515217103-515319603 GCA_034641835.2 Pinus albicaulis
AAGGATGTGAAAAACCTATAGCCTTCTTTAGTAAAGCACTAAGAGATGCATCATTAAAATACAATATCATGGAAAAACAAGCTTTTACACTCATAAAAGACATCAAAGATTTTAGAATCTATATATTGTATTCTCATGTGATAGCCTATGTACCAAATGTTGTTGTCAAAGACATCTTAACTCAAGATGGAATTGAGGGCAAAAGAGGTAAATGGACTACTACCATATTAGAGTATGATATTGAGATAAAACCTTCAAAATTGATAAAAGGATAGGGATTGGCTCAACTCATGACAGAAACACATTGCCAAGCCCTAGATATTAATGAACTGGATGACGAATAGGAGATGTGTTATAACATCATTTTTCACCCTTAGGTGATTCATGATTGTATTTATGGCTTTGGGCACCCATTCCCATAGACTTGAACAAATTCATTAAAAAACAGTGTTAAAATTCCCATACGCGGGTATGCCTAGACTTTTCCGCGTGTATACGCGAGTCCACATGTACTTTTCCGCGTATGCCATTAAAACCATTAAAAAATATATAAAAATTCCCTATTTTCAGGCTGGGTTGATGGTTACTCCAGTAGTTCAACCACCCCAGCACGTGGCAAACTGTTTTCAACTGATTGAAACTACTTTGAGGGAGTATAAAAGCCCCTCATGTGTATGGCCTATGGGGGAGAGAAATTTTATAGACATTATACTCTGTTGGAATCCCAATTCAATTTTGAATTCCCGTGCCTCCTGCACTTTCCCAGATTTATACAGGAAACCCTTGTTTCCTGGAGATGTTCATCCATTTATATGCCATCTCAAGTGCACAAATCTTGAAAGTATCTTTAATGCAGGGGCAAGGTGACTCGATCCCATTTACTACCGCTTCAAGATCGTGGAAGGATTCAGGTGATCTCTCCACTCTTTATTTTTGTACACGCTGTTCACAATAATGAAGAACCATCTTGTTCCTGAACTTATGTGTTAGTATCTATTTGTATATGTGAAAAGATTGATTATTAAGCAGTTATTATCATTTATATCATATTTCACATGGATTACACTAATGTTTAGGAGAAATATATGTTGTACAACTAGGTTTCTGTGCATGTTCTTTCTTGTTTTCCAGGTTGGAGAGGAGGAAAGGTTGCTGGGGGTTTGGACCCCGCGGGATCTACATCGAACGTAGGACTACAGGTGAGTTCTGCTATCATTGTTATCTATTTTTTAGCATTTAAGTATGGTTGTGTGTGAGTCCTTCTGAATAGCATGCCCTGATCTGTGGAGGTTTTGACCCAACAAACCTCTAGGGTGATTTTCCCCGAAACAGAACTGGCGACTCCGTTGGGGATCACATTCTTTTGATTCCCCTATTGGGTGGTTTCAACTTTTTGAAAGGTTTCCAACAGTTTTAACTTTTATTTCTAGTCCAGTTAACTCTTTCTCAGTCAGACTAAAGACCTGGTTCCTTATCCAGGCTTGATCTTTTTTATTTTTTATTATTTACCTTTTCATACGCGGGTTTGCCTGTACACAGACACGTATACATGAAATTTTTGTTAAAGGGAGTCGCGTATACGCGGGTTTCGTTTAACACAGTCGTGTATGCACGCTTGTTTCAAAATTGTCAAGTAGCGTATGCGTGGGTGAATTTTGAAATTTTTGATTTCTTGGCTTTTTAGTCCTGTCTGCCTGTGGAGACCTGTTCCTGCAGTGTCTTTGTATCCTCTGGATTGTGTTGAAAGTGGTCTTTGGTCTTTTCTCTCTCTTTTTTGGTTGAAAACTATCTTATCTGGAAAATCTTGTTTCTTGTGCTTGCATTTCGGGTTCGAGTACCAAGATCTCTTCCTGGGGATTCTTGGATGTTCTACTTCATCAGAACAGAGAGCCTCTGCTCATTTACTCTTTCCTACCTTTGTGTCTTGCTTTGCACTCTGATTTTTGCCCATTTTGTGATTTTTTTTCTTAAGTTCAGTTGACTAGGTCTTGTTGCAACTTTTGAAGAGTCTTTCTTGGTTCTTTGAAGTTTTTGTTTGCTACAAGGTTGTACTATTCTTCTAGGCTGAGTGACTCATTTTCTTGTCTTCTTTTGCTCATATAAGTCTTGCTACTAGGTAGCCCTATAAGATCTGGAGAATTTTTGAAGTTTTGCTTGAAATTCAGAGTTGTTTGGCTTGGGATTTGATAGTTTTCTTGGTCTTTTCGAGCTCTTCTTTTCATAAAATTTAAAAGCTCAAAAAACATTTTGTTTTGTCATTTGCTTTTGTTTTGCGTTTTTTTTTCTTCGTTTCGTTACATCTTTTTGAAGCTTTTTTGAGGTTTCTTGGCTTTGGTTTTCGACTTGATTTGGGAAAGGAATTGTCACTGATTTCTTCCTCTTGTTTTCAAGCAATTTTGGTGTCTTTATACTAAGAGTTTCTGACTTTGGGAACTAGCTTTGTGGACAACCAAAAAAAGGTAAAACTGAAGGATCTTTGGGAAATTTCTCTCTGCTTTAGTAGATTTTTCATCTTAGAATTTGCATGCTCTTAGTGATTTGCATCAGGTGCACTTAAGCATTTAGTCATTTTCATAGTTTTTGTGAGTGTGAAGTTTGTTATCTGAAAAGAAAAATAAAATTTTTTAGTCTCGTAGAACCTGTGTAGAAGTTGCTTTTCATCGAAAGACAATAACTGCATTTGCATGTAGTTTGGTTTTTATTAATTTCTTTTCTGCGTCAAAACACCACAAGTTTCATTTCCATATCCCTTTGACTTAACATAACGGCCAATTAAAATAAGCGATATAATTTAAAAGCAACTAGCAAGTTTTTATTAAGTGTCATACACCAACTAGCTAGGTTGTAGGGCCTTGGATTAGGTGAGTGGAGAGTTAACTCTCCAAGGCCGCTCAAACAAAAACATAGAAGTTTATTAATTGAGCGAAATCCAACTCCGTTAGGTGGACCGGGAAAGCTCTCCTCCAGAGAGTCAAGCACGAGGGGAAGTGAAGGCCGAGAAGAGAGATACCCCCTCTCTGATTTGTTGGATCTTGCCTCAAGACCGTTCCGCCCGGCTTCTGACACGGATTGGTGCCCATAGTTGCCATTCCTAGGTTCCACACAGGTGACTGCGAGGGGGAATACCCGTGGTACCTGAGGCAGACGTCGTATCACTTTCAACAGTACTTCTGGAGGGTGCCCCGACGAGCTTGGGTACTTGCACCGGCAAAGGCTGTTGTTAGGAGGTCGGCGTAACTGTTTCTGTTACCTTCTCTAGTAGGCCTGGGCCGTAATTATCCCAGACTACTTTTGGGAGGTCCTATTTTTCACTTTCTCGTATTTTTGTGTCCGGTCCTAATCACCTAGAGCGGAAATACCTGAAAGCTGCTTGTTTGGGTTGTATCTTAGGGATTTTTTATAGTGAGTGCTCTTTGCTCCTAGCTTGCCTAGCTTTATACTTTTTTGAGTCTAATTAAAATTTGTTAAAGTGGCTGATCAAGCGCCTCGTCGATCGAGGAGAATCCGGGGGTTATCTCCCGAGAGTCCAGAGCCTTCTTCAAGAAGGCGTAGGAGTAATTTAGCAGGTGAGTATCACCCTGTGGCGTCTGACGCAGTGGAGAGAGATCCTCCACAAGGGTTTGAAGGTTTCGTAGCTGGTCCTGGTGTTGGTTCTGAGAGGAGCGCTCCGCTCACCTCGAGAGTCTTATTTCTGCAGGAAGAAGAAGTACAAGTAGAGGAAGTGTCTCAACCCTCTGAGTCACTTCCATCTCCTCTTCCTCTTGATTATCCGTTCGTTGTTGAATACATCGGACCTGAGTCAGAGAGACCAGAAGATCCTCCATATTATTCATACCTTTCGATGGCCACGACTGGGAACGCAGCTTCTGCTGTGAGTGCTGCAAGCATTCAGACTCCTTCTTCTGTAGAAGGAGGAGGCACTATTGCTATATCTTCGATTGCTTCTAATACTACCGTGTTTGGCTCTAGTTTCACCCAAGCACATGCTTCTCAATCTGGTCCCTTTTGTTTTGGAATGCCCACTAGTGGGATTCCTTCTTTTTCCTTTTCCGCTGCTGCAGTTGCATCTACACCCATGTCTTCCATGGCTAGTGGATCAACTTCTTTTCAAGGGTTCCCCTTCGGAACTGGGCATATTCCTAGTTCGAATCCTTCTTTAGGGTCCTTTCCGTTTACTTCTCAGACTCAGAGTTTCAACCCTTGGTCTGGAGGTCAGAATTCGACCACTTTTACAGGTTGGAACCCTGTATTCACTACAGCGGGGGCAGGGAATCAGTTTTACGCTGGTCACCAAGGGAATTCTTCTTTCCCTTCATCGAGTGCTTATCAGACTTTTTCCCCTCTGTCTAATTCCTGGAACCCCTATCAGGGGCTTTCCTCTTCATTTAATACTTTAGGAGGGGGAACTGGTCCGGTCTTTGGTAACTCTGCATTGGGAGGAGGTTCTTCTCCTTTTTCTACGAGTTCTTTTTGGCAACCTGGTGCCACATCAAATCCAGGGTATTCTTTTCAGAATGTTGGGAATTCATCCTATCAAGGATGGAATCCTCAGGCTCCACCTCGTTTACCTTTTCTAGCAATGTTAAACTTGCTAGATCTGTCGAAATTGACGAATGATCCGATTCGGTATAGTCCCGGGTGGCCTCCAGTCCCGACCAAACTACCTTCATACATTCCAAAGTTTGAAGGCAAGAATGGAGAGGATCCGGCTGATCACATCACCACATTCCATTTATGGTGTTCTTCTAACTCCCTGATCGATGATTCGATTAGGTTGAGATTGTTTCAACGCACCCTAACTGGAAACGCTGCCAAATGGTATATTGAGCTAACTGGGGGCAGTTTTGCTACATTTGGAGAACTGGATGTTACATTTCTAAATCATTTCCAGTTGCCCGTTCGTTATGACGCCGGGACTTAAAGCTTAGCTAATTTTAAGCAGGACGACGCAACCCACATTTCTGACCACATTCAGGAATGGCAGAGAAGGAAGAGGCTTATTAAAGCTCATATTCCAGGAGAATTCCTTTTGGAATGGTTTCTAAAATCTCTGTAGTCAGAAATTTCTAAAGATGTATCCCTGTCTGGGGTATTTTCTGAGGAACAGGCTATTTTTAGGGCCCAGCAGTTGGAACTGATATATTCTCAGTCCGGGGTCCTCCATAAATATTTGCCCAATGCTCCTCACTCCAAATTAGATTTATCAAAAACTAAGCCTCGTCCTCATGGTGATGGACTTATCGGGTCGATCAATAGTGGTGTAGCTAACCTGCTTATTCAATTGCAACAGTTGTTTATACAATCTGCTCCTTCTGGTCAGGATGTGCCTGCTGAGTCATCGCCTTCCCAATCTTTGTCAATAAATGTTGTCCAAACTTCCGATCCCAAAGGAAATCAACAATCCGAAGGGAAGAAGAAGGGATGGAATAATAAGAAAAAGGGCAATAATGGGAAGGGTAATGAAAATAAAACCAACGAGCATGTTGGTGAGGGTCCAAAGGATAAAAAGAAAGTGAAGTTTCCATGCAAGCTGTGTGCTGGAGACCATCTCACGCACCTTTGCCCTAAAATTAAGGATGCGCAGTGCTTGTTAGCTCAACAGTGTTCTTCTAGTTCCTAGGCTGTGTTGACAAACCCTTTTCCCCAAGGGCAACAGCTAGTTGTTGGCGCGAATCAAAATCCTGGGGCTTCCTCTGGGGGCACCCAGGAAGGGGAAATTCCATCAAAAATATTCATGATGAGTGCTCACGTGGATGTCGCTACGAGATCCCGTGATTATGGCAAAGAAGATTCTTCGAAAGCTAAGGGTGCTCCTGATGCTACTGAGCCGCTTCATGTTACAAGGCCTACTATTGAGCCTATACCTCGGATGCCCAAAGAATCTACTAAGCACACAATGATTAATCCAAATGCTAGGGCTGCCCAGAACTACTCTATTGTGGAGGATCTGGCGCAGCGTCCTTGTGCCATGTCAGCTTTAGAGGTGCTCTAGTCTTGTCCAGCTCAGCGCAGCACACTGCTCACTGCCATTGGGGCTATTGATCCAAAAAATTCTCTTATGATTACATTTGATATGTCTAATTTTAAGAAGAGACTCCCCCATCATATGGATTTTCATATTAAATCGTCTTACCGGAAGTGCAACATCTTTCGGACAGTTGTTGATGAGGGTGCTTCCACATGCGTGATGTATCTCACATGTTGGAAGACGATTGGATCACCCAAAGCTGTTCCATCTACCACTCTTCTGACTGCGTTTGATGGTCATTCTCACAGACCACATGGTATTGTCCCAGCTTTGCCTATCTGTGTTGGGGGCAAAACTGTGAATATAGAGGTTGAGGTAGTTGATGCGAGCTTGGACTACAACCTTCTGTTGGGGAGAAACTGGATTTATGAGATGGATGCCATTGCATCCTCATTATTTCGAATTATTTGTTTCCCTCACGAAGGGAGGATTGTTACAGTGGACCAACTGGACTGTCCTCCTGTAGACCCGACAACATCATCAATCGTTCCAAAGCTGATACTAAGGTGTCCATGAGAATCAGGGTTGGAATGTATTCTTCTACGGTACTGACACTCCTCCTACGGTTCATATAAATGCAATTTCATCCTCCAAGGCTCCTCTTCGAAGAGAATTCTTCAGAACTCATTATTTTTCGGACCCTTGGACCTTACCTTCCCCTACTGCCACATTAGCGGAAGGTCAAGTGGGTGGAATGGCATTTCCAATCTCTGCAGCTGAGATTGCTTATCAGTCTATTGTTGACTTTGCAAAATCCATCCCAGCTCCTCTTTCACCAGAAGAGTTGGATGGAGATGTGGCTCCAGCTTGGACAATTAGTTATTCTTCTGCCCAGGATTTCCTTGATACCACTCTTCCATCTGAAGAGGCCATCCTGGAAGCTATGACTGGTATAGATCAACCGTGGGATGGTTTGCATCATCGGTCTTACTTTTTACCTGATTTGAGCGAAGTTGAAACGAGTTTTCCAAGTCCTCCGTCTCCTGGTCCTGTTCACCCAGTCCTGAACCCTTTAGCACCAACACAGGTGTATGCGGAAGGGAACATGGCTGTGATTTCTCCTACTATCCCGGTGAAAATTTCCAGGGATCCCAATGTTATTGAGAATGCCTTCATCGGAGCTGAATGTTCCCGTGCAGAGATTCAAATTTATACCGAACTCTTTAAAGAGTAAATGGATGTATTCACTTGGTCTTATGAGGAAATGCCTGGTATAGATCCATCTATTGCCCAGCATGAGATCAAGACTTACGAAAATGCTAAGACCGTGAGGCAAAACTTCATCCCGCCAATCCTAGAAGGCAACAGCTATCAAAGCCGAGGTGGGAGAAGCCGCTTGCCGCGTGGATCCACTTTCCCGTTCCTTTGATTAATGGGTTTCAAACCCTTGCTCCCAGAGATAAAAACAAGAACAATTCGAGGCTTAACAGATTTCAGAGACCTAAATAAAGCATGTCCTAAAGATAATTAGCCCACACCATTTATAGATCAGATCATTGACGAGTGTGCCGGTAATGAGATTTTCTCCTTCATGGACAGTTTCTCCGGATATAATCAGATTACTATCCATCCTGAAGATCAGCATAAGACTGCCTTTATTTGTCCCTGGCGTACGTTTGCTTACAATAAGATGCCTTTTGGTCTTAAAAATGCTGGGGCTACGTTTCAGCGGGCCATGTCATATTCCTTCCACGACATCAAAAATATTATCGAGGCATATTTGGATGATTTAACTGTTCATTCTCGAAATAGGATGGATCATCCTGCTCACCTCCGTCAAATATTTGAACGATGTTGTTTCTATAAGATTAGGTTGAATCCGAACAAGTGCATTTTCGTGGTTACATCCGGTCGGTTATTGGGATTCATTGTGTCTAGGGAAGGGATTAGGGTAGATCCCTTCAAGGTTGAGGCAATACTTCAGTTGCCTCCCCCGTCCTCTATTCGTCAACTTCAAAGTCTACAAGGAAAGTCTAATTTTCTTCGGATATTTATCGTAAATTATGTTGAAGTTACCAAGGGATTTATGAGATTGTTGAAGAAGGGAGTTCCATTTCTTTGGGATGACTTCGCTCAACGCTCATTCGATGCTTTTAAAAAAGCATTGACCTCTTCTCCTTTATTGAGTCCACCTGATTATAGCAGGGATTTCCTTTTGTATCTTGCAGCAGCAGAATCTACTATTGGTATGGTTCTGGTTCAGGAAGATGATGCTCTTGCAGAGCATGTTATCTACTATCTTAGTCGAGGATTGGTAGGACCTGAACTCCGGTACACTCCGATAGAAAAGTTAGCTTTAGCAGCAGTTCATGATGTGCAGCGACTCCGACATTACATTATTCTACGAAAAACTTATGTTTTGGCAGCAGCCAATCCATTTCAGTTTATCCTCAGTAGGCGAGTGACTGGGGGCAAATACAATAGATGGATTGTGATTTTGCAGGAATTTGATCTCGATTTTATGTCTGCCAAGTCCAAGAAATCATTAGTTTTCGCGGAATTAATCTCCGAGTTGCCCTGTGGGGAGGAGATAGTCTATGATGAATCCTTTTCGGATGAACATTTGTTTCTTATCTCTCCACGGGATCCTTGGTATAGAGATATCATTGTGTATCTTCAGACTGCGAAGTTTCCCTCTACTTTTTCGAAACATGAGCGTCGTAAGTTGCGTCACTTGGCTAAGAATTATTTGATTATTGGTGATGCTTTATATCGTCGCGGGGTTGATTCAATCCTAAGACGTTGCTTAACTCTCGAAGAAGCTGAGGCTGTGCTGAATGATTCCCACAGTGGAGCTTATGGTGGTCATTTATCTGGGCTTGCTATAGCCCAAAAGATTTTGTGTACTGGGTACTTTTGGCCTTCGATTTTCAAGGATTGTATGGAGTCAGTAAAAAAGTGTCATCCGTGTCAAGTTTATACTCGAAAAATGTGTGCTCATCCAACTCCGATTTTTCCATTCATTACTGTTGGTCCCTTTACAAAGTGGGGTATTGATTATACTACTTGTAACCCACCTTCGGCTAAAGGTCACAAGTACATTATTGTAGCAGTAGACTACTTTACGAAGTGGGTCGAGGCTATGCCTACTTTTGGGAATGATGGTGAGACTGCAACTCTTTTTCTTTTCAACCAGGTTATTGCTCTTTTTTGTATTCCTAGAGAGATTGTCACTGATCATGGCAGTCATTTTCAGAATAGCATGATGGCTGAGTTGGCTCTAAAATTAGGTTTCCGGCAGGAGCATTCATCTCCGTATTATCCTCAAGCCAATGGGCAAGTGGAAGCCGTGAATAAATCCTTGAAGAAAATTCTTCAAAGGACAATTGATAAAGCTCGATCCAGTTGGCATATTATGCTATATCCTGCACTTTGGGCATACAAGATGTCAGTGAAAACTGCAACTGGCTTTACTCCGTTTCAGCTAGTGCACGGGTTGGAATCTGTATTTCCCATTGAATGTGAGATTCCTTCTCTTAAGTTAGCTGTTGAACTTCTTCCTGACACTTCTAGTCTTGAAGAATGGCTCCTTCATCTGGAACATCTCGATGAGCAGCGTCGGGATGCCGCCACGATGAATGAGGCGCATAAAAACCGAGTTAAAGTTCAGTATGATAAGGCGGTCAAGCCTAGGGTTTTTTCGGAAGGTGACCTTGTTTTGGTCTATGCCCAAGAAAAATATGCCCTGGGGGCAGGAAAATTTAAGTCTATGTGGTATGGCCCCTTCATCGTTAAAGCAGTCCTTAAGAAAGGGGCATATACCTTGGTTGATTTTGAAGGGAACGAGTTGCCGGAGCCCAGAAATGGGCTCTATTTGAAAAAGTATTATGCCTAGGCTTCAGCCTGGCATGTTGCTTTTGTATATAGTAGTTTTGCTTTGTACATATCTGGTTTTTTTTCGATCTTTGATGGGTTGGTGATGTTTTTGATCTGCTTTGGCAAGTTGTGCCGGATGTCATGAGTCATTTTGGTTTCGCCGATGGTGCTAGTAGACACACCCGGAACTTAGCTTTTGCAGCTTGGGTGCTTCATTATCCATCCGGTCAGCTGTTAGTATCAAGAGGGGTCTGCATTGGTCCTGCTTCCAATAACATAGCAGAATACACTGCAGTTGTTTATCTACTCTCGGAAGCAATATCTTTTGGTGTTGATTCGTTGGTAGTTTTCTTGGACTCTCAGCTGGTGGTGTCGCAGTTGAACAATAATTATCGGGTTCGAGATCCATTTTTACTCCGGTTGTTCTTGAGGGTACGCTTGTTACAATGATCATTTCAATTTTTAACTTTCATTCATATTCCTCGAGCTGACAATTGGATGGCAGACTCATTAGCTAATCAAGCAATTGATTGGCACATTAATCATTCCATACAATAAGATTTAATCATCAAAAACATCATACATTTTGATACATTTGTCACATCACATCAAACATCGCTGTATATATATCATCAGAGTGTTCAAAAAACTATACAAAATTTGGATCCATAAGTCATACAAAAAATTGGGCTTATGCCCGATCATGTTCAGTCTCAAATAATATACAGTCATCTGATACATCATATCTATCTACTCCTGAGGTCCCTGCCCAGAAGTTGTGTTCCTATAGAACACGATCGCGGTGGCAACTCGGCGGAATAACCGTACCCAGTCTCGGGGCACTCCTACTACCCGTCTCTGGATGGCTTCAGGCAGATCTTCCACTGCAGCCATAGGTACTTGGCGGGTTAATCCCTCCAAGTTCCTCTGTACAGCCTGGAGGGTCCTGTCTGAATCTACTGTATCCGCTTCGCCTCTGCAACACTTGTGTCGCGGGTAACCCTTAGGTCGAACTGGTCCAATATCTGTATCATGATCATTTTTAAATTGTAAGTCATTATAAATCCAATCAAAAACATGTTTGTTTTCCATTTTTTCATACATATCTGAAAAAATCCAAAAAATTATATAAGTCAAAAATTGCAAACTTACCGACTGTACCCCATGCTGCGCCTGGTGGAAGGACAAGATCTGGATCGCCACGAAAGTCCATCCCGGCATAGGGATAGTCATCCACAGCGATGATTTTTTATCCCCACCAAAGGAAGAACTCATCATCCCAAGTGGTCCGGGGAACTTCACTTCCCCCCAATCTCTTCATCATGTCTGCCCATCGGGCAATTCTTGGGTCTCTCGGGCTGCTGATGGTAGAGATCACTTTGGGTCTCAACGCTGGAATCTTCTCGAAGAAGAATGTCATCAAGATTGTACCATATCCAAAAAAATTTGTCTTTGCCTTTCGGATTGAAGTCAATTGTTGCTTCATGTTCATCAGTAGAGTTGTGCACCAATCATATACATGAGTTAAGCATTCTATTGTTATACTCATTTGCGTCCTAGATGCCTGGTGTAGAGAAGCTAATCCTGCTACTCTCCCAATGGTAAAAAGGAGGATTTTTATGTGCAAGTCTCTTAAATCTTTGATTGAAATTTGCGTTCCCACTTTCTTGGAACCCTCTACGCAGTAGACGTGGACGTAATCTTCCACGGTTAGCCCTCCCAAAGGCTTACCATGCAAGTCTACTGGCTCCCCCCTCCGGGAGAGTCCAGTAATAAAATATATATCTTCCACCTCGATGCGTATGGGCATCTGATCTATGATGAAGCAGTCTTCTTCCGGTTCCCAATAGTTCACAAGCATTTCGAGCAACCGGACATTACTCTTCATATTTGGCATTTTGAAAAACTTGAGCAATCCATAATTCCAGAGAATATTCATTGATACTTGGTCTTGCATGACTTCATTGTCAATAGCACTGTGTTCACGCTCTCTCCAAGATATTTTCATCCTGTAAAAATTCAATAATTCGTTCATTAGCTACGCATTTTGTCATTTTGGGTTGCGCATACACGACTTTATTTGTACACAGTCACGTATATATGCGACTTGGTCATTATCAACCCGCGTATGCGCAAACCCGTGATTTTAGATAAATGATTCTAAGGTGAAAATTCCTAATTTTTAACTTATGAACAGACAAAATGAATAACAAGGATGGTTTATGAGCTTACCTGACAAATTCGGTGCGATTTGACGGTCGGTTGCTCCTGTTTTGACGAAAGAAGTTTTTTTCTTCAGAGCACTTTTTTCCAAATCAGCAATGTAACAATGAACCAAATATGAGGTAATTTGTCTATTTATGTCCAAAAAAGTTGAAAATTTTCAATCTATCTTAAGCTGCATAACCCGGATGCTTGGAAGTGCCTAGGTTGGTATGTTTTCAGGTACATTTTGACGAATTTGAGATTTTTCCCGGTTTTTTGATGCATGACTGCTGACTCGTCATGGCAGGTATATGATCTTCACTGGCATATAAGTTAGGGAATCCACTTTCTGTTGCATTTTGCATACTAGCCTCCATACTGATCACTTGCCATATTGTCGATCCCATCAGGTCATGAGTATTACACCCATTTCACTCACCGATTCTTTAATCTTGACTTGATGGTAGAGCCTTCCTTTACATGGGCTTCTTAGTTAGTTCCTCGCTATCACTTGTTTCCCATGCTGCATTTTATGTAGGCTCAGGAGTCCTCTTTAGTCCCGCCATGAGTTATGTGTTGAAGCTTCATTCTTCTTCTTTCTCACTATCATTTTTCTGGCTTTTTACCCTAGAGGCTCCCTGGTGTTGTTGAGTTGTATTACTTCATTGCATATTGGCTACTTTTTTATCCTGGCCTTTAGCCAGATTCATTCGGGCTCAATGTTTAAGCCAAATTTTGACCTTGTTTATCTGTACAAGTTAACCATTGCATGCACTTAGCTATCGCGACTTGACACCCATTTACCTATGGATGGAACATTCCTCTGAGTATCGCTTACCAGTTTCTGCCACCTTGCATTGAGCATAGGATTGTTCCAATCCCAGGAACTAGTGCATTTGTTTCTTGATACTCATTCTATCCATTGTACCATAGCATTCTTTTATTCCTTTTCAGGCTTATTATATGAAAAAGACAAAAAAATCAAATATAACAAAAAGAGCGGGAACGAGATGTAACTTCGTTGTTTGATGCACAAGACAGTAGCCTACTACGTCTCGAACACAAGACATATACTTATATATATTTCTATTTGGGATGGTTTTAGTTTTGACCTAGGTTCAGCCTTTACCTTGTTTCACTTGTCAGTCATCCCCCGGTTGGTTATCTCTTCCAATCATATGGAGAGTTTGTTCTGCCTCCTGCATAACAGACTTATACAGTGTCACTTTTTAATGCCATGGTCATCACGAGTCGTGCTTTTGTTCAAGGTAAGTCTAACCAGAGTCTGCCATTCTGCGGTGTCTCTTGACTCATTATTCAGTCAGCCTTCCCTGTCTTGTCAGTATCTTGTTCTATCACATCAGATGTTTTGGTCTTCTGCTCGTGCTGGTTTGAGAAGGTCTCCATTGACTTCTTGCTGGTGGGTTTGTCTCTTATCGACTACGACATATTGCTCTGAGAGCAAACCTAGAGCTGCACCCTGGCCTTATTTCCATCATTGATAGGTGACCTTGTGCTCAGCATTTGATCATCATTATGGGTCTTTGACTGAGTGGTTTCCCCTATGTTCGACGTCAGCACACATTATCACACTTGGGATTCGTGGAGTACCTTGATTTCCATTTGACCCTAGTATCGGATATCTCGCTCATGTCGCCTTTCATTATTGGTTGGTTCAGAGGGTTTCTTATGTGCGCTAGCTTCATCTTGTGCATGTCAGAAACGTACTTCGGTTTGGTTCCGTCACTCTGCTTCGTCTGATTCCTTCCAAATCTTGGCCTGCGGGTTACACTCGCACTGGATTGATGTGGGATGCCTTAATGCCTTCCTTCTAGCAGATCTTTTCCCATCGACTCTAACTCATTTCTCTGGGAATAAGTTCTAGAGTCTTTTGTCAGTACCCTAGGGTTTGCAGTCATCAGTGGCAGACTCTTCGCTATCGACAATGGGGATTCATCATTGCCTCCTGATTGGTAGATTCTTCCAAGTGTTCGACTTCAACTCATTTATTCGCACTTGTTAGATTGTACTGGGGCACCTTGACACTCATTTTCATTATTGGTGGGTTGTCTCGCGTTGGTTAATGGTATACATTATTGACCGGTAATCCAACAATTTCTCACATGGTCGACTTTAGCTCATTTATTCCCATTGTGTAGAATTGTGCCATAGTGATCGGTGAAGACCTCGGGTTGCATCAGCATTTTTCGGTTCACTTTTGACAGTCCATTCAGTTTCTGCCAGTGATGTCGTTCACCCTTATATGTTGCAGTGTTAGTACAGCAGCATCCTATATGTTGGCTCCCGAGTTGCGTGATTGTACCATTTGTTCCACCTCTTATGATTTGGTACTTGGAGATTCAGTTACTTATATGATCAGACATCCAGTTTCAGCATCATTGATCATCTTTCTATATATGTGATACTTGGACATTGATTCAGACTTGTACTTTCGGGCCATGCTCAGATGATTCATTGTGTACTTTCAGTTTAGCTATACTTGTATACATTTTGGATCTATTCTGTACTTTCCATATGATGTATTTTTGACTGAGCATGGGTATGCCCGCCTCAGCATGAGTTGACTCTCTGTTTTCTTTCATTGGTTTTTGGCAGGCTGAAATATGGTGAAGTCCTCTCTTGTCCTTGCGAAGTTATTTCTATGTGCATAATACATTTCGACCATCATGTACCCCTTCTGACCTCATATATTAGGGGGCATCTGTTATAGCATCATTTTTCACCTTCATATGATTCATGATTTCTTTTATGGCTTTGGGCACCCATTCCTACAGACTTGAACAAATTCACTAAAAAACAGTGTTAAAATTCCCATACGCGGGTATGCCCAGACTTTTCCGCATGTATACGCGAGTCCACATGTACTTTTCCGCGTATGCCATTAAAACCATTAAAAAATATATAAATTCCCTATTTTCGGACTGGGTTGATGGTTACTCCAGTAGTTCAACCACCCCAGCACGTGGCCAACTGTTTCCAACTGACTGAAACTACTTTGAGGGAGTATAAAAGCCCCTCATGTACATGGCCTAAGGGAGAGAGAAATTTTATAGACATTATACTCTGTTGGAATCCCTAATTCAAGTCTGAATTCCTGTGCCTCCTGCACTTCCCCAAATTTATACAAGAAACCCTTGTTTCCTGGAGATGTTCATCCATTTATATGCCATCTCGAGTGCACAAGTCTTGAAAGTTTCTTAGCGAGGCAAGGGCGGGACGAATCCGGACGACGGTCTGCTCGAAGATCGTGGAAGGATTCAGGTGATCTCTCCACTCTTTATTTCTGTACATGCTGTTCACAATAATGAAGAACCATCTTGTTCCTGAACTTCTGTGTTAGTATCTATTTGTATATGTGGAAAGATTGATTATTAAGCAGTTATTATCGTTTATATCATATTTCACATGGATTACACTAACATTTAGGAGAAATATATGTTGTACAACTAGGTTTTCGTGCATGTTCTTTCTTGTTTTCCAGGTTGAAGGAGGAAGAAAGGTTGCTGGGGGTTTGGACCCCGCGGGATCTACATCGAACGTAGGACTACGGGTGAGTTCTGCTATCGTTGTTATCTAGTTTTTTGCATTCAAGTATGGTTGTGTGTGAGTCCTTCTGAATGGCATGCCCTGCTCTGTGGAGGTTTTGACCCAAAAAACCTCTAGGGTGATTTTCCCCGAAACAATGGATAAAGCACACAATTGTTGGGTGGGCATTGCATTCTCATTATGCAATGCTTGATCGTTTAAATATTTCTTTGTTCAGATCATAATCGAACCAGACTTCTCGAGTTTACCCAATCTAGTCTTCTTTCAATACAAATTGTTTTCCATTATTATTCATATTAGTAATGAACAATTATTTAAAATATTCCCTATGTATTCCCATTTTAAAGCAGAAATTGGATTGGAATAGATAGAATGAGAACATATTTACGATTGTAAGGAAATCCATTTTATGGTATTGTGCACCAAAAAAAATTTCGTTCATGGAATCATTTGCATAAGGGAATGAAGGAAATTATCAAATTTGTAATTGACTATGCCTAATCTCAGAGAAATGACAATTTTATTGATAATACCTTCACAATTATAGCAGATATCTTATTGCGAATAATCTCGATGACTCTGGGGGAGAAAGAAGCATTTACCTATTATAGAGATGGTGTGATTTGATATGTTTTCCGTTCTTCTTTCTTTGGGAAAGAAAAGGTATACGGGAATAAAAATTGAGTAAAATAAAACTTACGCTCAGTGAAGGTGAGTTCTGGAGATAGAACAATTCCTTCTGTCGTGTATCCTCGGTCAATGCACTTTTAGATGCTCTCATCTCCTGAGAATTTTAGTATCGAGGGAAAGGTTATACCTTTGCAATAGGCCCTGCTTGTACAATTGAAACTATTTGATAGGCGCAGATGAAGGGAGAAAGCACTACGTATGGAAATCGACAACACAAAAGCTTCGTTATAGCCCATATGCATTACCCTTTTTTGAAGGGTAGTGAGAATGGTTGGGACAACAAACATCACTCTCATTTGTACTTTGGATATCGTTATAATGGAACCATCAGAGATTTTTGAAGTGATTAATCCCCAAAGAATACAGGGCGTTAAGAACAAAGAAATTGTTAGAGGTTCCATTCCTAGTACTAAGATACTTGGTATTTGGAAAAGAATATTTGCAAGAAGTATGGTTAGATATTTATTGGAAATACACTAGCCCCTATTAATTCATAATATTGGGTCAGATTTTTTATATTTTTTTTCAATTCCATGGATTACTCCCCATATTACCTATTGTAAATAAAGGAGGAGCCATATGAGGTGGGAATCTCATGTATGGTTTTGAAGTGGAGATCATTTCAATGGAATGAACGACCGTAACGGATTTCAGCTCAATCGGAAGGGGAATATGTGGAATATTTACAAAATTATTATGAAGCTATGCGACTTGTTATAGATATAAGTCCCATATATGGAAGATAAGAAGTGCAGAAAAATAATTATTCTTGGACACAATAAACTTCAGTTTATATAACAAGCACTAGAGAAAACCATACCCAATAACCATCATCCAAAGCCCATCATAACTAACCATTGGTATAGGAGCTCGTAATTATTACACTAATAATAACAATAATAATATAGGGAGCTATAGTTTCATGGGTATCATTAATAATTATTCCTATTATTTCCCATCCAATTAGTTATTTTATCCTAGGGAGCCATAACCCTAATATGACTCCAAGGTTAATCTAATAACTAATACCCTAGTCTTATACCTATAATTAACCCTACTATTCATATTAGAGTGAGTTATTATGAATCCTATGGATATATAATAGTCAAAATAGTCACCATTTTTATCTATGGATTGGATTAGCATTACCGCCTTTCCTCAACATAAAATGAGAAATAATCATATGATACGATTTCTAAAAGAATATGAATTGAAGTTTACTCTCGCCACAAAAAAAATGTATAGGGATATGGATGAAGAATTAATAAAGAGCGTAGTTTGGACTCCTAGGACCTGGCATCTTAGTTTTCTTCCCAATAACCGATTCGATCGTACAAAAACACCCAATTCATTGGAATCTTCGTATTGGTTTGGATCGAAGAAAAAAGCGTGGATAGAAAGATCGAAATTTTCTATACAATATCCGAGGCAATATAAATCCTCGGTGAAACCCACGTTTTGTGAAGGAAAATGATTTATTTCGGATCCCTTCCTATTTCAAGAGAAGCGCCCTGTGTTTTCACACCAAGAATTTTTCATAGATGAAGAACTGTTGAAAAGGCTTTATATTACTTATGGTTCAAGGAGATTAATAAAAAAACCTATTTTTTTCCCTAAAAAATTTTTCCAAAGTGTTGTTCATAGATATGATTCAAAATACGGGATCAATTCGGTTTAGATCATGAATTCGTGGAAATCATTATTTCTTAGACATAGACATATCGAGCATTTCAAACATATTCAAGAAATTGATATCCACTTGGAACTTATGCAGCCATATTCTTCTCCATATTTATATAAATGTTGGTTGACCAAAAATTTGAGAGAAAGGGTTGACCACTTCCAATCGTTAATTCATCGCATAAAAATATGGCTTGGAACCAATAGTTTATTATCTAATGCATCTTTTCTTTATAATAATCTATTCGAGTTATCAATATTTATCAAATCTGTTGCTATCTAACAGAGTGTTATTGGATCAAATTACAAAGACATTGTTGGAGAAGGAATGTGTTTTTCCGAATGAAGTTGAACACTCAATTTATACAATAGGATTAATATTTGATATCAGCTGGGAGAATCTTGAATGAAGTAAAAGAAAAATGACCGATCAGTAGGGTCATGGAAATCAATGAGAGGTTATGTTCTATATATGCTCAAATTTAAGATCCTATAATGAATCCTTTCTTAGTACTGTACAAAAATAGTAAGTATGTTGGAGGAAAAAAAAAATACTTGATAGATCTTTATTTTGAAGATAGGTTCCTCACTCCGAGATTTCGAACATGTAAGAGTAAGAATAGTAAAGACAAGCCAATTTTCTTGAACTTAATGGGAGAGATATTCTCTAATAGACTATGCTTACTCCTTATTTCCTCTATTTTGGTTCTAGCATTCTTTTTTCCCACACTATTCAGAAGAGAGGAAAGGATAGAGTCACAGGATCCGACATGGATATAGTTGTTGAGGTTCGGTCATAATTCCTGGATCTCGCAAGATCGTGAGAGAGGTGGTATATGTTCAATCTATTGATCGATATTCTCAATCTGTGGCCTTAATGAAATATACCTTAGAATATGAGGGTGGATTTGGAATGGAATCCTCATTAGGTAGAGAATATTTGATCCTACCTGTGATCCATTGTCATATTCCAAAAGCGTTAACTTGTAGGTAATCGTCGGAATACCTCGTATAAATAGAGAATATATCAAAATATATTGAGAGACTCTCGTACGATATTTGCCATTAAATTACAAATTCAATAAGCATGAGAAATATTATGCCTTAAGGGAAAAAACACGAAGTTGGGAAACACTTTTTGGCATGAGATAGAATTCGGGAGGATTTTTTAATTTCTCGGCCGAGAAAAAAAGTCAACTAAATTTCTCGGCCGAGAGTTTTCAAAACTCTCGTCCGAGAGATTTTAAATATTTCGTATTTTCTCGGACGAGAGTTTTGAAAACTCTCGGCCGCAAACTCTCGGCCGCAAACTCTCGGCCAAGAGTTTTTAAAACTTTTGGCCGGGAGTTTTCCCGCGCATAAATTGGTTTAAAACTCTCGGCCGAGAGTTTTAAAAATTTCTCGACCGAGAGTTTTTCTCGGCCGAGAGTTTCTGGTCAACAAAAAACTCAGAAAACTCTGCAGTTTTGAGAAACCTGCAACTTTGGAGGGATAGAACACCTAAAAAAACAAAATGTTATATGTCGGACCAAGTACCATTAGATTCGTCTCTAAATCTAGTTTTTGATGATGTGAGATTTATGGAGTTTCATTAAAAAATTCAATTTTTTATTAATTTTTTACTAAACTATGTCACTATGGAATTTCATTGTTCGAAAAATTGAACTGAATGAAAATTCAATAACTTTCAAACGAGGACACCAAAAAATTTAAAAAAATCATAGTGCACTTCCTCTCCCTGTTTACTTCAAAAGGGTACTCTCATTTTTCTTATTGACGATCACATTGAAAAGAAAATCAAAGGATAATAAAATGTACTGAAACATCACTGTTTTTTTGTCTTCGTCCATTTCAAAAAATAATAAAAAATAGTGATTTGATCTGAAAATTACCAAAAAATAGTCTTTGCACTAGTGCAATATATGCAGATTATGATGCTATGGTTTTTTTCCAAAAAATGAATAACCTTCCCTAAAAAAAGTAAAGGATAATAAAGTGACTATTTATGTTTGCCTGAAAATTTCAAGTATATGCAGTTAGTAAACAACAAATTTACCCCTCTATATGTCAATATTTTTTTATTTTTTTTAAATATCGGTATGGAGGTAAGACAATTCTCTACAATTCTTGTTTTTATGTCAAAGCATAATTTGCGATAAAAATATGAGTTTAGTGGAGTTGAAGTTGAAAAACATAGAAAATTACAATTTTCAACGTCAAAAAAGGGCAAAAAGTGTTTCCCAACTTCACATTTTCACCTTTAAAGAGGACTCGAACCTCCACGCTCTTAAGCACGAGATTTTGAGTCTCACGTGTCTACCATTTCACCATCAAGGAATCCCAAAAGTGAATTCTATTCCATGCACATATATATATATATATATATATATATATATATATGAAAAATATTCTGATATATGAATATATAATATATGTTATAGATAGCGTATTCAATTATTGATATAGATTGGTCATATAGGTTCATCATATATCATCCAATTTTATTTTTACTTTCATTATCTGGAGGATATTTCCTATACATAAAGAAGAGGACTGAACATCCTTTCTTTTTCAATTCAATAGAAACCTAAGAAAATGAATATGGTACAAAATAAAAATATCTCAAGAATAGATTCAATCCTATCCATTCTCATTCCAATTGATTTATCATTCCTGGTTCCAGGAATGATAGATCAATTGGAATGAGAACGAATAATATATATGTGCATATATATCCATTGCTATGCGTTTAGTGGCTGGAGCAGCTATTTTGGAACAAAATAAAAGCAACGACTGGAATGATAGAGTTGTCGAAAATAGGACCCCTCACTCCTTTCTCTCATTTAGAGCCGTGCATGGGAATCGAACCTCGCGCAGTTCCTAAGTGATAAAGAAGGAAGAAAATAAGAAATTGATTCCTCTTTTTATTACCTTCCTCGCATATGTATAAGACCAAATCTATTGAATCAATAGAAAGTATTACCAATCCTTAAAATATCTTTTTCATTCAAAGATATTAGTTGTTTTTGACCTTGCTTTAACCTAATTGTGATTTTACCCAATTTTTTTTTTTTTTTATTTTTTTTTTTTGGTAAAAGTGATGTATTGGTCTGAGTGGAGGTAGGGGTAACATTCCTTTTCTTTCTCTTTTCCACATGTCCATAGAGTTTTTAGAGATAGAAACATTTCTAAAAAATAAATATGGATATCTATTCACTCTATTTTATTAGAGAGGTAATAATTTGTAAAATGAATTGCACTTATTCATAAGGGGTCCATTGATTAAAAGAGGCTTGAAAATGTTTGGATCCAATTCCTACAGTTATGGATATAAGCGCAATCCAAATTCCTGGAGAGTTATACATTTGTGTGTCTATAATATCATTTACTATTTCTTGAAGCTCAACTCAATATTTCCCCTAGAGAGACCATATAGCCAAGAAAGACCATAAACCAGAATGGAATAAAAGAAAATGAAACTATTTCAAACAATCTCAGGTATAATTGAAAATGAAGTTTTCAATTTGTACATGTTAGATCATGAATTAGTAATTTCTTTCAATCTCCAAAAGAGTAGAAACAGTTTCTAACTTCCAATTTTAGGAGATTTACATGATCCTCATGAATAGGATGGAATATTCCTCCATAATCTATCTCCTTTTTCCTTAAGGAAGCCTCCCCAAGAGGACTTAGATCTATCTATTATTTAAGTTCTTTCCTTCTTCTTTTTCCTCCTTTGTTCCAATAAAAATATTTCCTGATCTGAATGGGAATCAATTTCGAATTTCTCATAATATGTAAATCCACTATATAGATATGTACATCTCGATCATGTTTATGAGTTAACGAAAATGTGAAAAAGCTTTATTGGCTTCTGCCATTCTATGAGTCTCTTCCTTTTTGCGTATAGCATTGCGATTCCCTCTAGCAGCATACATCAATTCATGACTCAATTTGAATTTCATATTTCCACCCAAACTTTTTCGAGATAGCCCTAATAACCAACGAATGGTAAGTAATTTTCCTTTGATTGATCTTATCTCAGTGGGAACTCGATAAGTCGATCCACCCACATGTCTTGCTTTTACTGTTACATTGGGATTTACTCTATGTATTGCTTGGTGTAGAACATATAGTGGATTTTTCTTTGTCTTTTGTTGAATATTTTTGATGAATCGATAAAGAATTCGATAAGCCAATGATTTTTTTCCATTTTTCAGAATACGGTTAACCACCATGTTAACTAATCGATTATGATAAAGAGGATCAGATTTTGTAGTTTTTTTTTTCTATAGTACTTTGTTGTGACATGAGTGTGAAAAAAATTTAAGAATATATTTCATAAAGGCTAAAAATAATTTATTTTGGCTTTCTGACTCCATATTGTAGGGTGGATCTCTAAAGGTATGAAAGATCTCCCTCCAAACCGTACATATGAATTTCGTCAAATACGACTTTCCACATGATTCTATCTACATATATGAGATGTATTCTTTATGCATATAATTCTGTTTACTCACTCTCGATTGAGTATCTCTTCCCTTTCTTTCTTTTGCTATGATTGGAAATCATGTATTTTACATATCTATACGATCAAGTCCTTAGGTTTACAAAATAGTGTATAAAAAAGTGTTTCAAATCGTTGCTATTTAAATCGAACCTGTTCTAAAGGGGTCAAGGTATTTTTCATTTTCTGTTGAAACAATCAGGGAAAACTTCGAAAATGATTTCGATATTGAACCTTGGAAATATAATAGTTGCAAATCTCCTGTAAAAGAAGATCTTTTTTTTCACGGTAGCTTGCCCTAGTCCCCTTAGAAAACATTCGTTATTAGGTTAGATATATACTTAACATGTGCCCAACAATTCACATGGCATCATCATGAAATGATACAAGTATTAGATAAGTAAGAATATACAATGCTCTAGAACGCCCTTGTTGACGATCTTTTACTTTGGCAGCATCTAGGGTTCCTCAAACAATGTGATATCTCACATCGGGTAAATCTTTAACCCTTCCTCCTCTTACTATTACTACATAATGTTCTTGTAAATTATGGTCAATACCAGGTATATAAGCAGTGATTTGAAATTGAGAGGTTAATCGTACTCTGGAAACTTGCAGAGATTGGTTTTTTTCGGGTGATAGTGGAAAAGTTGACAAATAAGTTTTCTTCACTGTCACTCCACAAAACCATACATGAGATTTGCACCTCATACGACTTCTCGTTCATTTTTTTTTTCGAATTAATTTGGATTATTTTCGTTGTTCGAGAATCTTCATATTCCCTTCCTTTATGAATTGTGTCTCAAAGAGTAATTGGAACCAATTTAGTCAAACAGATTTTCGTATTCTAATAAAAATCTAATGAATCCTATTTTTTATTTTAGGTAAAAAAGATTATGCACAATATTCGGGATTGCCTCTTCCTTCTCTATTCCCATCCTATAAGTACAACGCCTGATGAAATACTCTGTCGTATGAATCGACATTATCACTTGCTAATTCCTTCTTGATATCTCGATATATCATTCCTACAAATCACAAATTGGATTCCAAATTGACAAGTTTATGTGAGCTTATCCATGTGGTTATACATTGTTTGAATTTCAACAAGAATCAATTTAATGAAATATTCTGTCTGTCATGATTTTATTGGGGTTGTCCAAGATCATTTTGATGACCTATGTTGAGGGGGATATATATCCATATCTATCTGAGATATGATCTGATCGGCTGTGTAAGTCCCACGAATAGAAATCGATATAGCCAGGGAAGGTGTATGGAAAAGGAAGTTCTTTTTTATCTGATTTGTCAGTGATATGGCTCGGTGACTTATTTTTCCTATGATGAACTGCTGGCATCAGTCCCATATCTTGTTTCTGTGGACCGGTGGAAAAGTGAGAGCTCAGCGGGAATAGGATTGTACCACGAGAGAGCGAAGGGGTCAACCTATTTCGAAGAGATAACATGGATTTCAGAAATGTAGTTGTAATCTTACATTGATCCAAATCAAGAATTATTTCAATCCACGGGGGTAAATATTTTCTCGCTAGACGAAAGGATAGCAATGCTAGTTACAAATTATGTTCCGATAGGATGTCAATTTATTTATATAAATTAGTTAACGGTTGGTTGCATAGGGTCTTCTCCTTAGTGCAAGAAGAACAATTTGATCTTTATCATCTCTGTATAATCTTTACTCGATCTTGTTCTCATTTTTCTCCCTATTCTTCCAAACAATATTGAGTCCTTTCCGCACACACTAGTGCTAGATCGGATCAAACATGCTGAAAAAAATATTTTTCATGTTCATGTCAAACTTGCTTGATCAAGATTTGGAAAATACTATTGATTTTACGGGACCATATGTTATGATTCGAATCAGTAGGAAATACTAATTTTGATAGGATTTATATAGGCTTCAACCTTTTTTCTCCTTTTTTTTCTTTTCGTAGTAGTGTGAAAAGAAGGAAGGTCAGTCTTCAAGTTGTTCGAGTGAAAATAGTGAGTTTTTTTGAGTCTCTTGACCCCTTGATAACTTATTATTAATAATTTAGTTCTCCTTTCAGATGAGAGTAGGGAAGGGATATAACTCAATGGTAGAGTCTCACCTTGACATGGTGAAAGTTATTTGTTTGAGCCTGATTATTCCTAAACCTAATGTAAACCCGTCCATCAAACAAATTTTTTTTTTCCTCTTATAGCTCTCTTCACTCCAGAGATCTGGTTTCATTTACATGAGCTCTTTTTCATGGTAGTAAAGAAGAAATGACCAAAATGGAGCTAGATGTTCAATTGGAAGATATCCAAATTATCATAAGGAACAAAAGAGGTTTCCACCCATTACATTAAATATTGATCATCATATCTTAGTAGTGAGTCGAGTGGTTGGCATGAGATTTCCAATTATATTTAATCAATATTATATTATATATTCTATTCATTGGGATGAAAAAAAAGGGAGAGAGATGGGGTAACAAAGAAATGAAAAAAATAAGATCCTGGATAATCAAATTGAAAGAGATACAAAGTTATCAATTTCTATGTAATCCATGGACCAAATCCAATTTGATGAGATTTTTAATTCAAATCCTTTCACATTGGGAGCGCCTTATAAAGCTCTTTGACCCTAGAATTCTCAGTACGTTGCTTTTACGTGATCTACATAAAAGCAATCCATAATTTTTGGTCAAAGGTATAGTAGTACTTACATTATCGATCCTCATATATCACTTCAATCATAAAAGTAGAATGATTGAGAAAACAATTTCTATTCGATGAAACTCTTTCCTATACATAACTTTATGGAACTTGGAAATGAAACACCGAAAGAATATTTAAAGATTTTCACTAAAAATTGGTTGATATTTCCACATCTTTTCCTGTCTTTCCAATTGAAAATATCTTACAATCGATTCATAGAGAATTTTGATCCCATTAGTTTCAATTCAAGATATGGTAGGAATACAAACAAGAAGGATGAGATGATCTTGAAGAATAAAGGACCGAGCGAAACTCATTTGGAAAATAATGAGAAAGATATAAATTTGAAGATCAATCATTATATGAATATATCATATAAAATATATGATAATATATCATGGAAATTAAAATTTCAATTGGTAGATTCCATTATTATTTTTAATGTTTTTGTTGAGAGAATGGATTGATTCAATTTGCAACATATTTCGATAAATAATATGCAGAGTTATATATCTATGAGAGAAATGAATAAATGAAATACATAAGATGTCTTTCACATTAGAATATATGAATTAACTCCATTGTTTCCTATGGCGGTTCCAAAAAAGCGTACTTCTAGATCAAAAACAAAAATTCGTAAAACTGTTTGGAAGGGAAAGCATATCGCATCGCTAAATCTATCTCCACCGGTCATTTAATTTTTTATTATTACATAGTCAATGATGATTCCTCTGGATCAATCATTGGTCTAGTTAATAATCTGGAAGAAATAGTGTGGAAGGGTTGTCGGATTCATTAGACAATTAGTGAATCATGGACATATCCCGGTCAATGACCATATGGTAGATATACCAATTTACCCTTGCAAACCTCAAGATGTGATTACTATAAGAGATCAACCAAGATTGAGAGCTATCATTAAGAATAATATAGACCTGTTCCAGAGGGATAAATTGCCAAATCATTTGACTTTTCATCCCTTACAATATAAAGGATTCATCAATCAAATAATAGATAGTAAATGGATCAATTTGAAGATTAATGAATTGTTGGTCATAGAGTATTATTCCCGTCAAGCTTGAATCGAGAATAAAATGAAAGGGACGGGTTGGTTGTTGGGCATCTGGAAATTATGTTTTTCTCCCTTATTTTTCCCCTCCCTGAAGGATACATTTTATAATCCTTCCGTACATTACTTGTTATCTATGATAATTTTCTTTTATTGCTTCTTAAGATAGTCTTTACTCTTCCCATACCATGAACCAATGTTCATTCTATTTTCTCTATTACAAATAGAGGTAGATTGATCCTGTAATTAGGAAATCGTCCTATTGGGATTCAATAGATTGGAAAAACAATGGATGATAAGAAAATAGTAGGGCGAAGATACAGAAAGAGAGGGATTCGAACCCTCAGTAAGCGGAAGCCTACATAACAGTTCCAATTCTATGCAATGAACTGCTTCACCATCTTTCGTATTAAATTTCTTGGTTCTAATTAACAAAACTAGTGAATAGAAACTTCCTTACAAATTCTTTTTGTTAGGGTACGAACAGTTCAATATTTCGGAAATAAATAGATAATAAATAAGGTAATGATTTCATCCCCCTCGGAAAGACGAAAGGAAATTTTCTCCAACTTCCTCCTATTTTAGGAAATCCTCAATCATCCCTGTTAATCCAACATATTCATATCCCATGATAAATAATTTAAGATAGATTAACTGATCCATTCCATATTATGATCATATATGTATCTGTGGTGATCATCTTATTAATTGTATAATAACTAATTCTTTGGCAATGATCCTGTGTCATGACGAATATATTTTCCCGATATTCCTTTATCTATATGGATAAAGCACAAAATTTCTTGGTGGGCATTTCATTCTCATTATGCAATGCTCGATCGTTTAACTCTTTCTTTTTTCAAATCATAATCGAACCAGACTTCCCGAGTTTACCCAATCTAGTCTTCTTTCAATACGAATCTTTTTCTGTTATTATTCATATTACTAATGAAAAATTATTCAAAATATTCCCTATCTATTCCCATTTTAAATAAGAAATTGGGTTGTAATAGATAGAATGAGAACATATTTACGATTGTAAGGAAATCCATTTGATGGTGTTGTGCACCAGAAAAAAAAAAATCATTCATGGAATCATTTGCATAAGGGAATGAAGGAAATTATCAAATCTGTAATTAACTATGCCTAGATCTCAGAGAAATGACAATTTTATTGATAATACCTTCACAATTATAGCAGATACCTTATTGTGAATAATCTCGATGGTGCCGGGGGAGAAAGAAACATTTACCTATTACAGAGATGGTGTGATTTGATATGTTTTCCATTCTTCTTTTTTAGGGAAAGAAAAGGTATTCGGGAATAAAAATCAAGTAAAATAAAACTTACGCTCAGTGAAGGTGAGTTCTGGAGATAGAACAATTCCTTTTTTCGTGTATCCCTAGTCAATGCACCTTTAGATGCTCTTATCTCCTGAGGATTTTAGTACCGAGCGAAAGGTTACATTTTTGCAATAGGCCTTGCTTTTATAGTTGAAACTATTTGATAGGTGCAGATGAGGGGAGAAATCACTACGTATGGAAATCAACAACACAAAAGCTTCGTTATAGCCCATATGCATTACCGTTTTCTGAAGGGTAGTGAGAAAGGTTGGGACAACAAACATCACTCTCGTTTTTACTTTGGATACCCTTATAATGGAACCATTAGAGATTGTTGATTGATTAATCCCCAGAGAATATAGGGCGTTAAGAACAAAGAAATTGTTAGAGGTTCCATTCCTAGTACTAAGATCCTTGGTATTTGGAAAAGAATATTTGTAAGAAGGATGGTTAGATATTTATTGGAAATACACTAGCCCCTGTTAATTCATAATATTGGGTCAGAATTTTTTTTTTTTCAATTCCATTGATTACTCCCCATATTACCTATTGTAAATAAAGGAGGAGCCGTATGAGGTGGGAATCTCATGCAGGGTTTTGAAGCGGAGATCATTTCAATGGAATGAATGACCGTAACGGATTTCAGCTCAATCGGAAGGGCAATATGCAGAATCTTTACAAAATTATTATGAAGCTATGTGACATGTTATAGATATAAGTCCCATATATGGAATATAAGAAGTGCGGAAAAATAATTATTCTTGGACACAATAAACTTTAGTTTATATAACAAGCACCAGAGAAAACCATACCCAATAACCATCATCCAAAGCCCATCATAACTAACCATTGGTATAGGAGCTCATAATTATTACACTAATAATAACAATAATAATATATGGAGCTATAGTTTCATAGGTATCATTAATAATTATTCCTATTATTCCTCATCTAATGAGTTATTTTATCCTAGGGAGCCATAACCCTAATATGACTCCAAGGTTAATCTAATAACTAATACCATAGCCTTATACCTATAATTAACCCTACTATTCCTATTAGAGTGAGTTATTATGACTCCTATAGATATATAATAGTCAAAATAGCCACCAGTATTATCTAGGGATTGGATTGGCATTACCACCTTTCCTCAACCCAAAATGAGAAATAATCATATGATACGATTTCTGAAAGAATATGAATTGAAGTTTACTCTCGCCACAAAAAAATGTATAGGGATATGGATGAAGAATTAATAAAGAGAGTAGTTTGGACTCCTAGGACTTGGCATCTAAGTTTTCTTCCTAGTAATCGATTCGATCGTACAAAAACAACCAATTCATTGGAATCTTCCTATCAGTTTTGATCGAAGAAAAAAGCGCATATAGAAAGATATAAATTTGCTAGACAATATCTGGGGCAATATAAATCCTTGGAGAAACCCACGTTCTATCAAGGAAAATGATTTATTTCGGATCCCTTCCTATTTCAAGAGTAGCGTCCTGTGTTTTCACACCAAGAATATTTCATAGATGAAGAACTGCTGAAAAGGCTTTATATTACTTATGGTTCAAGGAGATTAATAGAAAAACCTATTTTTTTCCCTAAACAAAGTTTCCAAAGTTTTATTCATAGATATGATTCAAAATACGGGATCAATTTGGTTTTGATCATGAATTCGTGGAAATCATTATCTCTTAGACATAGACATATTGAGCATTTCAAACACATTCAAGAAATTGATATCCACTTGGAACTTATGCAGCCATATTCTTCTCCATATTTATATAAATGTTTGTTGACAAAAAAATTGAGAGAAAGGGTTGACTGCTTCCAATCGTTAATTCATCGCATAAAAAGATGGCTCAGAACCAATAGTTTATTATCTAATGCATCTTTTCTTTATAATACTCTATTCGAGTTATCAATATTTATCAAATCTGTTCCTATCTAACAGAGTGTTATTGTATCAAATTACAACGACATTGTTGGAGAAGGAATGTCTTTTTCCGAATGAAATTGAACACTCAATTTATACAATAGGATTAAGATTTGATATCAGATGGGAGAACCTTGAATGAAGTAAAAGAAAATTGACCAAGAAGTAGGGTCGTGGTAATCAATGAGAGGTTATGTTCTATATATGCTCCAATTTAATATCATATAATGAATCCTTTCTTGGTATTGTAAAAAAATAGTAAGTATGTTGGAGGAAAAAAAAGACTTGATAGATCTTTAATTTGAAGATAGGTTCCTCACTCTGAGATTTCGAACATGTAAGAGTAAGCATAGTAAAGACAAGCCAATTTTCTTGAACTTAATGAGAGAGATATTCTTTACTAGACTATGCTTACTCCTTATTTCCTCTATTTTGGTTCTAGCATTCTTTTTTCCGACACTATTCAGAAGAGAGGAAAGGATAGAGTCACAGGATCCAACATGGATATAGTTGTTGAGGTTCGGTCGTAATTCCTAGATCTTGCAAGATCTTGAGAGAGGTGGTATATGGTCAATCTATGTATCGATCTTCTCAATATGTGGCCTTAATGAAATATACCTTATAATACGAGGGTGGATTTAGAATGGACTCCTCATTAGGTAGAGAAGATTTTATCCTACCTATGATCCATTGTCATATTCCAATAGCGTTAACTTGTAGGTAATCGTCGGTATACCTCATATAAACAGAGAATATATCACAATATATTGAGATACTCTCGTACAAAATTTTCCATTAAATTACTCATTCAATAAGCATGAGAAATATTATGCCTTGAAGAGGACTCGAACCTCCACGCTCTTAAGCACGTGATTTTGAGTCTCGTGTGTCTACCATTTCACCATCAAGGAATCCCAAAAGTGAATTCTATTCCATGCACATATATATATATATACGAAAAATATTCTGATATATGAATATAGAATATATGTTATAGATAGTGTATTCAATTATTGATATAGATTGGTCATATAGGTTCATCATATATCATCCAATTTTATTTTTATTTTCATTATCTGGAGGAGATTTCATATACATAAAGAAGACGACTGAACATCCTTTCTTTTTCAATTCAATAGAAACCTAAAAAAATAAATAGGGTAGAAAATAACAATATGTCAAGAACAGGTTTGATCCTATCCATTCTCATTCCAATTGATTTATCATTCCTGGTTCCAGGAATGATAGATCAATTGGAATGAGAACGAATAATCTATATGTGCATATATATCCATTGCTATGCGTTCAACAACTGGAGAAACTATTTTGGAATGAAAGAAAAGAAACGACTGGAATGATAAGGTTCTAGAAAATAGGACCCCTCACTCCTTTCTCTCATTCAGAGCCGTGCATGGGACTCGAACCTCACGTAGTTCCTAAGTGATAAAGAAGGAAGAAAATAAGAAATTGATTCCTCTTTTTATTACCTTACTCACGTATGTATAAGACCAAATCTATTGAATCAATAGAAAGCATTACCAATCCTTAAAATATCTTTGTTCATTCAAAGATACTAGTTGTTTCTGACCTTGCTTTACCCTAATTGTGATTTTACCGAAGAAAAAAAAATTCAATTTTTTTTTTTCAGTAAAAGTGATGTATTGGTCTAAGTGGAGGTAGGGGTAACAGTTCTTTTCTTTCTCTTTTCCACATGTCCATAGACTTTTTAGAGATATAAGCATTTCTAAAAAAGAAAGATGGATATCTATTCACTCTATTTTATTAGAGAGGTAATAATTTGTAAAATGAATTGCACTTTTCATAAGGGGTCCATTGATTAAAAGAGGCTGGAAAAAGTTTTGATCCAATTCCTACAGTTATGGATATAAGCGCAATCCAAATTCCTGGAGAGTTATACATTTGTGTATCTATAAGATCGTTTACTATTTCTTGAAGCTCAACTCAATCTTTCCCCTGGAGAGACCATATAGCCAAGAAAGACCATAAACCGGAATGGAAT
This sequence comes from Pinus albicaulis, assembly GCA_034641835.2. NCBI lineage: Eukaryota > Viridiplantae > Streptophyta > Pinopsida > Pinales > Pinaceae > Pinus > Pinus albicaulis. The sequence continues at coordinate 515,248,668 of CM076571.1, forward strand.
AAAAGCAAATGAAACTATTTCAAACAATCTCATGGTATAATTGAAAATGAAGTTTGTTGGGAAAAATACTGAGAGGGGGGGGGGGGGGTGAATCAGTATTTAGGGCAAACTGAAACTTTTTACTTTTTCATGCTCTAAAACCCATACGCTACTTTGCTGAAGCAAACTAGTGTATACACGCGGATATCCTTCATGAAACTCGCGTATACACAGAGATCTAATTATGCCATTAATTCTTCACTTATATCATTCCATCATTCATTCATTAGATTTTCTATAAACAGTAAACGTGTGCAGTAAGGACAGAATAAACCATCACACATAAGCATCACACATGAACACCAGGATTTTAGGTGGAAACCCAAGTCGGGAAAAAACCACCGCTGCAGTTGCTCAACCTTCAATATTTTATTATAGAGAAAAAATCTTACAACATATGTGCTAGCGTAGGCTCCTACCAGCACGCAGGCACCCACCTGCGCTCATTTACCAGCCTCTCCTGGAAGGGAGCTACAACCCCCTAACTCGTTTACCAGCCTCTCCTGGAAGGGATCTCCAACCCCTTGATCTCGTTTACCAGCCTCACCTGGAAGGGAGCTACAACCCCCTGACTGAAGGCTACAACCCTGAGCAGCTCTTATGGACCACGTTTCATCAATTTTCACACTGGATCCAAAGCTTCCTTTAGGACACAACTTGCAGGCCATGTTTCATCATATTCTCAGACTGGACCCACTCCATACTTTTAAGCACAGTCAAACATGAAACTGATACATATAACTCACTGACAGATATCAGTAAACCAGCAGAACAGATTAGACATTTCTTACCACAGACTTCAGCAAACCCTAGTTTGCATACGCGCTTTCCTTTCATTGATGTCGCGTATATACGTGCTTCCATTCACATAAACCAGCGTATACTTCTGTACATATTACAGCTTTATTTTCATTGCGCATACACGCTTTCTCTTCAGCGAAGCCGCGTATATACGCGCTTCCTCTGCGGCGAAATAGCGTATGGTTCTTCAGACATATAGGTCATTGCAATTCTTCAGAACAAATACATCACACATATTTAACCCTTTACTTCAGACAGATGTTTGCATTTTCTTAGATCTAATCATTCCATAAATAGATCTAGCAAATACAGATACGTTTCAGATCTAGATATCCCGCTTCATCATTTCTTCATCGGTGCATCAAAGACTCAGATCTATCATCAACCCTTTACCCTTTCCATGCAGATATACTTCACAGAGAAGTATTCATTCAAGCTCAGACATCTTGCACCCACACTCATGATTTGCACAATGAATTTCTTCTCTTTATATAGGTTTACCCTTTTTCAATACCATGAGCCAAAACCACATTACTTCCGCCAGTATTCCTGGACGGGGTCATTTAGACGAATCATTACCCAATACAATGGGTCAATACCATGGTGGTTACCCCTGGTTTTTCACTTTATGAGCGCTTTTTCCCATACGCGACTTGGAACGTTGTTTCCCGCGTGCATACGCGACTTCTCCTAGAAAAATCCGCGTATGCCTTGAGACATACTCTTTTCACCATAGATCTAGCACATGCTGAATTCCTTTCTTCATTACCTTCTGTATTCACTGCAGATACATCAGATTTACCTCATCAAGAACATATTCTATCAAGCACAAGTTGTCATCATCTTCATCAAGTGGGTTTCCATTCAAGGACAACATTCAGCATCATATTGTCAACAAACATCATATCACATAAGATTTACATCATTTACCAAGTCCATCAAGTCAGGAATATCTTCATCAGGTGGATTGCCATCAAGGACAACACATGCCAACAATCTCATGTCTTCATCTTCATTAAGTGGGTTGCCATCAAGGACAACACTCTGCATCATATTGCCAACAAAGTTTTCACTTTGTCCATGTTAGATCATGAATTAGTAATTTCTTTCAATCTCCGAAAGAGTAGAAATAGTTTATAACTTCAAATTTTAGGAGATTCCTCCATAATCTATCTCCTTTTTCCTTAAGGAAGCCTCCCCAAGACGACTTAGATCTATCTATTATTTAAGTTCTTTTCTTCTTCTTTTTTCTCCTTTGTTCCAATAAAAATATTGCCCGATCTGAATGGGAATCAATTTCAAATTTCTCAGAATATATAAATCCACTATATAGATAGGTAGATCTCGATCATGTTTATGAGTTCAAAAAAAATGTGCAAAAGCTCTATTGGCTTCTGCCATTCTCTGAGTCTCTTCCTTTTCACGTATAGCATTGCCATTCCCTCAAGTAGCATCCATTAATTCATGACTCAATTTGAATTTCATATTTCAACCCAGAATTTTTCGAGATGGCCCTAATAACCAACGAATGGAAAGTACTTTTCCTTGGATTTATCTTATCTCAGTGGAAACTTAATTAGTCGATCCACCCACACGTCTTTATTTTACTGTTACATTGGGATTTACTCTAGGTATTGCTTGGTGTAGAACATATAGTGGATTTTTCTTCATCTTTTGTTGAATATTTTTGATGGCTTGATAAAGAATTCGATAAGCCAATGATTTTTTTCCGTTTTTCAAAATACGGTTAACCACCATGTTAACTAATCGATTATGATAAATAGGATCAAATTTTGCAGTTTTTTCTTTTCTTTTTCCGCGGTAGTTTGCTGTGACATGTGTGTGAAAAACGTTTAAGAATATATTTCATAAAGGCTGAAAATAATTTATTTTGGTTTTTTGACTCCATATTGTAGGGTGGATCTCTAAAGGTATGAAAGATATCCCTCCAAATCGTACATATGAATTTCATCGAATACAGCTTTCCACATGATTCTATCTGCATATATGAGATGTATTATTTATGCATATAATTCTCTTTACTCACTCTTGATTGAGTATCCATTCCCTTTCTTTCTTTTTCTATGATTGGAAATCCTATATTTTACATATCTATACGATAAAGTCCTTAGGTTTACAAAATAGTGTATAAAAAAGTGTTTCAAATCATTGCTATTTGACTCGAACCCGTTCTAAAAGGGTCAAGGTATTTTTCATTTTCTGTTGAAACAATCATGGAAAACTTTGAAAATGATTTCGATATTGAACCTTGGACATATAATAGTTTGAAATCTCCTAAAAAATAAGATCATTTTTTTCATGGTAGCCTGCCCTAGTCCCCTTAAAAAACGTTCATTATTAGGTTAGATATATACTTAAAATGTTCCTATAAATTCACGTGGCATCATCATGAAATGATACAAGTATTATATAAGTAAGAATATACAATGCACTAGAATGCCCTTGCTGACAATCTTCTACTTCGGCAGCATCTAGGGTTCCTCGAAAAATGTGATATCTCACACCGGGTAAATCTTTAACCCTTCCTCCTCTTACTAATACTACATAATGTTCTTGTAAATTATGGTCAATACCAGGTATATAAGAAGTGATTTCAAATCGAGAGGTTAATCGTACTCTGGAAACTTTATGTAAGGCAGAGTTTGGTTTTTTTCGGGTGATAGTGGAAAAGTTGACAGATAAGTTTTCTTCACTGTCACTCCACAAAACCGTACATGAGATTTGCACCTCATACGACCTCTCGTTCAATTTTTTTTTCAAAGTAAGTTGGATTATTTTCGTTGTTCGAGAATATTCATCTTCCCTTCCTTTATGCATTTTGTCTCAAAGAGTAACTGGAACCAATTTAGTCAAACACATTTTCGTATTCTAATAAAAAGCTAATGAATCCTATTTTTTATTTTAGGTAAAAAATATTATGCAAAATATTTGGGATTGTCTCTTCCTTCTCTATTCCCATCCTATAAGTACAGCGCCTGAAGAAATACTCTGTCGTATGAATCAACATTATTACATGCTAATTCCTTCTTGATATCTCGATATATCATTCCTACAAATCACAAATTGGATTCGAATTTGATGGGTTAATGTGAGCTTATCCATGTGGTTATATATTGTTCGAGTTTCAACAAGAATCAATTTAATGAAAGATTTTGGATTTCATGATTTTGTTGGGTTTGTCCAAGATCATTTTGATGACCTATGTTGAGGGGGATATATATCCATATCTATCTGAGATATGATCTGATCGACTGCGTAAGTCTCACGAATAGAAATCGACATGGCCAAGGAGAGTATACAGAAAAGGAAGTAATTTTTTATTTGATTAGTCAGTGATCTAGATCGGTGATTCATTTTTCCTATGATGAAATGTTGGCATCAGTCCTATATCTTGTTTCTGTGGATCGGTGGAAAAGTGAGAGCTCAGCGGGAATAGGATTGTACCACGAGAGAGTGAAGGGGTCAACCTGTTTTGAAGAGACAACATGGATTTCTGAAATGTAGTTGTAATATTACATTGATCCAGATCAATAAATATTTCAATCCACGGGGGTAAATATTTTATCGCTAGACAAAAGGATAGCAGTGCTAGTTACAAATTATGTTCTGGTAGGATGTCAATTTATTTATATAAATTAGTTAACGGTTGGTTGCATAGGGTCTTCTCCTTAGTGCAAGAAGAACAATTTGATCTGTATCATCTCTATATAATCTTTACTCGATCTTGTTCTCCTTGTTCTCCCTATTCTTCCAAACAATATTGAGTCCTTTCCGCACACACTAGTGCTAGATCAGATCAAACATGCTGAAAAAAATATTTTTCATGTTCATGTCAAACTTTCTTGATCAAGATAGGTAAAATATCACTGATTTTATGGGACCATATGTTATGATTCGAATCAGTAGGAAATACTACTTTCGATAGGATTTATATAGGCTCCAACCTTTTTTCTCCTTTTTTTTTTCTTTTCGTAGTAGTGTGAAAAGAAGGAACGTATGTCTTCAAGTTGTTCGAGAGAAAATAGTGAGTTGTTTTGAGTCTCTTGACCCCTTGATAACTTATTATTAATAATTCAATTCTCCTTTCAGATGAGAGTGGGGAAGGTATATAACTCAATGGTAGAGTGTCACCTTGACATGGTGGAAGTCATCAGTTCGAGCCTGATTATCCCTAAACCTAATGTAAACCATTCCATCAAACATTTTTTTTTTCATCTTATAGCTATCTTCACTCTAAAGATCTCATGTCATTTACATGAGCTCTTTTTCATGGTATTAAAGACTAAATTACCAAAATGGAGCTGGATCTTCAATTGTTAGATATCCAAATTGTCATAAGGAACAAAAGGGGTTTCCGCCCATTTCATTGAATATTGATCATCATATCTTAGTAGTGAGTCGAGTGGTTGGCATGAGCTTTCCAATTATATTTAATCAATATTATATTATATATTCTATTCATTGGGATGAAAAAAAAGGGAGAGAGAGGGTGTAACAAACAAATGAAAAAAAGAAGATCCTAGATAATGAAATTGGAAGAGATACAAAGTTATCAATTTCTATGCAATCCATGGACCAAATCTAATTTGATGAGATTTTTAATTCAAATCCTTTCACACTGGGAGCGCCTTATAAAGCTCTTTGACCCTAGAATTCTCAGTACATTGCTTTTACGCGATCTACGTAAAAGCAATCCATAATTTTTGGTCAAAGGTATAGTAGTACTTACATTATCGATCCTCATATATCACTTCAATCATAAACGTAGTATGATTGAGAAAAAACATTCTATTCAATGAAACTCTTTCCTATACATAACTTTATGGAACTTGGAAATGAAACACCGGAAGAATATTTAAAGCCTTTCACTAAAAATTGGTTGATATTTCCACATATTTTCTTGTCTTTCCAATTGAAAAGATCTTACAATCGATTCATAGAGAATTTTGATCCCATTAGTTTCAATTTAGGATATGGCAGGAACATGAACAAGAAGGATGAGATGATCTCGAAGAATAAAAAACCGAGTGAAACTCATTTGGAAAATAATGAGAAATATATCAATTTGAAGATCGATAATTATATGAATATATCATATAAAATATTTGATAATATATCATGGAAATTCAAATTTCAATTGGTAGATTCCATTATTATTTTTAATGTTTTTGTTGAGAGAATGGATTGATTCAATTTGCAACATATTTCGATAAAGAATATGAAGAGTTATATATCTATTAGAGAAATGAATAAATGAAATACATAAGATGTATTTCACATCAGAATATATGAATTAACCCCATTGTTTCTTATGGCAGTTGAAAAAAAGCGTACTTCTAGATAATAATAAAAAGAATTCGTAAAAATGTTCGAAAGGGAAAGCATATTGCGCCGCTAAATCTATCTCCATCGGTCATTTAAATTTTTTTTATTACATAGTCAATGATGATTCCTCTAGATCAATCATTGGTTCAGTTAATAATTTTGGAAGAAATAGTGCAGAAGGGTTGTCAGATTCATTAGACAATTAGTGAATAATGGACATATCCGGGTCAATGACCATATGGTAGATATACCAAGTTCCCTTGCAAACCTCAAGATGTGATTACTATAAGAGATCAACCAAGATTGAGAGCTATCATTAAGAATAATATAGACCTGTTCTAGAGGGATAAATTGCCAAATCATTTGAATTTTCATCCCTTACAATATAAAGGATTCATCAATCAAATAATAGATAGTAAATGGATTAGTTTGAAGATTAATGAATTGTTGGTCGTAGAGTATTATTGTCGTCAAGATTGAATTGAGAATAAAATGAAAGGGAGGGGTTGGTTGCTGGGCATCTAGAAATTATGTTCTTCTCCCTTATTTTTCCACATTTTATAATCCTTCCGTACGTTACTTGTTATCTACGATAATTTTCTTTTATTGCTTCTTAAAATAGTCTTTACTCTTCCCATACCATGAACCAATGTTCGTTCTATTTTCTCTATTACAGATAGAGGTAGATTGATCTTGTAATTAGGAAATCATCCTATTGGGATTCAATAGATTGGAAAAACAATGGATAAGAAGAAAATAGTTGGGTGAAGATACAGAAAGAGAGGGATTCGAACCCTTGGTAAACGGAAGCCTACATAGCAGTGCCAATGCTACGCCTTGAACTGCTCCACCATATTTCCTATTATATTTCTTGGTTCTAATTATCAAAATTAGTGAATAGAAACTTCCTTACAAATTCTTTCTGTTCAGGTATGAAAATTTCAATCTTTCGGAAATAAATAGATAATAAATAAGGTAATGATTTCATCCCCCCTCGGAAATATGAAAGGACATTTTCTCCAACTTCCTCCTATTTTCGGAAATCCTCAATCATCTCTGTTAATCTGATGTATTCATATCCCCTAATAAATAATTTAAGACAGATTAACTGATCCATTCAATATTATGATCATATATGGATCTGTAGTGATCATCTTATCAATTTTATAATAACTAATTCTTTGGCAATGATCCGGTGTCATGATGAATATATTTTCCTGATATTCCTTTATCTATATGGATAAAGCACACAATTTCTGGGTGGGAATTGCATTCTCATTATGCAATGCTCAATCGTTTAACTCTTTCTTTGTTCAGATCATAATCGAACCGGACTTCTCGAGTTTACCCAATCTAGTCTTCTTTCAATATGAATATTTTTCCATTATTATTCATATTACTAATGAAAAATTATTCAAAATGTTCCCTATCTATTCCCTTTTTAAAGAAGAAATTGGATTGGAATAGATAGAATAAGAGCATCTTTACGATTGTAAGGAAATCCATTTTATGGTATTGTGCACCAGAAAAAAATTTCGTTCATGGAATCATTTGCGTAAGGGAATGAAGGAAATTATCAAATCTGTAATTGACTATGCCTAGATCTTAGAGAAATGACAATTTTAATGATAAGACCTTCACAATTATAACAGATATCTTATTGTGAATAATCTCGATGGCTCCGGGGGAGAAAGAAGCATTTACATATTACAGAGATGGTGTGATTTGATATGTTTTCTGTTCTTCTTTTTTTGGGAAAGAAAAGGTATCCGGGAATAAAAATTGAGTAAAATAATACTTACGCTCAGTGAAGGTGAGTTCTGGAGATAGAACAATTCCTTCTGTCGTGTATCTTAGATCAAAGCATCTTTAGATGCTCTCATCTCCTGAGGATTTTAGTACTGAGTGAGAGGTTACACCTATGCAATAGGCCTTGATTTTATAGTTGAACCTATTTGACAGGTGCACACGAGGGGAGAAAGCAGTACGTATGGAAATCGACAACACAAAAGCTTCGTTATAGCCCATATGCATTACCCTTTTCTGAAGGGTAGTGAGAATGGTTGGCAAAACAAGCATCCATCTCATTTGAACATTGGATACCCTTATAATGGAACCGTCGAATATTGTTGAAGTGATTAATCCCCGGAGAATATAGGGCGTTAAGAACAAAGAAATTATTAAAGGTTCCATTCCTAGTACTAAGATACTTGGTATTTGGAAAAGAATATTTGTAAGAAGGATGGTTAGATATTTAGTGGAAATACACTAGCCCCCTGTTAATTCATAATATTGTGTCAGAATATTTTTTTTTTTCAATTCCACTGATTACTCCCCATATTACCTATTGTAAGGAAAGGAGCCATATGAGGTGGGAATCTCGTGTATGGTTTTGAAGCGGAGATCATTTCAATGGAATGAACGACCGTAACGGATGTCAGCTGGAAGGGGAATACATGGAAGCTTTACCAAATTATTATGAAGCTATGCGACTTGTTATAGATATAAGTCCCATATATGGAAGATAAAAAGTGTGGAAAAATAATTATTCTTGGACACAATAAACATCAGTCTATATAACAAGCACCAGAGAAAACCATACCCAATAACCATCATCCCAAGCCCATCATAACTAACCATTGGTATAGGAGCTCATAATTATTACACTAATAATAACAATAATAATATAGGGAGATATAGTTTAATATGTATCATTAATAATTATTCCTATTATTCCCCATCCAATGAGTTATTTTATCCTAGGGAGCCATAACCCTAATATGACTCCAAGGTTAATCTAATAACTAATACCCTAGTCTTATACCCTATAATTAACCCTAATATTCCTATTAGAGTGAGTTATTCTGACTCCTATGGATATATAATAGTCAGAATACCCACCATTATTATCTAGGGATTGGATTGGCATTATTGCCTTTCCTCAACCCAAAATGAGAAATAATCATATGATACGATTTCTGAAAGAATATGAATTGAAGTTTACTCTCGCCACAGAAAAAATGTATAGGTATATGGATGAAGAATTAATAAAGAGCATAGTTTGGAATCATACGACCTGGAATCTTAGTTTTCTTCGCAGTAATCAATTAGATTGTACAAAAACACCCAATTCATTGGGATCTTCGTATCGGTTTGGATCGAAGAAAAAAGCGTAGATAGAAAGATCGAAATTTGCTAGACAATATCCGAGGCATTATAAATTCTTAGAGAAACCCACGTTCTATCGAGGAAAATGATTTATTTGGGATCCCTTCCGATTTCAAGAACATCGCCTTATGTTTTCACACCGAGAATTTTTCGCAGATGAAGAACTGCAGAAAAGGCTTTATATTACTTATGGTTCAAGGTGTTAGCCACCTATAAAATTCTGGCATAGCAAACAGGTGGCTAAGTATGTTTCTAAGTCTTCAAGAGAAACATTTCTCTTGAAAATATGTCATTCTTGAAGCCTTAATGTGTCTTCTGTCCTTTGAAGAAATCTTCACTGCTGTTTCCATTTGATAAGTCTCACTGTTTTGTAAAAGAAACTGCTTTTAAAAGGCCTCCATTTTCTCCATTTCATTCCCACAAAGTCTCCATTTTCACCACTTTTTCCCCTTTCAAAATCCCACAAAACCCCTTCATTTAACCTCAAAATATTCCTAAACCCCCTTTTAAACCTTATAATACCCTTTATCTGGTTTAAAAATTCCTTCTTTTGCCTACCGGAACCCCTCATTTGGCTTAAAAAACATTGATGTTTGGCCTAAAACACCTTATTTGAACTATATAAGTCTTTTAGCCCCCAAGGGCTTATAGCTATAGCCCCCTTTCCCATATAACCTGCGCTACGACCAAGCACTAAGGCCTAATTGCAATCACAAAAGGAAAACTCATTCCCTTATTCTTTTCTCGAATCCTTGATGCGATAAGCACCTTCCTCTAAACCCCTAGTCCCTCTCACCCCCACAAGACCACTCCCGAGCGCCTATCCCCAAGCCCTCTTTTCCTCATATTTATTTGCGAAGACCCCTCTTCCTTTGTTTTTAAATTTCCCCGACGTTTGAGTTGAACGAATATAAACTGTTGATCTGCACAAGATCAGCAGCCATCAGGAAATCGTGTCTCTGGTCATAAGCCATGCACCATCGTGCCTGCCAATTAATCCCGACCGTCGATCTCCCTTTCGATCCAACTGCCAGGATCTAATCACATCGCCCATTTTCTTCCATCCACTAGGCCCCGAAATCATTTTTCCAATGAAATCTCAGCCGTCTGTTCATGCAAATCCAATGGCTCCCGCATGACCCGACCACACCCCTCCGTCGCATTACAAACCATAATCCTTCCCACTGAAATGAATCTAGACCGTTGAATCCACAAGAACCTGTTAGCACCTAAATTGGACCCCAAGCTGAAAAGGAAAAATAGGGTAACAACTAAACCACGCTTAGCCTTGTAGCTAGCCCTACAAGGACATGAGAGGGCTCTCTCCGTGAAATAATATTCAATGGAACACAATAAATGGACTGATATTAGGCTAGATAAAATGATAAGGATAAAAGGTTTAAATAAAATGAATGAATTAATGAATTTCATGGATGTGTGGGATATAAAGGGACAGTTGAAACCGGGAATTAAATCAGGACACACAGTATTTCATGGGGCAAGATAGGTAGGAAAATTAGCAATTAAAATTTAATGAGGATGGGATGGAAACACTGGTGAGGAGCTGAAAAGGGCACAATAAATGGATCCTTTTCAAACAGAAGAAAAATACAGAGTATGAATGATTTCCCAAGGTAGAGCATATAAAATGGATTCTACCTTTCTATCTTGAAAGCATTCAAAAGGAAATTTTTATGGATGGATGGAACACATAAAAATTCATATATGAAACAAAGGAGAAAACAATTGCTAACTCTCATATCACATGGATCCCACAAATCAGAGCTGCATCTCTTATTAATTCCTGTCAAACTGTACAATGTAGCGTAGGGATGTTCTTCAACACTATTCCCCTACTTTCTGAGTTATAGACTATTCAAACTTTCTGCTCTCTTACAAATGATTTATAATTACAATAAATACACTAAAATGTGGGAACATAGATGCATAGAAAAGGGAGCTGTTCTAACAGCTGAAGAACTGAAATACAACCATAGCAAAGAAATACAACAATCTGCCCCTGACAATAAGGGACAACATTGCGTTTGACTACTTGGAGATTTTGTTGTTAGGCTGTATGAAAGAAAATAGGTAATCCGATGAACAAATCTCCTATTTTGCTGCTTGCTGTAACAATATTTGTCTTAACTAAGCTCTCGGCCCTTTGACTGTCCCTTTGCTTTCCACTATCTTTTTGGAGAGAACTGACTCTTTTAATAAAATACCGTTGAAATAAAATAAATTGAACTTATGCCTTTCGTGAAGGGAAAATTTATTTTTAAATGGGAAAAGGGAAGGGAAATGGGGCGGAAATCATACGAAAATCACAATCGGAATCGTAGCAGGACGGAGAGATACAACATATTGAAACACGTTGTAATACAAAAAAACATATTAATATGATAAAACATATTATAATATGTTCATCGCAATCGGGATCGGGGAGTGGGCGGGGTGATAATATCAAACTCTGATGCGATTGGGGAAAACCTTTATGTAATTAAATTAACCAAAGTTCAGATTAAAGGGGAAAAACTCTTTTATATATGAATGGGCAGAGGTTTTTATGTGGTGGGACCCATGGGAACAATCGCAATCGGGGATCGGAATCGGGAGAGGATGTTATATGAAACGGAGAAACGAAAGTTCCGATGCGATTTGTCAAGGCCCGATGAGAGATACATAATTTATTATTTACAAAGGGAAATATAAAACTTTAAACATAAAGTTAAAGGGGAACATGGGAAATAGTGGAGATTTAGGGAATTTTACTTCACTTAAGCATAAATTTCAATCCAGAAGTCAGTTTTGAAAGTGTAGTATACCGTTGGAAAGCTCTTTCCGAGCTCTTTCTGATGGATCTACTTGGAAGATGATTTGGTGCTGAACATGCTATGGAAAACTTCTCTGAAGGCAGGCATATCACTTTGTGGAGATAGCAACTTCTGAATTGTGACTTATTACACATGATGATATAGCATTACATAATGAATAATAATAAAGGCGAAATATCACGTTTGCACCTCAAAACATATTTTTGAGGTGAAAATTACGTCAAGTTGAATAAAATATCTTTTTTATCTTCCAGGTGTTGTGACTTTTGATTTTATTGACTTCCTCATGACCTTGCTGATATTATTGACATTTGACTCATTAATTTGACCATGGTGAGACCCTAGAAACTAATGAGACCCATCCTATGACCTACTGATATGATTTTGAGAATAAAAGTGACTAATGAATAAAGACCATAGAAAGGAAAATCAGCAAGTACCTCATGAGGGACAACTGATAAAAATTACTACCATCAATGAATCCATTGACCTTGCGAAATTGTGAAATTTATTCGATATGAGACACCTAATATGCAAATTCAAGAAGAGCAGTTTTGATCACTAATGGTGGTATGACTAGACTGACACTAACATTGGCTCCAATGAGGATGGTAGCTCCTTGGAGGTGCCAATAACACCGTAGACCAAGTAGCCTTATCCATTGGGCATGGAGTCAAAAATGTTGAAAACTAACACAAACGCAAACTGACCCTGACTAAAGGCTAAGACTGAAAAACCATAATAAAACCAAACTAACTTAAGACATGACTAAAACACAATTGAAAAACTGGAAAGATGCTCATAATTGAGCTTATTCATCAAAACCTACACTAATTGTTGCATTCACCACCTGATCAAGTGAAATGGAATAACCAATGCAACCATGTAAGCATCTTGGATGTTATTTGAATTCTACCCAAGTGCTTTCTAATGAGAAAGTAGAGATAGGAGCTAAAAGGCAACTCCCACGGAAGCTTAGAATCAGGTTGAATTTTGATAAATTTGCAAAGTCTGAGTTGACCGGATGACCTCAAGAATACTGCGAAAGGATCTTCATAAGAATAGCTATTGATTTCCCTTAATACAACACTACTCTGGTCCAGGTAATATCCATACCTTGATATTAGACTTTTCCTAACCTCTGAGCTGTCTCTTTTTGATGACTGCAGTAGGCTGTCAAAAGGATCCTGAACTTCATGAATAACCAATCCCTCTTGATGATTAGGAACAAAACAAAAATCTTCTTCATTAGTCTCCTTATATGACTGCAAATCTTGATATGGACTTTGTAATGAAACATCTGATGAACAAGACAATGAAGTCAACTTTCGAATAAAATTATTGTCAACATTCTTTTCTGGCACATGGTTAGCCAATGGAGAAGGACTTTTATAGCAAACATCATCCAACACATGAGCAATAGGATCATAGAAAACTTGAAAAGACTGTTGCGACGTATCTGCATAACACTCTTCGGACTGCTCAACTTTTCTTTTAGAGATATTATGAAAACTCTTCTTTATAAACTGAAATGCTTCGAAAAATAAGGGTAGAGAATCCTCTTGCATCATTAGATCATATGTTTCAACTTCCAAGCCTTCATCTATAATCTAACCTTCAATTGCATTTTGTGGCTACAAATTTGGAGCTGGGGAGGGTTTTATAACACAGATGATTTCATCAGTTGTTTTAGGGGAATATTTCTCTTAAACAACTTGCTCAAGAATTTCACTATCTATCTCAACCTCAACATTAAAACTGAGAGATTGTTGATTTCTAATTGCATGAAAGTTATCTTTGATGAACTGAATTGAAGCAAAACAAAGAGGCAAAGATCTTTCACTTACTTCCCAATTTTCCAGACTTTCCTCATCACTGTCCTGGATGATATGCATCGGATGATTACTATTTTCAAGCTGTTGAAATGGAACTTCCTCCCACAAATAAACAATTGATTGTGCTGCAAGACTAGCTTGTGTTTGGAAAAAATCATCATCATCGTATTGATTGAATTTTGGCAAATAATCAACATAAAACATATCATCAAGCATACAATTCATATCAAGAGAATTATCATCTCTGAGATGTTCTATAACACCGTCATTTTTAGATGGATGATAACTAGGATAAGAAATAAATTTTTTTGGATCGGCCACTTTTTCTTGAACATCCATTTCATTCTTGGCAGTGATTTTCCGCACCATATTTTCCACTGCGTTTACCAAAAGGTCAAGCTTTACCTCTGAAGGTGTCAGGTGCTCGAAAACATTCTTCTTTTCCTCTTCCTTTAGCTTTGCTCTTCTGATCAACAGATTAGCTTCTACATCTACTGCACTATTCTATATCTCTTCAAGTGTTGCTAAGTTCATTTCTCTCAGCTGAAACTCCATTTCTGGATCAAAAGCGCCCGGGTAATGTAAGAGAGCTGAGCCATGAGGGGGTCTTATATTGACAGGTATCAAATAATATACTTGATTGAATCTGGCGGAAAATTGTTTTACTATCTCCCCTAACTGTCTTTTCAGTTGGGCATACTGGTCTAAAATAAGGAAAGGATTTTGTCTGACCACCCATCTGTCGAGGAAGACTTTTATGAACTTCTGGAATTCTGAGATGCTCGCATCAGGAAGGGTTTTGAACCAACTCTTGACTTTGCCTTGCAAAGAAAGAGAAAAAATCCTAATACTAACATCTTCTTCATCAACCTCAAAAAGGTCTAGGAAAGTCTCAACATTCTGCACATGTTGCTCAACGTTGACATTGTTAATTCACGATCAAATATCGGCAAATATAGGTAATAATTTGCAGGGAAATCATGGAGTACAGAAGTTAAAACAAGAGTTTTATACCTATCCAGGACTATAGAAGGTCTAGGAGTATATACAGGAGCTACGGGATCAGTTGTGGTCTCCTTAGGCTGATCATTTCGAAGATGGTCATCATAATATTTGGGAAAAGGATGGTAGCCAAGATAAAAGGAAAACTCAGTATTTACACTTTTTGAACAGGTTGAGTGAAGATTTTGATCACCTTTATCATACAAAAAATTCTGAAAAACTTTCAGGATGGCTTCAGGAAAAGAAAATAAGTAATTTACCAGAAAGAAGATTAGATCCTGAATACCATTCCACTTTAGATACCTAAAATATGTGTAATTTCCTTCCATTTTCCCGCGGAAAGAGTCGTTCCTCCAGTGGAGTCTTTACATTGAGTTGGAGTCGCCAGGTGAAAGATTCAGCTTTTATATGCATCTGATTGTTTGTTCACCATCATCAATTAGATATGATACTTTTTCATTCTTTACCAGGGATTTAGATATGATATTTTTAGTCCCCGGTATGGTCGCCAGAGATGTTAGCACCTGAATTGGACCCCAAGCTGAAAAGGCAAAACATGGTAACAACTAAACCATGCTCAGCCTTGTAGCTAGCCCTACAAGAATAGGAGAGGGCTCTCTCCGTGAAATAATATTCAATGGAACACAATAAATGGACTGATATTAGGCTAGATAAAATGATAAGGATAAAAGGTTTAAATAATAGTGAATGAATGAATGAATTTCAGGGATGTGTGGGATATAAAGGGACAGTTGAAACTGGGAATTAAATTAGGACACAGGGTATTTCATGGGGCAAGATAGGCAAGAAAATTAGCAATTAAAATTTAATGAGGATGGGATGGAAAGACTGGTGAGGAGCTGAAAAGGGCACAATAAATGGATCCTTTTCAAACAAAAGAAAAATACAAAGTATGAATGATTTCCCAAGGCAGATCATATAAAATGGATTCTACCTTTCTATCTTGAAAGAATTCAAAAGGAAATGTTTATGGATGGATGGAACACATAACAATTCATATATGAAACAAAGGAGAAAACAAATGCTAACTCTCATACCACATGGATCTCACAAATCAGAGCTGCATCTCTTATTAATTCCTGTCAAAATGTACAATGTAGCGCAGAGATGTTCTTCCACACTATTCCCCTACTTTCTGAGTTACAGACTATTCAGACTTTCCACTCTCTTACAAATGATTTATAATTACAATAAATACACTGAAATGTGGGAACATAGATCCACAGAAAAGGGAGTTGTTCTAACAGCTCAAGAACTGAAATAAAACCATAGCAAAGAAATACAACAATTTTCCCCTGAAAATAAGGGACAACATTGCGTTTGACTAGGAGATTTTGCTGTTAGACTGTATGAAAGAAAATAGGTAATCCGACGAACAAATCTCCTATTTTGCTGCTTGCTATAACAATCTTTGTCTTAAATAAGCTCTCGGCCCTTTGACTGTCACTTTTCTTTCCACTATCTTTTTGGAGAGAACTGACTCTTTTAATAAAATACCATTGCAATAAAATAAATTGAACTTATGCCTTTCGTGAAGGGAAAATTTATTTTTAAATGGGAAAAGGGAAGGGAAATGGGGCAGAAATCATATGAAAATCGCAATCGGAATCGGAGCGGGACGGAGAGATACAACATATTAAAACACGTTGTAATACAATAAAACATATTATAATATGTTCATCGCAATCGGGATCGGGGAGTGGGCGGAGTGATAATATGAAATGCTGATGCAATTGGGGAAAACCTTTATGTAATGAAATTAACCAAAGTTCGAATTAAAGGGGAAAAACTCTTTTATATATGAATGGGCGAAGGTTTTTATATGGTGGGACCCATGGGAACAATCGCAATCGAGGATCGGAATCGGGAGAGGATGTTATATGAAACAGAGAAATGAAAGTTCCGATGCGATATTTCAAGGCTCGATGAGAGATACATAATTTATTATTTACAAAGAGAAATATAAAACTTTAAACATAAAGTTAAAGGGGAACATGGGAAATAGGGGAGATTTAGGGAATTTTACTTCACTTAAGCATAAATTTCAATCCAGAAGTTAGTTTTGAAAGTGTAGTATACCGTTGGAAAGCTCTTTCTAGGCTCTTTCTGATGGATCTACTTGGAAGATGATTTGGCACTGAACATGCTGTGGAAAGCTTCTTTGAAGGCAGACACATCACTTTGTGGAGATAACAGCTTCTGAGTTGTGACCTATTACACATGATTATATAGAATTACATAATGAATAATAATAAAGGTGAAATATCATGTTTTCACCTCAAAACATAGTTTTGAGGTGAAAACTAAGTCAAGCTGAATAAAATATATTTTTGATCTTCCAGGTGTTGTGACTTCTAATTTTATTGACTTCCTCATGACCTTGCTAATATTATTGACATTTGACTCATTAATTTGACCACGGTGAGACCCTAGAAACTAATGAGACCCATCCTATGACCTACTGATATAAATTTGAGAATAAAAGTGACTAATGACTAAATACCATAAAAAGGAAAATCAACAAGTACATCATGAGGGATAACTGATAAAAACTACTACCATCAATGAATCCATTGATAGAGCGAAATGGTGAAATTTATTCGATATGAGACACCTAATATGAAAATGCAAAAAGAGCAGTTTTGATCACTGATGGCAGTATGACTAGACTGACACTAAAAAAAGCAATGACCCATATTTCGTCGCACTCCTCCCATCCATGCAGCTTTCCCATCGCAGTCTTTTTGCATCGTTCGAACTATGTGTCACAATTCGACGACATACATCCCATTTCGCAAAAAATTTGCGCCTACAGTTTAACACCAAATTTTTTTGCAAAAAGGGTGGTTTTAGAAGGGACAGGTGTCAAGAAGCGTATGGTATCACATTTATTTTGGCAATACCGCCTACCACCCAAACATTTTGTGAAAACCACCCTGGTTTTCCACCTTACCGCCCTCCGCAATGAGATTTCATGTTTAATCCTGGCCGTTGATGGTTCTGATCTAATGTTCTATATTACGTCGCAATTTCATTTCACTCACCATCCATCTGTTCCCCCCAACAACTACATCTACCAATCTCCACCGTCCATCATTCGGAATCAAATGGCCCTCATATAATCTCACCTCCATTCATTAGTCTTCCGTCTAACCATGTAAATGACTTCATCGATGAATCTCGACCGTGGATCATCGTTAGTTGATCTAATCCAATGGTCCACAGTCCACGAATGCCCCAGACTCCATCAGCCCTGTTTTCTGCCTTCTGACATGGTTTTTCACCCATTTTTCTGTTGTGTACACCTTTTCCATCACAGTTCTTTCATTCCCCACAAGCCTCCAAAGCATTCATCCTCACTCCCGCATGGGTTTCTTAATATGTTTATCGTGTTTTAAAGGGTCGTGAATTCACTCTGTCTTACAGTCACATATAGGGTAATTTAGAGCACAGAATTCCAGTTCCAGAGCCAAAAGTAGTAGAGGAAAATGCCTGAGAAGTTTTATAACATGTTTTTCATGGAAGATCAGGTTATAAACCCTGATTCAAACCCTCCAACGCCTCTGTAGCATGAATATTCACATAACAGGTCAGAAGAAGCGGAAAAGTGTATCAATGAGAGATTAAAGATATTAAAATCCTATTATTGAAGACTTAATTCTTATAATCTGATGTTCAGAAGGATACAGACACAGAAAAGACCATAAAATGATCAAGAAAGCTTAACGAATCCTGAAGCACCTAAAAAAAGTTATATCAGAGGTTTGATAGTAGCAAAATATTCTTTTTCCAAGAAAGGACTAACCACACAGTCTATTTCATTCTCCATCAAGCTCCTGGGAAGTTATTACCCTGACAAAAGTTCTTAAACTGTCAGTGCATTAGTTTTCAGACATGGAAGACCTGAAAGACAAATTTGCACATTTCTTGCCACAGAAGATAAACAGAGTACTGCTACCAGGAATGTACTTCAAGGAACATACCCTTGGAGTCATTATCAATTTGTCGAAGACCCCTAAATCAATTAAAGGTTACCGAAAGTCAATGCAAGGATATTAAAACAAAATGGGCTTCATAGACTCCTCTCCCTCTATTTTAATGAGTCATTTAAAGTTCTATCTGTCATTAATATCACTCTTTCACCTATAATAACTCATGAGAAATACATTGTAAAGGTTTTTTTTGACTGATTGTAAGTTGTTTCGCTGAGTTAGAGTTTAGTGAGTAGTAGTTGTAAATAGGCTGGGAGATGATTTCTGAATGATATCAAGCTATTGGAAAAGTATGTATGTGACTGGTTTTGTTCTTCTAATATGACAAGCATGTTCATTGGATGTTGATCTAAATTAGTGGTGATGTTTTCTATCTTTGTTATTTTCCCTTTTTTATACATAATGTTTCACTTTCTCTGATAAGAATCAGTAATCTTAGCTTAGGATATACTGCTGCAAGTACCCTAGTGCTTCCTGCTCTTCTTATCTTTAATGTTTTCTGCTATTTGTGTATCTGGGAACATATTCAACATAATTTAACCAGTATAGAAGTTGGTTTTTCCATGCTTACTGATGTATGAATTTAGAGTTTGTTTCTTAGATCTTCTTGTTTGGTTTTAGCTGAAAGAATTGAGAAACTGGGAGATTTAGAGTTAGCCATATCTCACCAGGTTCCTTTTCCAACAGATTAGCCTTTCTAAGATCCCTTTGAGTTGAATGTCAAAATCAGAGAAGGTTAAAAGTATTTCTCTGATCTTAGACTTCACTTTGTGTCAAACTTAAATGTTTTCTATTGTTTGAAAGTGGTCAGGAGGACTGCTAGATTGTTGTCTTCAGAGTTAGCCTCATCAGGAGTTTTGATCATAAAGGTTAAGGCATGCCCTGTCCCTATATTTACTCCGAAGTGGTCACCTTGGAAGGTTTTCCTTGTCATTCCCATTCATTTCCTTATTTTTTGATCCCATACTATCATCTTAAGGATCCTCTGATATAGATGACTAGCCCATTGAAAGCCTTGGATATGTGAATTGAAAGTAAACCCTTTCATGACCCCATTGCCAAATGGACTTGTGTTCTCTTTGAATTATCTCCCCATTGCCAAAAAATCCTTCTCTACTCACTCCTTTACCTTACATTAAAACCATCTTTCATGTTTCCCAACTAAACAAATCAAAAAACCCTTGTGCTCCATAACTAGCCTAACACCTTAAATTGAACATAAAAGATATGCATTTCTTTACCTTTATAGAGAGATCCCTCTCTGGATCCAGGAGGGCTAGATTCTGAGATCCAAAAGTGGTTTGATTTTGTCTTGTCATTTGGTATTGCCAAATCACAGGAACCACAACATAATGGCGACCATACTGGGGAATACTCTGAGTAGATAGTTACTTTGGACATCTTTGAGAGCTGAGAAGACCATAGTAGCCTTGATTTGGTAGTTAATCACTGTGGTGGATAGTAAATCTCCTTGAACATTTTAAATCATCCACCTGGCGACTCCACAGTTCCTAAATTTCCAAAAGACTCCACTGATCATTAGTAGGCCTGTTGATTATCTTTGTTTTCTCAAGACTCCACTGGGAGACTAGTTTCATTACAACATCATCCATACCTAAAGGAAACAAAAAGGATTAAGATTTTTTGTTTAAAGATAGTTTGTCTCTTAAATATTTTTATACTTAACATACTAGCTTTAAGAACAATCCATACCAGAGCTTATCCTGATCCAAATCCTCCTGAAATAGTTTAAAATCCAGAAAACATTCTTAGGAAGTCTCTCACATCTAGGGATCCAACTATTGTGAGACACATTCATAGAGCTAACACAGCACCTGAAAACCTTGCAGCTCTATTTGATATTCAAGTTGACTTGGACTTATCAAGTGATTTATTAAGAACTAAGCCATTCAGTGGCATAGATCAGACAGACTTTGGGCCCCCAAGTTCACCACAACTTAGTGGTAAACATATTAGTGATAGAGAAACCCCTCCATCAACACCTCCTGACATACATTTCATTCATAACTTGGGTCTCTCTCACCCTAGATCTTCTCAACAGTTTGCTGCTGGTCCAAGCATTTCTATCATCCACATACCTGCTACCCAAGCTACTCCTTTCCCTCCACAAAACACTATCATGGTAGCATGGTATGCTCCCCTAGTGTTGCCACAGCCTTTGGCTCCTTTACCCAATGACTATTAGTCTAAGATTCCTCATTTCACTGGAAAATAATATACCACATCTCAACACCATGTAGATATGATGGAAGATGCCTTTGACTATATGGAAATTGAAGATGAGACCATTAAGATGAGAATTTTTTCTCAGATTTTAGGATGAGAAGTTAAAAAGTGGTTTAAAGGCTTAACTCCTAATAGCATCAATGACCTGCCCTCTTTACATAAGACTTTCATAAACAAATTGGAAATCAAAAGTAACCCTCTCCAAATACTAGCAGAGTATAAAAATCTTAGAAGAAATCAGGGAGAGAGTGTTCATGATTATTCCACTAGGTTTAAAAATGTCTACAATGCTCTTCCACCCCATATGAAACCTCCCCAAGGGATAGCCTTAGTGAAATATCCTGAAGGATTTGATGTCGACATGGCCTATCAGCTAAGGGAGAGAGACTATAACACATTAGAAGACATGCAGAAAGGAGCTGTAATTGTAGAAGAAAACTTGATTGAAAAAAGAGCTAGGATGAGGGCTGAAAAGAAGGTAATCTATAGGGAAGACAACAAAGCTTATACATCTAATTAAAAAGTTTATAATTTAGCCAAAAACATGGTGAGGCTAGAGAGAGTGATGGAGAAAATGGTTGTCCAAGTCAATAATCAGAATAGAAACAAAAGTCAAAACTAGAACCAAAAATTTAGGAGAAATACCCCTCCCAATAGACAAAGGGACTCTGATCAATAGATCATACCTCCATTCCAAGAAAAATTCCTTGATGAGGATGAGGGAATAATAGAAGAATCAAAGGGAACTATCATAAACATGGTGGAGGTGGATAACCAAGATCACACCTTTTCCACAGAAGAAAATCAGACCTCATACACACATTGGGATAAGGAAGGGTTAGAGTCTGAAGAATATAGCTTAGGATTCAAGAATTCCACCATGAAGGTCCAAGAACAATATGATCTCAGAAGCAAAAAGAACATAGATACTCCCAAACCAAAAACCTCTGAAATCACCATTAAGAAAAGACTTGAAAAGACTCCTAAAGGGACTGCTGAAAGGAACAAAACAACAGCTGATAGTTCTGGAAAAAGCAAGGACAAAGACATCCAAACCATTGATAAATCAAGTCAAGAAACTAGTAGCACTAGCATGGCAGCTAATGCTTCTGATAAAACAACTTTAACCAATGTACATAGTGAAAATCAGCAAGCTGGTTTTACCAATAAAACAGTAACCAACAAAACAGAATTAAGCCTTTCAAAGGGTTAATCTCCTTTCAATCTGGAGAGTGAAATAGCCAAAATTAAAATTGATGTCCCTCTCACTGAGTTGGCCACCCAAGAGGCATATAAATGTCAAATCTTGAAAGCTTTAAACTTAGGAGAAAATAGTGACACTGTCAATTTAAATGATGATCAACTAGCTCTCTTGTTTGGCCCAAAAATTGAAGGGAAATTTCAGGAAGGAGTGGTGCCTCCTTTCTATGTCAGTCTCAATATCCACGAAACAATCTTACATAATGTCATGCATGATTCAGGGGCTTCACACAATATCATGCCCAAAGTGATCATGGAAAAGTTAGGCCTAGAGATAACCATACCATATAAGGATTTATATTCTTGTGACTCTAGCAGGGTGAAATGTTTGGGCCTAATCAATGATCTCTATGTAAATTTGACCCAAATCCAAGCCAAGATCATGGTAATGGTGTTGTAGTGGCTGATGTACCCCCTAAGTATGGCATGCTGTTGTCAAGATCATGGGGTGCCAAGCTACAAGGCACAATGCAAATGGACATGACATACGCCACTATCCCTGTTTCAGCCAGCTTAGAAGACTGTATAGGGAGGCACACATGAAATTTATGGTTAGCAGCCCAGCTAAACTAGAAAATTCCCCTCTTTACTCTGTCCATACAGACCTAGACTCGTTTATCCTTTACAATGATGAGTTTACAGATGAGCAAGAGCTAGAAGAGAAAAATTTTAATAGCAGAGTAAAGCACACAAATCCAAACATAATGGTAGCTCTAGATACAGAGGAAAATAAGGAGAAACATTTAAATAGTGTGCTAAATTAAAAAACCAAAGTGAACAAAGCCAAGAATCCAAACAGCAGATTACCCATCACTCTAAACTCCATGAAAATCCTGAGGAAGAAAACATAACACATCATGGTGCTGACCTAAGAAAACAACATAATGGTGAACATAGCATTAGGGATGAAATTGATAACAATCCTACAAACAATCCCTTATGGAGAATGAACTTTGATGGGTCTTGCACTAAAAAGAATGCAGGAATTGGGGTATGGTTGCACAATACTGAAAACAATTATGCTGAGAATCATGCTTTCAAGCTAAACTTTAAGTGCACAAACAACATAGCAGAGTATGAAGCTCTCCTCTTAGGACTACATCTATTAAAAAAACTAGGAGCTAAGAGGAAAGTTGTCCATGGAGACTCAGAACTAGTCATCGAACAAATAAATGGAGAGTACACCGCTAAACACCCCAGATTAAGGGCATATAGGAATGATGCCATGGACATTTTGAAAACGTTTGTAGAATATGAGCTTGTGTTTATCCCTAGAAGTCAAAACATACTTGCAAATGGATTGGCCTGTGCTGCTAGTTCATATCAGAGACCACTTAGTGAAAAAAAGATCATTATTCAAACAAAATACAGACCAACAGTACCAGATAATGAAAAATATTGGCAGGTCTTTGAGGGTGACAAACATATAGAGGATTTATTGATTTGCAGGAATGAGTTTGAGTTGCCTGATTCAGACTCTAAGTTTGATGAAAATTTTCTAGATAAAGAGCCCCCTGATGAAGAAAAACCATTCCCTACTGCAGAAATAAACATGTTGACCAAGGAATTCGAAAATAAAACTGAAGAATATAAGAACGCAGATAAAGAAGACATAGAGGTGTTGTAGTCCAAAGACAAAAACATACCCCGAGGACTAGCACCCCTTGAGGACCTTTTTTATTTCAATGATGTGACAAAGAATCCCACTATATAACACACTGAATCTGATGTTGAAGAATGCAATAGAGCCAGCAAAGACAACCCTAAAATGATTAAATTATCTAAAAGTTTTCCAGCACATATCAAAAAGAAATACATAGTTTTATTTAAAGAGTTTGTTGATGTTTTTTCTTGGAGTTATGAATATTTGAAAGCCTATGACATAGAGATCATCCACCATAATATCCCATTGAAAGAAAACCAGAAACCTTTTAGGCAAAAGCTGCGTAGAATAAACCCTGTACAATTGCCTCTAGTAGAAAAGGAAATTAAGAAAATATATGAGGCTGGAATCATAGTCCCTGTGAGGTTTTTAGATTGGGTATCCAACCTTGTGGCTGTAAGGAAAAATACAGGAGAGATAAGGCTGTGCATTTATTTTATAAATTTAAACAGAGCCTCTTTAAAAGACAATTACCCTTTACCCAAAATGGAACACATCCTACAAAGGGTAGTTGGTTCTAGGAGGATATCTCTGTTAGATGGCTTTTTAGGGTATAACCAGATCTTAGTACTCCTAGAATATCAACTTAAAACAACCTTCAAAACTCCTTGGGGCACTTTCGTGTATGTGAAAATTTCTTTTGGACTAATGAATGTTGGGGCCACTTTTCAAAGGGCCATTGACATTGCATTCTCAGAGGAAATAGGCCACTTCATCATAATCTACGTTGATGACATTACAGTCTATTCCAAAACTAATGAGGAGCACCTTAAACATTTGAGAAAAGTATTTGAGAAGTGCAAAATGTTTGGGCTATCTTTAAATCCCAAAAAGACCGTGTTTGGTCTCCAAGAAGGTAAACTTCTTGGTCACATTATATCTGAAAAAGGGATTAAAATAAACCCAAAAAGAGTTGAGGGAATATTGTAGATTAGCCATCCAAGAAATTTCAAAGAGTTGTAGTCCTTTATTGGGAAGATTAACTTCTTGAGGAGGTTTATACCCAACCTAGCAGAACTCCTTAGAAACATGACTAATATGCTTAAAAAAGAAGTAGGAGTTAAATGGACTCTAGAAGCCAAAAAGTCCTTTGAACTGGTAAAAAATGCACTCACACGAGCACCAGTTCTTATCAGCCCTGATTTTACTAAAGAATTCCTCATATTCTCTTTTGCATTAGAACATACTGTGGTTGCTATCCTATTAGAGAAAATTCCAAAGGGATAATAGTAGCCAATTGCATTTTTTAGCAAGGCATTGAGAGATGCACCTCTGAAATATAATATCATGGAAAAATAGGCCTATGCCTTGGTAAAGGCCTTGAAAGACTTCAAAGTGTATATTTTACATTCCCATATTATTTCCTTTGTGCCTAACATAGTGGTGGAAGACATTTTGTCACAAGACCTAGATGGAAAAAGAGGAAAATCGATTGTTGTGATACCAGAGTATGATTTGGAGATCAAACCCACTAAACTCATCAAGGGTCAAGGCTTAGCTCAATTAATGGCTGAATTTAACTTACAAGCCCTTGACATTAATATGGTAGATGCTTTGGATGAACATGAAGGATTACCAGCTCCCATTGTAGAAGAACAATTCCAAAACTCACCTTGGTATGCTGATATCTTGTATGTGCCTGTAAATATTAATGCTCCTCCTGATTTATCAAAGACAAAGGCAAGGTTTTTAAAATTGAAAGCTAGGAATTATAGCATTTTGAATGAATGTTTATATTGGAAAAATGCCAATGGTTTATTGCTTAAATGTTTGCCTGAAGTTGATGCAGAGAGGATCAAGCATGAGTTCCATGAAGGAGAGTGTGGAGGCCATCTCCACTGGAGAACCACTGCCAATAAAATACTTAGAGCTAGCTATTACTTGCCCACCCTCTTCCAATATGTCCACAAGATTATAGTTGCCTACCACAAATGCCAAATCTTTGAGGGCAAAAGAAACTCCTTCCTTTACCATTGCAACCAATCACTGTTGAAGCTCCTTTTCAACACTGAGGCCTAAAATTCATAGGGGAAATCCATACTACTTCATTTTCCCAACATAAATGGATACTCATAGCCACTGAATATTTCACCAAATGGATATAGGCCATCCCTTCTTGGAATGCCACAGATTCTGTCATCATAAAATTCCTTGAAGACCATATCCTATTTAGATTTGGCTAGCCTAGGAAAATTATCACTGATAATGCTGCTGCATTTTTTTCCAAAAATATGATTGACTTTTGGAACAAGTATCATATTGCACTTGGTCATTCTACTGCTTATTACCCTCAAGGTAATGGTCTAGCAAAATCATCAAATAACAGTTTGGTGACCATCATCAAGAAGCTGCTTGAAGATAATAAAAAATCATGGCATAACAATTTGGTGCATGCTTTATGGGAAGACAGGTTGAAAACAAGGAAATCCATTGGGATGTCTCCATATTAGCTTGTTTATGGAGAAAATGTAGTGTTCCCTACCAATTTGGGGGTACCACTAATAAAATTGGTCCAAGAAATACAATCAGAAGAGGCCAACATGGTAAGGAGGGTAAATTAGACCATACATCTCCAGCAAACAAGGGAAGAAGTCTACAACAGAGCTCAAAAAGTGCAAGAAAACATAAAAAAATTGTTTGATAAGAGGACCAAGGCTTGTGACTTCAAAATTGGAGACAAGGTACTCAAATGGGACTCTAGAAGAGAATATAAGGGTAAGCATGGCATGTTTGAAAGTTTATGGCAAGGCCCTTACATCATTCAATCCACCACTGGTTCCTTCTTTTGCCTACTGGAACCCCTCATTTGGCTTTAAAAACACTGATTTTTGGCCTAAAACACACTATTTGAACTATATAAGTCTTTTAGCCCCCAAGGGCTTATAGCTATAGCCCCCTTTCCCATATAACCTGCGCTACAACCAAGCGCTAAGGCCTAATTGTAATCGCAAAAGGAAAACTCATTCCCTTGTTCTTTTCCCGAATCCCCGATGCGATAAGAACCTTCCTCTAAACCCCTGGTCCCTCTCATCCCCACAGGACCACTCTCGAGCACCTATCCCCAAGCCCTATTTTCCTCATATTTCTCTGCAAAGAGCCCTCTTCCTTTTTTTTTTAAATTTCCTCGACGTTTGAGTTGAATGAATATAAATCGTCGATCTGCACAAGCTCAACAACCATTATGAAATCGGGTCTTCACTCATAAGCCCTGCACCATTGTGCCCACCAATTAATCCCGACCGTTGATCTCCCTTCCGATCCAATGACCAGGATCTAATTGCATCGCCTATTTTCTTCCGTCCACCATGCCCCGAAATCATTTCTCCGATGAAATCTCAGTCGTCTGTTCATGTAGATCCAACGGCTCCCTCATGACCCGAACACACCCCTCCGTTGCATTGCGAAACATAAGCCTTGCTGTTGAAACGAATCTAGACCGTTGAATCCACAAGAAACAACGGCCCATATTTTGTGGCACTCCTCCCGTCCGTGCAACTTTCCCATTGCAGTCTTTTCGCACCATCCGATCTACACATCATGATCCAATGGCTCACATCCCATTTCACAAAAATTTTGCACCTACAGTTTAACACCAAAATTTTTTGCGAAAAGGGTGGTTTTAGGAGGGACAGGTGTCAAGTAGCGTATAGTAATGCATTTATTTTGGAAATACCACCTACCGCCCAAACATTTTGTGAAAACCACTCCAGTTTTCTGCCTTACCGCCATCCGCAATGAGATTTCATGTTTAATCCTGGCCGTTGATGGTTCTGATCTAACGGTCTATATTGCGTCGCGATTTCATTTCACTCACCATCCATCTGTTCCCCCCAACAACTACATCCACCAATCTCTGTTGTCCATCATTCTGAATCGAACGGCCCTCATATAATCTCACCTCCATTCATTATTCATCCGTCTAACCGTCTAAATGACTTCATCGACGAATCTTGACTGTGGATCATCATTAGTTGATATAATCCAATGGTCCACAGTCCACAAATGCCCCAAACTCCATCAGCCCCGTTTTCCGCCTTCCAACATCGTTTTTCACTCATTTTTTTGCTGCGTACACCTTTTCCATCATAGTTCTTTCATTCCCCACAAGCCTCCAAAGCATACATCCTCACTCCTACATGGGTTTCTTAATATTTTTATTGTGTTTTTGCAGGTTTTAAAGGGTCGTGAATTCACTCTGTATTATAGTCACAGACAGGGTAATTTAGAGCACAGAATGCCAGTTCCAGAGCCAAAAGTAGTAGAGGAAAATGCCTGAGAAGGTTTATAACATGTTTTTCATGGAAGATCAGGTTATAAACCCTGATTCAAACCCTCCAGTGCCACTGTAGCATGCATATTCACATAACAGGTCAGAAGAAGTGGAAAAGTGTATCAGTGAGAGATTAAAGATATGAAAAGCCTATTATTGAAGACTTAATGCATATAATCCAATGTTCAGAAGGATAAAGACACAGAAAAGACCATAAAAATGATCAAGAAGGATTAATGAAGGCTGAAGCACCTAGAAAAAGTTATATTAGAGGTTTTATAGCAGCAGAATGTTCTTTTTCCAAGAAAGCACTAACCACATGATCTATTTCATTCTCCGCCAAGCTCTTGGGAAGTTATTATCCCAACATAAGTCCTTAAACTGTTAGTGCATTAGTTTTTAGACATGGAAGACCTGAAAGAAAAATCTGCACATTTCTTTCCATAGAACATAAGCAGAGTACTGCTACCAGGAATGTACTTCAAGGAACATACCCTTGTAGTTATTATCAATCTGTCTAAGACCCCTAAATCAACTAAAGGTTTACTGAAAGGAAATGTAGGGATATTAAAACAGAATGGGCTTCATAGACTCCTCTCCCTCTATTTTAATGAGTCATTTAAATTTCTATCTACCGTTACTATCACTCTTTCACCTATAATAACTCATGGGAAATACATTGTAAAGGTTGTTGTTGACTGATTGTAAGTTGTTTCACTGAGTTAGATTTCAGTGAGTAGTAGTTGTAAATAGGTTGGGACGTGATTTCTGAATGATATCAAGCTATTGGACAAGTATGTATGTGACTTGTTTTTCTCTTCTAATATGACAAGCATGTTCATTGGATCCTAATCTAAATTAGTGGTGATGTGTTCTATCTTTGTTATTTTCCCTCTTTTATACATCATGTTTCACTTTCTCTGATAAGAATCAGTAATCTTAGCTTAGGATATACTGTTGCAAGTAACCTAATTCTTCCTGCTCTTCTTATATTTAATGTTTTCTGCTATTTGTGTATCTGGGAACAGATTCAACATAATTTAACTAGTATAGAAGTTGGTTTTTCCATGCTTACTGATGTATGAATTTAGATTTTATTTCTTAGATGTTCTTGTTTGGTTTCAGCTGAAAGAATTGGGAAACTGGAAGATTTAGAGCTAGCCCTGTCTCACCAGGTTCCTTTTCCAACAGATTAGCCTTTCTAAGATATCTTTGAGTTGAATGTCAAAAGCAGAGAAGGTTAAAAGTCTTTCTCTAATCTTAGACATCACTTTGTGTCAAACTTAAATGTTTTCTATTGTTTGAAAGTGATCAGGAGGACTACTGGATTGTTGTCTTCAGAGTTAGCCTCATTAGGAGTTTTGATCATAGAGGTTAAGGCATGCCCTGCCCCTTGATTTAATCCGAAGTGGTCACCTTGGAAGGTTTTCCTTGTCATTCCCATTCATTTCCTTATTTTTTCATCCCATACTATCATCTTAAGGAATCCTCTGATATAGATGACTAGCCCATTGAAAGCCTTGGATATGTGAATTGCAAGTAAACCCTTTTGTGACCCCATTGCTCAATGGACTTGTGTTCTCTTTGAATTATCTCCCCATTTCCAAAAAATCCTTCTCTACTCACTCCTTTACCTTACATTGAAACCTTCTTTCGTGTTTCCCAACCAAACAAATCAAAAAACCCTTGTGCTCCATAACTAGCCTAACACCTTAAATTTAACATAAAAGATATACATTTCTTTACCTATTATAGAGAGATCCCTCTCTGGATCCAGGAGGGCTAGATCGTGAGATCCCAAAGTGGTTTGATGTTGTTTTTTCATTTGGTATTGCCAAATCTTCCAAATCACAGGAACCACAACACAAGGAGATTAATAGCAAAACCTAATTTTTTCCCTAAACAAATTTTGCAAAGTGTTGTTCATATATATGACTCAAAATACGGGATCAATTTGGTTTTGATCATGAATTCGTGGAAACCATTGTCTCTTATACATAGACATATCGAGCATTTCAAACACATTCAAGAAATTGGTATCCACTTGGAACGTATGCAGCCATATTCTTCTTGATATTTATATAAATGTTGGTTGACGAAAAATTTGAGAGAAAGGGTTGACCGCTTCAAATCGTTAATTCATCGGATAAAAAGATGGCTCGGAACCAATAGTTTATTATCTAATGAATATTTTCTTTATAATACTCTATTCAAGAGTTATCAGTATTTACCAAATCTATTGCTATCTAACAGAGTGTTATTGGATCAAATTACAAAGAAATTGTTGGAGAAGGAATGTCTTTTTCCGAATGAAATTGAACACTCAATTTATACAATAGGATTAAGATTTGATATCAGTTGGGAGAATCTTGAATGAAGTAAAAGAAAATTGATCTAGCAGTAGGGTCGTGGGAATCAATGAGAGGTTATGTTCTATATATGCTCCAATTTAAGATCCTATAATGAATCCTTTCTTGTTATTGTACAAAAATAGTAAGTAGTTGGAGGAAAAAAAAAGGACTTGATAGATATTTAATTTGAAGATAGGTTCCTCACTTCGAGATTTCGACCATGTAAGAGTAAGCATTGTAAAGACAAGCCAATTTTCTTGAACTTAATGAGAGAGATATTCTCTACTAGACTATGCTTACTCCTTATTTCCTCTATTTTGGTTCTAGCATTCTTTTTTCCCACACTATTCGGAAGAGAGGAAAGGATAGGGTCACAGGATTCGACATGGATATAGTTGTTAAGGTTTGGTCGTAATTCCCAGATCTTGCAAGATCTTGAGAGAGGTAGTATATGGCCAATATATGTATCGATCTTCTCAATCTGTGGCCTTAATGAAATATACCTTATGATACGATGGTGGATTCAGAATGGACTCCTCATTAGGTAGAGAAGATCTGATCCTACCTGTGATCCATTGTCCTATTCCAATAACGTTAACTTGTAGGTAATCGTCAGAATACCTCGTATAAACACAGAATATATCCCAATATATTGAGAGACTGTTGTATGATATTTTCCATTGAATTAGTGATTCAATAAGCATGAGAAATATTATGCCTTGAAGAGGACTCGAACCTCCATGCTCTTAAGCATGAGATTTTGAGTCTCACGTGTCTACCATTTCACCATCAAGGCATCCCAAAAGTGAATTCTATTCCATGCATATATATATATATATATATATATATATATATATATATATATATATATATATATATATTATATATGAAAAATATTCTGATCTATGAATATAGAATATATGTTATAGATGGCGTATTCAAGTATTGATATAGATTGGTCATATAGGTTCATCATATATCATCCAATTTTATTTTTATTTTCATTATCTGGAGGATATTTCATATACATAATGAAGATGACTGAACATCCTTTCTTTTTCAATTCAATAGAAACCTAAAAATTGAATATGGTACAAAATAACAATATGTCACGAACATGTTTGATCCTATCCATTCTCATTCCAATTGATGTATCATTCATGGTTCCAGGAATGATAGATCAATTGGAATGAGAACGGATAATCTATATGTGCATATATATCCATTGCTATGCATTCAACGGTTGGAGTAGCTATTTTGGAACAAAAGAAAATCAACGAATGGAATGATAGAGTTGTTAAAAATAGGACCCCTCACTCCTTTCTCTCATTCATAACCGTGCATGGGACTCGAATCTCGTGCAATTCCTAAGTGATAAAGAAGGAAGAAAATAAGAATTTGATTCCTTTTTTTAATACCTTCCTCACATATGTATAAGAACAAATCTATTGAATCAATAGAAAGTATTACCAATCCCTAAAATATATTTTTTTCATTCAAATATATTAGTTGTTTCTGACCTTTCTTTACTCTAATTGTGATTTTACCGAAAAAAAAAATTCAATTTTTTTTTTGGGTGAAAGTGATGTATTGGTCCGAGTGGATGTAGGGGTAATTGTCCTTTTCTTTCTCTTTTCCACATGTCCATAGAGTTTTTGGAGATAGAAACATTTCTAAAAAATAAAGATGGATATCTATTCACTCTATTTTATTAGAGAGGTAATAATTTGTAAAATGAATTGCACTTCCTCATAAGGGGTCCATTGATTAAAAGAGACTGGAAATTTTTTTTTCCAATTCCTACAGTTATGGATATAAGCGCAATCCAAATTCCTGTAGAGTTATACATTTGTGTATTTATAAGATCATTTACTATTTCTTGAAGCTCAACTCAATCTTTCCCCTGGAGAGACCATATAGCCAAGAAAGAACATAAACCATAATGGAATAAAAGAAAATGAAACTATTTCAAATAATCTCAGGGTATAATTGAAAATGAAGTTTTCACTTTGTACATGTTAGATCATGAATTAGTAATTTATTTCAATATCCGAAAGAGTAGAAACAATTTCCAACTTCCAATTTTAGGATATTTACATAATCCTCATGAATAGGATCGAATATTCCTCCATAATCTATCTCTTTTTTCCTTAAGGAGGCCTCCCCAAGAGAACTTAGATCTATCTATTATTTAAGTTCTTTCCTTCTTCTTTTTTCTCTTTTGTTCCAATAAAAATATTGCCCGATCTGAATGGGAATCAATTTCGAATTTCTCAGAATATGTAAATCCACTATATATATAGGTAGATCTTGATCTTGTTTATGAGTTAAATAAAATGTGCAAAAGCTATATTGGCTTTTGTCATGCTATGAGTCTCTTCCTTTTTGTGTATAGCATTTCCATTCCCTCTAGCAACATCCATTAATTCATGACTCAATTTGAATTTCATATTTCAATCCAGAAGTTTTCGAGATGCCCCTAATAACCAACGAATGGCAAGTAATTTTCCTTGGATTGATCTTATCTTAGTGGGAACTCAATAAGTTGATCCAGCTGCACGTCTTGCTTTTACTGTTACATTGGGAGTTACTCTACGTATCGCTTGGCATAAAACATATACTAGATTTTTCTCCGTCTTTTTTCGAATATTTTTTATGGCTCGATAAAGAATTCGATAAGCCAATGATTTTTTTGCATTTTTTAGAATACGACTAACCACCATGTTAACTAATCGATTATGATAAATAGGATTGGATTTTGCAGTTTTTTTTTTCTGCAGTACTTCACCATGACATGAGTGTGAAAAAGGTTTAAGAATATATTTCATAAAGGCTGAAAATCGTTTATTTTGGCTTTTTGACTCCATATTGTAGGGTGGATCTCTAAAGGTATGAAATATCTCCCTCCAAACCGTACATACGAATTTCCTCGAATACGGATTTCCACATGATTCTATCTGCATATATGAGATATATTCTTTATGCATATAATTCTATTTACTCACTCTCGATTGAGTATTTGTTCCCTTTCTTGCTTTTTCTATGATTGGAAATCCTGTATTTTACATATCTATACGATCAAGTCCTTAGGTTTAAAAAATAGTGTATAAAAAAGTGTTTCAAATAATTGCTTTTGACTTGAACCCATTCTAAAAGGGTTAAGGTATTTTTCATTTTTTGTTGAAACAATCAGGGAAAAATTCGAAAATGATTTCGATATTGAACCTTGGACATATAATAGTTCCAAATCTCCTGAAAAATAAGATCATTTTTTTCACGGTAGCCTGCTCTAGTCCCCTTACAAACTATTCGTTATTAGGTTAGCTATATACTTAACATGTTCCTATAAATTCACATGGCATCATCATGAAATGATACAAGTATTAGATAAGTAAGAATATAAAATGCACTAGAACGCCCTTGTTGAGGATCTTTTACTTCGGCAGCATCTAGGGTTCCTTGAACAATGTGATATCTCACATCGGGTAAACCTTTAACCCTTCCTCCTCTTATGAATACTACAGAATTTTCTTGTAAATTATGGTCAATGCCAGGTATATAAGCAGTGATTTCAAATCGAGAGGTTAATCGTACTGTGGAAACTTTACGTAAGGCAGAGTTTGGTTTTTTTGGGGTGATAGTGGAAAAGTTGACAGATACATTTTCTTCACTGTCACTATACAAAACTGTACATGAGATTTGCACCTCATAGGCTTCTCGTTTAACTTTTTTTTGAGGTAAGTTGGATTGTTTTTGTTGTTCAAGAATCTTCATATTCCCTTCCTTTATGCATTTTGTCTCAAAGAGTAACTAGAACCAATTTATTTAAACACATTTTCGTATTCTAATAAAAAACTAATGAATCCTATTTTTTATTTTAGGTAAAAATTATTATAAAAAATCTTCGGGATTGCCTCTTCCTTCTTTATTCCCATCCTATAAGTACAACGCCTAAATAAATACTCTGTCGTATGAATCGACATTATTACATGCTAATTCCTTCTTGATATATGGATATATCATTCCTACAAATCACAAATTGGATTCAAAATTGACGGGTTAATGTGAGCTTATCCATGTGGTTATACATTGTTCGAGTTTGAACATGAATCAATTTAATGAAAGATTCTGGCTTTCATGATTTTGTTGGGGTTGTCTAATATCATTTCAACGACCTATGTTAGGGGGGATATATATCCATATCTAGCTGAGATATGATCTGATGAACTGCGTAAGTCCCACGAATAGCAATCGATATGGCTAGGGAGAGTATACCGAAAAGGAAGCTACTTTTTATCTGATTAGTCAGTGATCTGGCTCGGAGAGTCTGTTTCCTATGATGAGCTGCTGGCATCAGTCCTATATCTTGTTTCTATGGACCGGTGGAAAAGTGAGAGCTCAACGGGAATAGGATTTTACCACGAGAGAGTGAAGGGGTCAACCTGTTCCGAAGAGATAAAATGGATTTTGGAAATGTAGTTGTATTCTTACATTGATCCAGATCAAGAAGTATTTCAATCCACGAGGGTAAATATTTTCTCACTAGATGAGATGATAGCAGTTCTAGTTACAAATTATGTTCCGGTAGGATGTCAATTTATTTATATAAATTAGTTAATGGTTTGTTGCATAGGGTCTTCTCCTTAGTGCAAGAAGAACAATTTGATCCGTATCATCTCTGTATAATCTTTACTTGATATTTTTCTCCTTGTTATCCCTGTTCTTCCAAACAAAATTGAGTCCTTTACGCACACACTAGTACTAGATCGGATCAAACATGCTAAACAAAATATTTTTCATGTTCATGTCAAACTTGCTTGATCAAGATAGGTAAAATATTACTGATTTTACAGGATCATATGTTATGATTCGAATCAGTAGGAAATACTACTTTCGATAGGATTTACATAGGCTCCAACCTTTTTTCTCCTTTTTATTTCTTTTTATAGTAGTGTGAAAAGAAGAAAGGTCTGTCTTCAAGTTGTTCAAGAGAAAATAGTGAGTTTTTTTTAGTCTCTCGACCCCTTGATAACTTATTATTAATAAGTCAGTTCTCCTTTCAGATGAGAGTAGGGAAGGGATATAAATCAAAGGTAGAGTGTCACCTTGACATGGTGGAAGTCTTTAGTTTGAGCCTGATTATCCCTAAACCTAATGTAAGCCCTTCCATCAAACAAAATTTGTTTTTTCGTCTTATAGCTCTCTTCACTCCAGAGAGCTCGTGTCATTTACGTGAGCTCTTTTTCATGGTAGTAAAGAAGAAATGATCAAAATGGTGCTAGATCTTCAATTGGAAGAGATCCAAATTGTCATAAGGAACAAAAGGGGTTTCCCACCATTTCATTAAATAGTGATCATCATATCTTATTAGTGAGTCGAGTGGTTGGCATGAGCTTTCCAATTATATTTAATCAATATTATATTATATATTCTATTCATTGGGATGAAAAAAAAAGGGAGAGAGAGGGGGTAACAAAGAAATGAAAAAGAAGAAGATCCTGGATAATCAAATTGGAAGAGATACAAAGTTATCAATTTCTATGCAATCCATGGACCAAATCTAATTTGATGAGATTTTTAATTCAAATCCTTTCACACCAGGAGTGCCTTATAAAGCTCTTTGACCCTAGAATTTTCACTAAGTTGCTTTTATGTGATCTACATAAAGAAATCCATAATTTTTGGTCAAAGGTATAGTAGTACTTACATTATCGATCCTCGTATATCACTTCAATCATAAAAGTAGTATGATTGAAAAAAAAAAAATCTATTCGATGAAACTCTTTCCTATACATAACTTTATGGAACTTGGAAATGAAACACCAGAAGAATATTTAAAGCGTTTCACTAAAAATTGGTTGATATTTCCAAATATTTTCCTGTCTTTCCAATTGAAAAGTTCTTACAATTGATTCATAGAGCATTTTGATCCCATTAGTTTCAATTCAGGATATGGCAGGAACATGAACAAGAAGGATGAGATGATCTCGAAGAATAAAGGACCGAGCGAAACTCATTTGGAAAATAATGAGAAAGATATCAATTTGAAGATCGATCATTATATGAATATATCATATAAAATATATGATAATATATCATGGAAATTGAAATTTCAATTAGTAGATTCCATTATTATTTTTAATGTCTTTTGTCGAGAGAATGGATTGATTCAATTTTCAACATATTTCAATAAAGAATATGCAGAGTTATCTATCTACGAGAGAAATGAATAAATGAAATACATAATATGTCTTTCATATCATAATATATGAATTAACCCCATTTTTTCTTATGGCAGTTCCAAAAAAGCGTCCTTCTAGATCAAAAAAAAAAATCGTAAAAATGTTCAGAAGGGAAAAGCATATCGGGCCGCAATAAATTTTTTTCTTTAGCTAAATATATCTCCACCAGCCATTCAAAAAGTTTTCATTACATAGTCAATGATGATTCCTCTGGATCAATCATTGGTCTAGTTAAGAGTTTTGGAAGAAATAGTGTGGAAGGGTTGTCAGATTCATTAGACAATTAGTGAATCATGGACATATCTAGGTCAATGACCATATGGTAGATATACCAAGTTACCCTTGCAAACCTCAAGATGTGATTACTATAATAAATCAACCAAGATTGAGAGCTATCATTAAGAAGAATTTAGACCTATTCCAGAGGGATAAATTGCCAAATCATTTGACTTTTCATCCCTTACAATATAAAGGATTCATCAATCAAATAATAGATAGTAAATGGATCAGTTTCAAGATTAATGAATTGTTGGTCGTAGAGTATTATTCCCGTCAAGCTTGAATCGAGAATGAAATGAGAGGGAGAGTTTGGTTGCTGGGCATCTGGAAATTATGTTCTTCTCCCTTATTTTTCCCCTCCTCGAAGGAGACATTTTTTAATCCTTCCGTACATTACTTGTTATATACGATAAATTTCTTTTATTGCTTCTTAAAATAGTCTTTAATCTTCCCATACCACGAACCAATGTTCGTTCTATTTTCTTTATTACAAATAGAGGTAGATTGATCCTGTAATTAGGAAATCGTCCTATTGGGATTAAATATATTGGAAAAACAATGGATGAGAGGAAATAGTAGGGCAAAGATACAGAAAGAGAGGGATTCGAACCCTCGGTAAGCTGAAGCCTACATAGCAGTTCGAATGCTATGCCTTGAACCACTCGGCCCTCTTTCCTATTAGATTTCTTGGTTCTAAGTAACAAAATTACTGAATAGAAACTTCCTTAAAAATTATTTTTTTTTGGTTACGAACAGTTCAATCTTTCAGAAATAAATAGATAATAAATAAGGTAATGATTTCATCCCCCCCCTGGAAAGACGAAAGGAAATTTTCTCCAACTTCCTCCTATTTTATGAAATTCTCAATCATCCCTGTTAATCCAATGTATTCAGATCGCCTAATCAATAATTCACGACAGATTAACTGATCCATTCCATATTATGATCATATATGGATCTGTAGTGATCATCTTATCAATTGTATAATAACTAATTCTTTGGAAATGATCCTGTGTCATGATGACTATATTTTCTCGATATTCCTTTATCTATATGGATAAAGCACACAATTGCTGGGTGGGAATTTCATTCTCATTATGCAATGCTCGATCGTTTAACTATTTCTTTGTTCAGATCAAAATTGAATCAGACTTCCCCAGTTTACCCAATCTAGTATTATTTCAATACGAATCTTTTTTCTGTTATTTTTCATATTACTAATGAACTATTATTCAAAATATTCCCTATCTATTCCCATTTTAAATAAGAAATTGGATTGGAATAGATAGAATGAGAACATATTTACGACTGTAAGGAAATCCATTTTATGGTATTGTGCACCATAAAAAAATTTCGTTCATGGAATCATTTGCGTAAGGGAATGAAGGAAATTATTAAATCTGTAATTGACTATGCCTAGATCTCAGAGAAATGACAATTTTTTTGATAAGACCTTCACAATTATAGCAAATACCTTATTGCGAATAATCTCGATGGCTCCGGGGTAGAAAGAAACATTTACCTATTATAGAGATGGTGTGATTTGATTTGTTTTCCGTTCTTCTTTTTTTGGGAAAGAAAATGTATTTGGGAATAAAAATTGAGTAAAATAAAACTTACGCTTAGTGAAGGTGAGTTCTGGAGATAGAAACATTCCTTCTGTCATGTATCCTCGGTCAATGTAGCTTTAGATGCTCTCATCTCATGAGGATCTTAGTACCGAGTGAAAGGTTACACCTATGCAATAGGCCTTGCTTGTATAGTTGAACCTATTTGATAGGCGCACATGAGGGGAGAAAGCACTACGTATGGAAATCGACAACACAAAAGCTTCGTTATAGCCCATATGCATTTCCCTTTTCTGAATTGTTGTGAGAATGGTTGGGAAAAAAACATCCATATCGTTTGTACTTTGGATACCCTTATAATGGAAACATCGGAGATTGTTGAAGTGATTAATCCCCAGAGAATATAGGGCATTAGGAACAAAGAAATTGTTAGAGGTTCCATTCCTAGTACTAAGATCCTTGGTATTTGGAAAAGAATATTTGCAAGAAGGATGGTTAGATATTTATTAGAAATACACGAGCCCCTATTAATTCATAATATTGGGTCAGAATATTTTTTTTTTCAATTCCACGGAATACTCCCCATATTACCTACTGTAAAGAAAGGAGGAGTCGTATGAGGTGGGAATCTCATGTAAGGTTTTGAAGCGGATATCATTTCAATGGAATGAATGACTGTAACAGATGTTAGCTCAATCGGAAGGGGAATATGTGGAAGCTTTACAAAATTATTATGAAGCTATGAGACTTGCTATAGATATAAGTCCCATATATGGAAGATAACAAGTGCGGAAAAATAATTATTCTTCGACACAATAAACTTCGGTTTACATAACAAGCACCAGAGAAAACCATACCCAATAACCATCATCCCAAGGCCATCATAACCAACCATTGGTATAGAAGGTCATAATTATTACACTAATAATAAAACTAATAATATAAGGAGCTATAGTTTCATAGGTATCATTAATAATTATTCCTATTATTCCCCATCCAATGAGTTATTTTATCCTAGGGAGCCATAACCCTAATATGACTCCAAGGTCAATCTAATAACTAATACACTAGTATTATACCCTATAATTAACCCTAATATTCCTATTAGAGTGATTTATTCTGACTCCTATGGATATATAATAGTCAGAATTTTCACCATTATTATCTAGGGATTGGATTGACATTACCACCTTTCCTCAACCCAAAATGAGAAATAATCATATGATATGATTTCTGAAAGAATATGAATTGAAGTTTAATCTCGCCAGAAAAAAAATGTATAGGGATATGGATGAAGAATTAATAAAGAGTATAGTTTGGACTCCTGGGACCTGGCGTCTTAGTTTTCTTCGCAGTAATCGATTCAATCGTACAAAAACACCCAATTCATTGGGACCTTCATATCGGTTCGGATCGAAGAAAAAAGCGCAGATAGAAAGATCGAAATTTGCTAGACAATATCTAAGGCAATATAAATCCTCGGAGAAACCCACGTTCTATCAAGGAAAATGATTTATTTGGGATCCCTTCCTATTTCAAGAGAAACGCCCTCTGTTTTCATGCCGAGAATTTTTCGCAAACGAAAAACTGCTGAAAAGGCTTTATATTACTTATGGTTCAAGGAGATTAATAGAAAAACCTAATTTTTTCCCTAAACAAAGTTTTCAAAGTGCTTTTCATAGATATGATTTAAAATACAGGATCAATTTGGTTTTGATCATGAATTCGTGGAAACCATTGTCTCTTAGAGATAGACATATCGACCATTTCAAACACATTCAAGAAATTGGTATCCACTTGGAACGTATGCAGCCATATTCTTCTCCATATTTATATAAATTTTGGTTGACCTAAAATTCAAGAGAAAGGGTTGACCACTTCTGATTGTTAATTCATCGCATAAAAATATGGCTCAGAACCAATAGTTTATTATCT
This sequence comes from Pinus albicaulis, assembly GCA_034641835.2. Taxonomy (NCBI): domain Eukaryota; kingdom Viridiplantae; phylum Streptophyta; class Pinopsida; order Pinales; family Pinaceae; genus Pinus; species Pinus albicaulis. The sequence continues at coordinate 515,289,521 of CM076571.1, forward strand.
AATGAATATTTTCTTTATAATAATCTATTCGAGAGTTATCAATATTTATCAAATCTGTTCCTATCTAACAAAGTGTTATTGGATCAAATTACAAAGACATTGTTGGAGAAGGAATGTCCTTTCCGAATGAAATTGAAGACTCAATTTATACAACAGGATTAAGATTTGACATCAGCTGGGAGAATCTTGAATGAAGTAAAACAAAATTGACCGAGCAGTAGGGTCATGGGAACCAGTGAGAGGTTATGCTCTATATATGCTCCAATTTAAGATCCTATAATGAATGCTTTCTTGGTATTGTACAAAAATAGCAAGTATGTTGGAGGAAAAAAATACTTGATAGATCTTTAATTTGAGGATAGGTTCCTCACTCCGAGATTTCGAACATTTAAGAGTAAGCATAGTAAATATAAGCCAATTTTCTTGAACTTAATAAGAGGGATATTCTCTTCTAGACTATGCTTACTCCTTGTTTCCTCTATTTTGGTTATAGCATTCTTTTTTCCCACACTATTCGGAAGAGAGGAAATGATAGGGTCATAGGATCCGACATGGATATAGTTTTTGGGGTTCGGTCGTAATTACCGGATCTTGCAAAATCTTAAGAGAGGTGGTATATGGTCAATCTATGCATATATGTTCTCAATATGTGGCCTTAATGAAATATACCTTATAATACGAGGGTGGATTCATAATGGAATCCTCATTAGGTAGAGAATATATGATCCTACCTATGATCCATTGTCCTATTCCAACAGAATTAACTTGTAGGTAATCGTCGGAAAACCTCATATAAATAGAGAATATATCCCAATATATTGAGAGACTCTCATACGAGATTTTCCATTGAATTTCTCATTCAATAAGCATGAGAAATATTATGCCTTGAAGAGGACTCGAACCTCCACGCTCTTCAGCATGATATTTTGAGTCTCGCGTGTCTACCATTTCACCATCAAGGCATCCCAAAAGAGAATTCTATTCCATAAATATATATATATATATATATATATATATAGATATGAAAAATATTATGATGTATGAATATAGAATATATGTTATAGATAGTTTATTCAAGTATTGATATAGAATGGTCATATAGGTTCATCATATATCATCCAATTTTATTTTTATTTTCATTATCTGAAGGAGATTTCATATACATAAAGAAGACGACTAAAAATCCTTTCGTTTTCAATTCAATAGAAACCTAAAAAAATTGAATATGGTACAAAATAACAATATTTAAAAAACAGGTTAGATCTTATCTGTTCTCATTCCAATTGATCTATCATTCCTAGTTCCAGGAATAATAGATCAATTGGAATGAGACCAGATAATCTATATGTGCATATATATCCATTGCTATGCATTCAGCGGCTGGAGCAACTATTTTGGAATGAAAGAAAAGCAACAACTGGAATGATAGAGTTGTTGAAAATAGGACCCCTCACTCCTTTCTCTCATTCATAACCGTGCATGGGACTCAAACCTCGTGTGATTCCTAAGTGATAAAGAAGGAAGAAAATAAGAAATTGATTCATTTTTTTATTATCTTCCTCGCGTATGTATAAGAACAAATCTATTGAATCATTAGAAAGTATTACCAATCCCTAAAATATCTTTGTTCATTCAAAGATATTATTTTTTTCTGACCTTGCTTTACCCTAATTGTGATTTTATCGAAGAAAAACAATTTCAAATGTTTTTTTTTTTTTTATTCGGTAAAAGTGATGTATTGGTCTGAGTGGAGGTAGGGGTAACAGTCCTTTTCTTTCTATTTTCCACATGTCCATAGATATTTTAGAGATATAAACATTTCTAAAAAATAAATATGGATATCTATTCACTCTATTTTATCACAGAGTTAATAATTTGTAAAATGAATTGCACTTCTTCATAAGGGGTCCATTGATTAAAAGAGACTAGAAAAAGTTTGGATCCAATTCCTATAGTTATGGATATAAGCGCAATCCAAATTCCTGGAGAGTTATGCATTTGTGTATCTATAAGATCATTTAATATTTCTTGAAGCTTAGCTCAATCATTCCCCTGGAGAGACCATATAGCCAAGAAAGACCATAAACCAGAATGGAATAAAAGAAAATGAAACCATTTCAAACAATCTCAGGGTATAATTGAAAATGAAGTTTTCACTTTGTACATGTTAGATCATGAATTAGTAATTTCTTTCAATCTCCAAAAGAGTAGAAACAATTTCTAACTTCGAATTTTAGGAGATTTACATAATCCTCATGAATAGGATCGAATATTCCTCCATAATAGATCTCCTTTTTCCTTAAGGAAGCCTCCCCAAGAGGACTTAGATATATCCATTAATTAAGTTCTTTCCTTCTTCTTTTTTCTCTTTTGTTCCAATAAAAATATTGCCCAATCTGAATGGGAATCAATTTCTAATTTCTCAGAATATGTAAATCCACTATATAGATAGGTAGATCTCGATCATGTTTACGATTTAATGAAATTGAGCAAAATATCTATTGGCTTTTGCCATTCTATGAGTCTCTTCCTTTTTGCGTATAGCAGTGCCATTCCCTCTAGCCACATCCATTAATTCGTGACTCAATTTGAATTTCATATTTTGACCTAGACGTTTTCAAGATGCCCCTAATAACCAACGAATGGCAAGTACTTTTCCTTCGGTTGATATTATTTCAGTGGGAACTTGATAAGTCAATCCACCCACACGTCTTGCTTTTACTGTTACATTGGGAATTATTCTACGTATTGCTTGGCATAGAACATAGTGGATTTTTCTCCATCTTTTGTTGAATATTTTTTATGGCTCGACAAAGAATTCGATAAGCCAATGATTTTTTTCCGTTTTTCAGAATACGGTTAACCACCATGTTAACTAATCGATTATGATACATAGGATTGGATTTTGCAATTTTTTTCTACAGTACTTCTCCATGACATGAGTGTGAAAAAGGTTTAAGAATATATTTCATAAGGGTTGAAAATCATTTATTTTGGATTTTTGACTCCATATTGTAGGGTGGATATCCAAAGGTATGAAAGATCTCCCTCCAAACCGTACATACGACTTTCGTCGAATGCGTATTTCCACATGATTCTATATGCATAGATGAGATATATTCTTTATGCATATAATTCTGTTTACTCACTCTCGATTGAGTATCCGTTCCCTTTATTTCCTTTTCTATGATTGGAAATCTTGTATTTTACATATCTATATGATCAAGTCTTTAGGTTTACAAAACAGTGTATAAAAAAGTGTTTCAAGTCATTTCTATTTGACTTGAACCCATTCTAAAAGGGTCAAGGTATTTTTCATTTTATGTTGAAACAATCAGGGAAAACTTCGAAAATGATTTCGATATTGAACCTTGGACATATAATAGTTCCAAATCTCCTGAAAAATAAGATCATTTTTTTCACAGTAGCCTGCTCTAGTCCCCTTAGAAAACATTCGTTATTAGGTTAGCTATATACTTAACATGTTCCTAGCAATTCACATGGCAGCATCATGAAATGATACAAATATTAGATAAGTAAGAATATACAACGCACTAGAATGCCCTTGTTGACAATATTTTACTTCGGCAGCATCTAGGGTTCCTCGAACAATGTGATATCTCACACTGGGTAAATATTTAACCCTTTGGTTATCTCAAAATCAGACCCTGATAGGCTGCTGATTAAGAAGACTCTGAGTAACTATTTTAAACCAAACTTTTAGTTGAGGCTTAGCCTTCTCAACCTGAGAGGGCTCTCTCAATAGGTTTATGATTTTCAAACAAGGATTAGATGGCTAACTCTATGACTAAAATGGATAAAAATGGATAATTGGTTGTACTGCTAATCAAAAAAAATTTATTGGGCTTATGGAGTCAAATGCGTTTTCACAAAACATGAATATCAGCTTCATATGGAAGTCAGGGAATTTCAGGGTTTAGATGCATCAACAGAATAGTAGGACAGAAAATAAACACAGTTCATGAACATATGAAGGAAGTGAGAGCACCTTCAGTGAATTCTAAGTAACATACATTCATGCCACTTCAAGTAATTGAAAGAGGAAAACCATGAGAATATCAAACATTAATAACCCTTTTTGAATCCTGAGTGATGAAACCAATATCTCTGTATTAATATAAAAAAACAGTTTTTTCTACAACAAAACAGTATGCTTGTTAATGAAAATTTCCAACCCTATGAAATTCGACTTCTTGTATTTTATAGAGTCATCATTAAATTCTTGGATTCTCTCCAATCACTTGAGAAAAATTCGAATTTTCTAGCTTGACACCTATCAACTACTAAAACAAACTTTTAGTTACATCTAACAGTTAAACTGTTTGTTCTGGAGTTCTAATACAACTCGGATTAAAACTCTTTATTATAACTTAACAACCTTATCCAAATATTAAATCTTCTATATGATAGTTGTTCCTCCTAAACTTCAACCTTGATGATGTCCATCTCCTTGTTGTTAGACTGTATTGATTTGCCTCTTATCTGCCCTCAAAGATAGGAACATTCTCCCTGCAAAATAGCTATATTGCTTCATTTATGTTTCTTAAAACCATCTACTAACTAACTTGTGCTCAAAAACATGTGGCAACGTCCTATTAAACTCATGTGACTTCACACTTCCAGCTGTTCCCGAACCAACCTTTTGAAGCAATGCCAAAACTGTTAACATTGCTCTGCTATGAAACTGTCTGCTGTTTTTGTAGCGCAAAACCTTACCTTTGAAAACTTCACTTGGAACCTTCATTTTTCTGTGTTTTGGAATTGTATCTTCACTTGTGATATTTATACATTCTTCAACATCATCAAAGTTTAAAAAACAAGTCTTTTCACCCTTTGAAACCTTGGAAAATTGTTCAAACTGTTGTGCATGACACCTACAACAGTTTCGTAGCGTGCTACGAAATTGCTGTGTCTATATTTTCACAAATTTTCTAAAATTTTAAGTTTCAAATATTTACTGCCATCCTTATAGTTATATATAAGCTCTCATAATCAACAAAAATCAACTCTGAACTACTTTCAAAAATGAAATATTTCCACATAACCCCAAAAATGTGTTAGGAGATGTCACTTACTGTTTGCACTCATTTTGGCTATGGTTGATCTTCAACCTTTGCTAGCTGTATCTCAAGATCTTCAACCTGCCTTTTAAGCCTTCTATTAGTAGCTCTTAGTTTGGTATTAGCCATCCTTATGAACTTTGCTTCCTTGATTGCAGGGACAGTCTATATGTAGAATTGATCCTAACTGCTGATTGACTCAATGTTTGAAACATTTTCTAGCTCCCACGGACCTTTTAACCTCTCAAAGTTTGACCTTTCTACAACATGCATTCTCACTTTCTTCTTCAATTTATCAATTTCAATGTTTTCAAGTCCGAGTTTGTCTTTCACCTCCTCATAACTACTCTTTTCTCTCTAAGTATTGAAAACTCTGTTTCTGTATTCTTCAAGCATTGGAGATGATATATTTATGGGTTCTTCAAAAACATTTGTATCCTCACCCCCTTTTTGGACTATCTCCATGACTGGTTGTTGCAATTTCTTAGACTGCCTAGTCAAGGGTTTTCTATGCTTAAAGAAAAACTCTGACACTTCATCCTCAAAATCTAATTTTTTGGATGTTCTCAATTTCTTTGATTTGCCACCTGTATCTAGTTTGATGAAATCTACATGAACCGGGGGAGACTCTTCAATGTCGGTAGCTTGTAATATATCATTCAACTCACCTCTTAATTCCATGTTTTCATTTGTGACCACATCCTTACCCTTCTCGATTGACCTTTGACTCCTAGTCAACTTCTTTTGAGCTATTTTACTAGTTGACTGTTCCTGAATTGTATTTTTGACATGAGTTCTCTTCTTCTATGCATATTGATGAGTCCTTTGGATATTGAGTGATGTGTTTATCATTGTTTCCTTAACCTATTGCCTGGGCTTAAGCTTGACAAACCTCCTTGATTTTGTTTATATAGGTTCAGTAGTCTTTGATGGAGATGTTTCTTTGACTTGAGGGCTAGCACCTATTCCTTCAACTCCTATTCCACTCAAAAAGAGAAATGCATAACATTCTCTTTTCACTTTCTGAAGCTCATGCAAAACTATTAACTTGACTAGACCATGATGAATTAATGAGGTTTCACATGCCTGAGTTTTCATATGTACTATGTTTTCCATCTTGGCCAAACTTCAAAATAGAAAGAAAGGCAAGTCTAGAGAGATTATTCCTGTGAAATGCAATAAGAGTTTAAAGTGATAAGTGTACACCTTGTGGTATCTCCCTGCGCAAGTGAAGTACCTTTGGATGTTGTAGAGTAGATTGGAAAATGCATCCTTGAAATATCTTCTTGGAAAAGCTTTGTTCAAATTAGTATCCATAAACTCTAGTTTCGAAAATATTTTGCAGGGTTGCATTTCAAACCTAAAATTCTTGAACCATCTATCTTCCCCCCTTGGAATTTCTGTGACTGCTGATATAACCTCAGGAGAAATTAGGAAATTGAGAAAACCAACCTTTGTGTTTGACCCTGTGAAGTTCATAGCAAACTCTTTGGTAACCTGATTATGCCCTCCTTGAAGCTTTTCGCAGAACCTCCAGCACCCTACCTTCTTGAAGGCTTATTCAATAGATTTATCTCTTGTGAGAGTTTATAAACCTTCAGGTTTTGTTCTCAGATAGTGCCCAGACCTGTGATTTCTCTTTTCTTCTGTCATCTTCCACCTGAAAACATTATGTCTTCAGCAAACCTGTAATAGACCTCCTTGTTGGATGAACTGGCTCGCTTGAAAATTTGGTTCAGCCTCGCTTGATTAGAAATCTTGCTTCAAACAACAATTATTTTCAAACTTACTTGATTAAAAATTATCGAAACTGCTGACATAACATCAATTAGGTTCAGCCTCGCTTGATTGAAATTTTGCCTCACTTGAAAACTTAAGGAAAGCTCTAGTTTCTTATCATGAGTTCCTCTTTCAAACAATAGATATGCATGTTGTGTTTTCTTTGCATGAGATAAAATCAATGATAACCAACCCTTTTTCAAATTTGAAAGGGACCAATGAAAAATGACCCCTAACAAATCTCATAATGATTTCATAATTGTTTTGGATGGTTGCATGTTTGAGGGAGGATTCGTAGACTAACACCTAATCATGAAAATTTAACCCAAAATTGATGGATGTGACAGCTAAACCGAAAAATTTTGAATCCCCGATTTTGTAGCGCTGGTAATGTGATTTGGGGATTTTGTGCTATGAAAAGACCGGCATTTTCATAGCGCAGAAGCAATTTTTACACTAAGCGCACTACAAAAACGTGGTTTCATGGCCTATTAAAAAAAACATAAAATATGGTTTTCAAAACATGGAAAGAGACTTCTAAAGAGTAAAGAAAGGTTTATGAACTTTATTCGGTGATGACATTAGACTTGTAACCTATGGATTAGACCCTATAAAACATAAAAATTACTCAAAACCTATCTAATACCATGAATTAGGAGCAAGTATAAACTGACCAATTTTAGAAAATTTTAATAGTGATAACAGTGGCTCCACTTGGGATAGTGTGCCCCTGTGGTACAGTAAGAACTCACAGCTCCAGTGCTATCCATTTTTTGATAAAAACATAAATTTTTTTGACAAGGATCTTCTTCAAACTATTGGGCCTTCACCTCGGGCTTAAGATTTTTGTTTCAGCTTGTCATTTATTAGTAAAAACTGACAAATATGAATATATACAATGTCATGGGTGATTTATAATACTTCAACAAACATAATGCTTTAGGAACCTGCCATTAAAAGGCCCTCCAGCATATGATCCTCCAGAAAAGACCAGCAATCTGAAAAGGACCCTTCCATAAATTCTCAAACTTACCATGCTTTCCCTTTTCCTCAATTTTGGCCTCCCACTTCAACACTTTGTCATGAATCTGAAAATTTTCCTCTTTGATCTTCCTATCAAATGTATTATTAATTCTTTTTTGAACATGCTGATGAATGTCATAAATTTCATTTCTCTTTTCTTGCAAGGCTATCAGCTGGTTTATCCTCCTTTGGATGGCATTTGGTTCTTCTTCAAGTCCTTGAATTAACTTCATAACCGACACCTGAAGTGATGTTAGGAAAACAGCTTCAGCCCCATAGAATAATTCATATGGTGAAGTTCCAATTGATCTCTTTGTACAAATCCTATCAGCCCATAAGGCATACTTCAACTTTTAAGTGCCAAGTTTTCTTGTTCTCCTGCAATACCCTTTTGATGATTCTTACAATGCTCTTTTTTGATGATTCAGCAAGACCATTACCTTGCGGATAGTATCATGTAGAGTGTCCAAGAGTGATGTGATATTGATGGCATAAATTTATCATATTCTTGGACTTAAATGCTTGAGCATTATCTATTATAATATTCATGGGACAACCAAATCTTGACAATATGTTATTCTCTAAAAAATAAATAATAACATAATCATTAGCTTGCCTTGTTGGTATCGCCTCTATCCATTTGGTGAAGTAGTCTATTTCTATAAGAATTCAGCGATGCTACCCGGATGAAGATGGATGTATCTCTCCAATAAATTTTAACCCCCATTGCTAAAATGGAGCTTCAACATAGATAGGAACCAAAGGTAGAGGTACAATCTTTCTTCTTCCTTTAAAAATTTGGCACTCATGACATGCAGTGATATGTTTGTAAATGTCTTTAAACATTGTTGGCCAAAAATATCCAGCTCTTTGGATCTTGTTTGTTGTAGCTTTCCAATAATGATGTCCTCCGCAATCACCTTTATGGAATTCTTCAATGATCTTTTCAGCCTCTTTTTCAAGTAGACAATTCAGCAAAATTCCTCTTGCATCTTTCCAAAACAGATTTCTGTCATAAACAAAATATCGCAATGATTTCAGCTTAACAAACCTTTCTTTAGAATTTGATAGATCAGCGGGAGCTTTATTATGTTGTAGGACAAAAACCACATCCTTATACCACTCTGAAGTAAGAAATTTCTCCTCAATTTGGACCAATTCTTCTTAATTTTTAGAAATTTCTCATATTTCTGCATTTAGATTTATGTCAAGACAATCCAGATCTGACTGAGTCATTAGTTTCGCCAAGCCTTGTCTCTTCATCAACTTCGTTGGTTTGATGTCTATATCATATTCCAGCAATTTGGCAATCCATTTTCCCCTCTTTCCATCTGGATCTACTTGAGTTAGAATGTCTTTTATCACAACACTTGGAACATATGCTATAATGTGTGAATGCAAAATATAAATTTTGAAATATTTCATAGCTTTCACCAAATCATAGGCCTGCTTCTCTAGAATATTATACTTCAGTTCAACATTTTCTAATGTCCTACTAAATAAATAAATAGTTTGTTCAATACCTTTCTTTCCTTTTTGTAGCAAAACTCCAGAAATTGTGTTTTCGGAAGCAAATGTAAAAACCAGAAATTATTTGGAAAAATACGGACTGATGAGTACCAGTGCTTATGTCAGTGCCCTCTTGATTTCTTCAAAATATTTCTTTGCTTCAGCTGTTTATTTAATGTCAACTCCTTTCTTTAAAATCCTTGTTATACTTTCACAATCTCATCAAAGTTAGGAATGAAACGCCTAAGAAAATTCAATTTCCCAAGAAAAGATTGAATCTCTTTCCTACTTCTTGGAAAATATACCTTTTGAATTGCATTAACTCCATTAGGATCAATCCCAATTCCATCTTCAGAAATTATATGACCAAGTAATTTACCTGAAGTTAAAGCAAATATGCTTTTAGTAGGATTAAGAGAGATACCAAACCTTCTACATTTCAACAGAATTTTTTCTAGGCATTTCAAATGATCTTCTTCTTTCTTTGAATAGACTGTGATATCATCAAGATAAAAAACTACTGACTTATCCTTTTCTTCAGAAAAATAAATTTCCATTGCTCTTTGGAAAGTGGCTCCCAGATTCATGAGACCAAAAGGAATTTTAGTGTACATGAATGTACCCCACGGTGTTGTGAAGATTGTTTTTTCTTGATCATCTGGATGCACAAGAATCTAATTGTAACCTAAAAAACAATCAATCATAAACATCCTTTGTGAACCAACAATATTTTGCAGAATTGAATCCATCTTAGGAAGAGGATAGTTATCCTTTAGTGAAGCCTTATTCAAATTTCTGAAGTCAATATAAATTATGATTTCTCCACTCTTCTTTCTAACTAGTACCAAATTTGCAAGCCAATTGGAGAATCTGATTGGGACAATGATTTTTTCATCAATGCGTTTCTTAATCTCCCTTTGAATCAATGGCATGAGAAGGGGGTTAATTCTCCTCAAATTCTGTTTGAATGGTTTCTCATTGTCTTTAATAGGAATAGTATGCCGAATAATATAAGGGTCATATTTCTTTAAATCAGCATAACTCCAAGCAAAAGCATCCATAAACCTTCTCATCATTTCAATATATTTGAATTTCACATCGGAGGAAAGAAACTTCAAAATTTTTATCATTTTAGGCAAAGCTAATGTACCAAGATTATAGCTCTCTACTTCCTCTTCATCAACTTGTAATTTTGGTGCTTTAAAAACATCATTATGATCAAAAATCTTCTCAAGAGGAATAAGACCCTTTGGTATTTCATTATTCTTCAATTGCAAAACTTTAGAATTTCCTTTAGACTCAACAAACATATTTTGTTGATCTACATGTGTATTTTTAAATTCTTCTTTTAGCTCAATAAAATTCTTTACCTGCTGATCATCTTCAAAAAATTTCCAGTTTATGATATTGTCCGGTATAGCTGACCTATGAAGAACTTCAATCTCATATTTTTCATTTGAATGCTAGGAATGATGAAAAGACTTGCGGAGATAGCAAGGGAGTCAATAATAGAATTCTGATCTCTAGTTTTGACTATGAAGGAATAAGACTGAATGTTTTCCAACATGTCTAAGACTAAATTTCTATAAGACCTCATTCTTACATCCTTCATTTGATAGACACCTTCAACTTGTCTAATAACCAATTCAGAATCTCCAAAATCAGAAATATTTCGAGCCTTCATCTTTTTCAAAACATCTAGACCCAAAATCAAAGATTCATATTCAACCATGTTGTTTATGCAATCAAAATTCAGTTTGTAAGAGTAAAATTTACTCTCATCATTTCGATTTATAATCCAAATCCCTGCTCCTGCCCCTTCATTTCCTATTGATCCATCAAAGTACAATGACCACCATTCCTCCATCTCTTCGTCATTTACTTGTGGATTTTCTGCATGCTGATTTTCTGAGTGCTGATTTTCTGAATGGTGATTTTCTGCTCTTATTTCTTCCTCAACACTATCAGCTAATTCATTGAGAAGAATGGCAGATCCAAGTTCAGTATCAAAGGCATAAATAGGAAAATTATGAGGCTTATCTTTGCTACTTACCATGTAAGCCATTCTAGTCTCCCGATACAATCTCTTTTGTTCACCAAAAAATGGAATAGTAGCGTAGGTAAGATCCATTTGCATTGTGCCTTTGATTTTCACTGCCCATGATCTTGATAATAGCATACCAAACTTTGGAGGAACATCAGCCAGAAAAATGTCCATAACAACTGTCTATGCTGGGATTTTCATTAGACCAACAGCAACATCCTTGATAAGACCAATACATTGAAGTCTCTTTGAATCAAAAGAAAACAAATCCTTATATGGTCTTGTGATTTGTAATCCCATCCTTTCCATGATTACTTTGGGCATAAGGTTATGTGAAGCCCCAAAATCCAACATAGCATTATGTAAAGTCATATAATGAATACTAACACTTACATAAAAAGGAGGAAACTCTTCATTTTGATCATTTTCTAACCTTGGTCCCAAATATATAGTAGGATTATCTTCTTGGACATTCAAGATATTAGCAGCCCCTGGTTATGAATTCAACATCTTAACTATCTTGCTTCTATATTCATTCACCTTGAAAATCTCACTGAAAATGACTGATATTTTAATCTTTGAAATTTCATTCTCAAGGTTGAAAACAGAAACATATTTTTCAGCATCTTTGACAAGAGGAAGAAGTTGAGTGTCTTTCTTACCAAGTGGAGTATCCTTTCTACCTTCAGCCATATTTGGGGTATCATTCTTAGCTTCGACAGTCTTTGGAGCATATTTCTTTGGTTGCGCATTGTTTGCAATGATAGGCACATTTCTATTCTGAGATTATATTGCTTTTGCATCTCGAAAATAACATGTTGATACCATTTAAAATAATCTGATGGTTCTTCTCCTTGATTAGCCAAATCTGACTCATCATGCTTTTCTTTAGTCAAGAACATTCCTGACATTTCTTCGTTAATACAATGGATGGATTCTTCAGGAATCTCAGGCTCATCTTCTTCATCTACCAAATTTTGCTGAAAAGGAGGTCTCACTGGAGGGTCAGCTTGCTGAATTCTATTCTCTCTTGGCCTTTGCTAATTTTGAGGTCTCCTAAATTGTGGATTTCTGAATTAAGGTTCATGTTGCATAGGAGGAGAAAAAGTGTTACCAAGGGATAACCTGTCCATCAACTTATCCATGGTTTTCACCATTGAATCAAATTTTTCTTCAAAAGTTGAGGTAGATGGTTTCTCTTCTTCTTTCAGTTTAGTTTTTCCCATTTTTGACTTTTTAGTAGCTATCATGTTTACCTCAACCTTAACTACATCACTTTGCATTTCAGCCAGTGAAGGTGATTCTCTTTCTCTCAACAAGATAGAAAAGTCATAATTAAATGCTTCAGCATATCTCATTTGTGCTAAAGCTTCAGGAGGTTTCAAATGAGCTGGAATTGAGTCAAAAACTTTATTAATTCTCTTTGAAAAGTTTTGAACAGACTCATCAACTTCCCTTCTAAGGCTGTTATATTCAGTGAGTGCTTGGACTGGATTGGTTCTATTACCCCATTTTCTTAAGAATTTGTCTTCAAAATCATTCCAAGTTCTAATGCTTCCTGGTGTAAGGGCTTTAAACCATTTTCTAACTTCACCAATAAAACTCTATGCAAATAACCTAAGCTTCACATCTTCATCAACAACTTCCTCCCTGTCTATGAAATCATTAAATCTATCTACAAATTCCTCTACTGAAATTTCCTCATCACTACCCCAAGTAGAAATCCTAGCAGCATATTTACTAGGAAGGTCATGCAAAACAACAGGGAGTACGAGTGGTGCATACCTAGTAGGAGCAGCCATGACTAGAGGATGAAAAATAGTTTTAGGAGGGGCAAAAAAAGAAGATGAAGAACTGATATGAGGAGGACTGCCTGGTTTTTGTAAGCCACTGATAATAGAACTCCAATTTGGAAGGGGTAAACCAACTTTAGATTTCAGCAAGATTTCGAAAGGATCAAGCTCTTTAAGTCTATCTAAAGACTCTTTTTCTAGCAGTAGTTTAGAGGTAACAACTTCCCAAAACTCTTCCTTGTTTTCTTGTGTCACTGAGGCTGAAGTGTAAATTCCTCTTTTTTGCAAGTCTAAGATAATACCAATGATTTATTTTTCACTTTCTGATCTAAACAACACTTCATGAATCTTTTCATCAACTATCTTATCTTTAGGACTTCTTAATATTTCATAGAACAAAGATTTCAAATGACATGGAGTACCTAATATTTCTAAAATTCTTTGACTTTTTGAAATAGTGTTTGGATTGTCCATAGTGGTAGGTGGATTGGGATCAAGATTGCTCCGTGTGTGTATCTCCTTCTCAAAGCCACCTTTAAACTTTGAAAATGTATGGAATCACCAAGGTAGATTGCAGCCTCGAAAAACCTTCTGAGCTCCTGCTACCTTCAGAAGTTCAGCTTTCTTGATTTCAGGAATGATTAATATTCAGGCTCCTGGAAGACGCACCAAAATGTTATCTCAAAATCAGACCCTAATAGGCTGCTGATCAAGAAGACTTTGAGTAACTATTTCAAACCAAACTTTTAGTTGAGGCTTAGCCTCGTCAATCTGAGAGGGCTCTCTCAATAGGTTTATGATTTTCAAATAAGGATTAGATGGATAACTCTATGAGTAAAATGGATCAAAATGGATAATTGGTTGTACTTCTAATCAGAAAACATCTATTGGGCTTATGGAGTCAAATGTGTTTTCATAAAACATGAATATTAGCTTCATATGGAAGTCAGGGCATTTCAGGGTTTAGATGCATCAACAGAACAGTAGGACATAAAATAAACACAGTTCATGAACATATGAAGGAAGTTAGAGATCATTTAGTGAATTCTAAGTAACATAAATTCATGCCATTGCAAGTAATTGAAAGAGGAAAACCATGAGAATATCAAACATCAATAACCCTTTCTAAATCCTGAGTGATGAAACCAATATCTCTGTATTAATATAAAAACACAGTTTTTTCTACAAAAAAACAGTATGCTTGTTAATGAAAATTGCCAACCCTATGCAATTCGAATTCTTGTATTTTATAGAGTCATCATTACATTCTTGGATTCTCTCCAATCACTTGAGAAAAATTCGAATTTGCTAGCTTGACACCTATCAACTGCTAAAACAAACTTTTAATTACATCTGCTAGTTAAACTGTCTGTCCTGGAATCCTAATACAACTAGGATTAAAACTCTTTATTATAACTTAAAAACCTTATCCAAATATTAAATCTTATATCTGAAAACTGCTCCTCCTAAACTTCGACCTTGATGATGTCCATATCCTTGCTGTTAGACTGTATTGATTTGCCTCTTAACTACCCTCAAAGATAGGAACATGCTCCCTGCAAAATAGCTGTAGTGCTTCATTTATGTTTCTTCAAACCATCTGCTAACCAAATTGTGCTCAAAAACATGTGGAAAAGTATTATTAAACTCATGTGACTTCTTACTTCTAGCTGTGCCTAAACCAAACTTTTGAAGGAGTGCCAAAACTGTTAACATTGCTGCGCTATGAAACTGTCTGTTGTTTTCGTAGCGCAAAACCTTGCCTTTGAAAACTTCACTTGGAACCTTCATTTTTTTGTGTTTTGGCATCGGATCTTCACTTGTGATCTTTATAAATTCTTTAGCAGCATCAAAGTTAAAAAAAAGTCTTTTCACCCTTTGAAACCTTGCAAAATTGTTCAAACTTCTATGCATGACACCTACAGTAGTTTCGTAGCGCACTATGAAACTGTCGTGTCTATATTTTCACAACTTTTTCCAAAATTTTAAGTTTCAAATATTTACTTCCATCCTTCCAGTTATATATAAGCTCTCATAATAAAAAAAAATCAACTCTGAACTACTTTCAAAATTGAAATCTTTCCACATAACCCCAAAATTGTGTTAGGAGATGTCACTTACTGTTTACACTCATTTTGGTTATGGTTGATCTTCAGAATTTGCTATCTGTATCTCAAGATATTCAATCTAAATTTTAAGACTTCTATCATTAGCTCTTAGTTTGGTATTAACCATCCTTATGAACTTTTCTTCCTTGATCGCAGGGATGGTCCATATGTAGAATTGATCCTGACTGCTGATTGAATCAATGTTTGAAACCTTTTCTAGCTCCCACAGACCTTTCAACCTCTCAAAGTTTGACCTTTCTACAACATGCATTCTCACTTTCTTCTTCAATTTATCAATTTCAATGTTTGCAAGTTTGAGTTTGTCTTTAACCTCCTCATAACTACTCTTTTCTCTCTAAGTATTAAAAACTCTGCTTCTGTCTTCTTCAAGCATTAGAGATGATATATTTATGGGATTTTCAAAAACATTTGTATCCTCAACCCCTTTTTGGACTATCTCCATGTCTGGCTACTGCAATTTCTTAGACTGCCTAGTCAAGGGTTTTCTAGGCTTAAAGACAAACTCTGACACTTCATCCTAGAAATCTAATTTTTTGGATGTTCTCAATTTCTTTGATTTGCCACCTATATCGAGTTTGATGAAATCTGCTTGAACCAGGGGAGACTCTTCAATGTCAATAGCTTGTAATATATTATTTAATTAACCTCTTAATACCAAGTTTTCATTTGTGACCACAGCCTTACCCTTCTCGTTTTACCTTTGATTCCTAGTCAACTTCTTCTGAGTTGTTTTACTAGTTGATTGTTCCTGAATTGTCTTTTTGACATGAGTTCTCTTATTTTGTACGGATTGATGAGTCCTTTGGATATTTAGTGATGTGTTTATCATTGGTTCCTTAACCTGTTTCCTGGGCTTAAGCTTAACAAAGCTCCTTGATTTTGTTTCTGCAGGTTCAATAGTATTTGATGGAGATGTTTCTTTGACTTGAGGGCTAGCACTTGTTCCTTCAAATCCTATTCCACTCAAAAAGAGAAATGCAAACCATTCTCTATTCACTTTCTGAAGCTCATGCAAAAATATTAACTTGACTAGAACATGATGAAATAATGAGGTTTCACATGCCTGAGTTTTCATCTGTACTTTGTCTGCCATCTTGGCCACACTTCGAAATAGAAAGAAAGGTTAGTATAGAGAGATTATTCCTGTGAAATGCAATAAGAGTTTAAAGTGATAAGTGTACACCTTGTGGTATCTCCATTCATAGGTGAAGTACCTTTGGATGTTGTAGAGAAGATTGGAAAATGCATCCTTGACATAAATTCTTGGCACATCTTTGTTCAAATCAGTATCCATAAACTCTGGTTTCAAAAATATTTTGCAAGGTTGCATTTCAAACCTAAAATTCTTGAACCATCTATCTTCCCCCCTTGGAATTTCTATGACTGCTGATATAACTTCAGGAGAAATTGGTAAATTGAGAAAACCAACCTTTGTGTTTGACCCTGTGAAGTTCATAGCAAACTCTTTTTTAACCTGATTATGCCCTCCTTGAAGCTTTCATAGAACCTCCAACACCCTACCTTCTTGAAGGCTTCTTCAACAGATTTATCTCTTGTGAGAGTTTCTAAACCTTCAGGTTCTATTCTCAGACAGTGACCAGACCTGTGATTTATCTTTTCTTCTGTCATATTCCTCCTCAAAACCCTATGTCTTCAGCAAAACCTGTAATAGACCTCCTTGTTGGATGAACTGGCTCGCTTGAAAATTTGGTTTAGCCTCGCTTGATTAGAAATCCTGCTCCAGCCAACAATTATTTTCAAACTCACTTGATTAGCAAGTATCAAAACCGCTGACATAACATCAATTAGGTTCAGCCTCGCTTGATTTAAATCTTGCCTCACTTGATTGAAATTTTTCCGTGCTTGAAAACTCAAGGAAAGCTCTAGTTTCTTATCAAGAGCTCCTCTTTCAAACAATAGATATGCATGCAGTGTTTTCTTTGCATGAGATAAAATCGATGATAACCAACCCTTTTTCAAATTTGAAAAGGACCAATGAAAAATGACCCCTAAAAAATCTCATAATGATTTCATAATTGTTTTGGATGGTTGCATTTGTGAGAGAGGATTCATAGACTGAGACCTAATCATGAAAATTTAACCCAAAATTGATGGATGTGACAGCTAAACCAAAAAATTTCAAATCCCCGATTTCGTAGCACTGGTAATGTGATTTCGGGATTTTGCGCTACGAAAAGACCAGCGTTTTCATAGTGCAGAAACAGTTTTTTACATTGAGCGTGCTACGAAAACGTGGTTTCGTGGCTTATTTAAAAAAAACTTAAAATATGGTTTTCAAAACGTGGTATTAGACTTCTAAAGAGTAAAGCAAGGTTTATGAACTTTATTTAGTGATGAAATGAGACTTTTAACCTATGGCTTAGACCCTATAAAACATCAAAATGGCTCAAACCCTATCTAATACCATGACTTAGGAGTAAGTATAGACTGACCAAGTTTAGAAAATTTTAATAGTGGTAACAGTTTCCTCCTCTTACTAATACTACAAAATGTTCTTGTAAATTATGGTCAAAACCAGGTATATAAGCAGTGATTTCAAATCTAGAGGTTAATTGTACTCTGGCAACTTTACATAAGGCAAAGTTTGTTTTTTTTGGGGTGATAGTGGAAAATTTGACAGATAAGTTTTCTTCAATGTCACTCTACAAAACCGTACATGATATTTTCACCTCATACGGCTTCTCGTTCAATTTTTTTCAAAGTAAGTTGGGTTATTTTTGTTGTTTGAGAATCTTCATATTCCCTTCCTTTATGCATTATGTCCCAAAGAGTAACTGGAAACAATTTAGTCAAACACATTTTTGTATTCTAATAAAAAACTAATGAATCCTATTTTTTATTTTAGGTAAAAAAGATTATGCAAAATATTCGGGATTGCCTCTTCCTTCTCTATTCCCATCCTATAAGTACAACGCTTGAAGAAATACTCTATCGTATGAATCGACATTATTACATGCCAATTCCTTCTTGATATCTCGATATATCATTCCTACAAATCACAAATTGGATTCGAAATTGACGGGTTAATGTGAAACACTGTTACCGATGAAATAGGTAACCGCACTGTTACCTACTTTTTTTTGGTAGCATAAAAAGCACCCGATTTTGAAAAGTGGTGATGCAGAATCACCCTTTTGTTTTTTTGAGCACAATTTTGACACTCTAATATTTTTATTTATGAATTTTGAATATTTGTTTTAAAATGTTAGTGATTTTCACGCTAATTTTGAAACGTATTGATGCAGCATCAAATTTTTTTTTTAGAGCGGTGATTTTCATGCTAATTTTGAAACGTATTGATGCAACATCAACCTTTTATTTTAGAGTGGTGATTTTCATGTTGGTAATAAAATACAAAACTTAGATAAAAAAAATATATATAAAACCAATAAAAATGTGAAAAAAAACAAAATTAACTCGTAAAAATAAAAAATTTAAACAAAAAAAAATTAAAAAAACAAAAAAAAACAAAAATATTCGAAAAGTATATCAAAAGAAATGACAAAATTTGAAAAAAAACACATAATTTAGAGAAAAAAACAAAAATTAACCAAAAAAATTAAAAAAAAAACATCAAAAACATTTTTTTCTAAGTTATTAACAAAAACCATATAATTAAAAAAAAAAAAAATTAAATAGAAAATTTAAAAATAATTTAAATTACCAAAATTAAAATTTAGATAAAAAACTAAAATACAAAAAAGAAAAAATTAAACTTAAAAATTTAAATTAAAATAATAATAATAATAAGAACCCCGGATGCGGGTGTTACTTGTTGATCTAATGGGAGCAAGTCTGCAGGATGGCGCGTGGTATGGCCACATGGCCACCTGCGGGCTTCATTTATTCAACCTTGATACGATAAATTCACCAAGTCGTCACCCTGCGCAGCATTTATGCCGGTGGGGAGGCTGAGATGGTAAGCACTTCAAAATGCATTCGCCTGGTTCTTCGTCCCCGTCTTTCAACTCGGCTTCAAGGTTCTTGGCTTGGTCTCATCGCGGCCTGGAGGTATCCATGCCGATGCAACTCCCGCCTGTTGGATCCAGTTGCTCTCCGGAAGCTGGATTTCGTAGCCTCTGCACTTCTGTTGGCAGGCGTTGCCATCTGGGTTGCTGTGACAATTTCCTCCCTCGTTTCCATTTTTTGCATAGTCCCTTCTGCTCCCTGCACTTCGCTTCTCCACCCGATCTCTTTTCTCCCTCCCCCACTCTGGTGCCTCCTGTCAATTCCGCTTCTTTCACCTCAGTGCTGCCATGCCGAGACTTAGGCATCGATTGAGATGCTGATGGGGCAGCTCCAGGGCCTGCACCACCAATCGACGTTGCTCCCCCTCCTCAATCTCTTCGTCGTCTTCTTCTCAGAGCCTCAATGGCCGCTACCCCCTTCGCGCAGTCAACGTGGAAGAGGTCGTGGGCGTCATCCCCCCTCCTCCCCTAGGCGTGGCACCTCTGTCTTTCTGCAGCCTCTTGAATCCCGTCCCGCCGTCTCTGCTTCTCTTCATAACCCTTCCACCGCCATCTTTCACTACCAGTGCAATTCCAATTGCCCCTTGGTCATTGCGATGGTCTCTGTTTCATTCAAGGAAATACCTGAGGCATTTCCTGACCCCCCTCCTTCTGCGCAACCTATTAATTTCTTGGCCCCCCGCATTGTTGCGCAAGCCTCTCGGCCCGTCGACAAAGGATCTTCCCGTAAAGCTGGCAACCGCAGCTCGAGTATCCTTTAGGACCTTGGGATGCAGGTAGGGGGTCGCGAAGCAGGCATCGCTGCAATTCAAAGTGGCTCGGTCCCTGACGACGAGGATGGTTGCTGGTGCAGAATTGAAGAAGAATCGCCCTCGGGAGACTATGGACTCTAGCACATATGTCTTTGCCCAAGTAATTTTGTCTAGTCTTTATGTCATTTTTGTTGTTTCTGATTGCAACAAGTTTTGGTATGTCAAAGCTGGTTTCCTCTGTCGAGGCAGCTCTAAAATGTTGTTTGGGTCGGTTTCCCCTTGTGGGTGGCTCAGTTTTTTGCTAAGTTTTGGTATGTCAAAGCTAGTTTCCTCTGTCGAGGCATCTCTCAAATGATGCTCGAGCCGGTTTCCCCTCGAGGGCGGTTCAAATTTTGTTATCTTGCTGATTGTATGTTGCCTCTGAAGGCCATGAACTAGCTGTATCATATGTTTCATTAATAGATTTAAATTTACATAGAAAAGAAAATTAATAATAATAAGAAAAAAAATACAAATTTAAAAATTTAAAAAAAAACAAAATTGAAAATTGAAAAAGAAAATTAAAATAAAAGAATTAAAATAAGAAAAACTATCATTAAAAAACAAAAAAAATGAAAAAAACCACAAATATCCATAAATTTATTGTTTTTCTTTTAAATGAAACAATTTATAAATTTTAAAAATGAAAAACTAAATAAACTAAAACATTAACAAAAAAAATTAAATTAAATTAAAATTTAATAAATTTAATAAATAAATATTAAATTAAAAAAAAAAATCTAAAATATTAAATTTAAAAACAAAATTAAAAAAAAAAAAACAAAACAAATTAAAACAAATTAAATTTAAAATAAAAAATTTGAATTAAAAAAAAAAAATTTAAATTTTTTGAATATTACTTTAAAAAAAAAAAAAAAATCAAATTTAAAATAAAAAAGTATTAAAAAAATAAATAAATAATTTTTATTTTTTAATTTTTTTAATTTTTGATTTTTTTTATTTTTTCTAAATTTTGTATTTTTTTTTATTTAATTGTTTTTTTTTTCTTTTTTTTTTATTATTAAATTTTATGTTTAGTTTTTTCATTTAATTTTTGAAAATTTAGTAAATTTTGTATTTTTTTTTAATTTATTTGAATTTAATACTTTTTTTAAATTTTTATTTTTTTATTATTATTTTTTTAATTACATAAAACTGTTATATATATATTTTTTTTTTCAATTAAAATTGTGTATTTAGAATTAGATTTTTTTTTTTTTTTTAATTAAACTTAATATTTTAAAATTAATTTGTTTTTTATTTAATATATTTTTTTACTATATTTTTTTCAATTTTTCAATTTTAATTTATTTTTAAAGTTTTTTAACTTTTTATTTTAACAATGTGTTTTTTTTCTTTATATTGAAAATTTATTTTTTATTTCAAAATTTATTTGTTTATTCATTTATTTATTCAAAATTTAATATATATATATATATATATATATTAATTTAATTTGTTATTTTAATATTAACATTTTTTGTAATTTAATAAAATCTAATATATATCTTTTTAATTTAAGTTTATATATATATATATATATATATATATATATATATATATATATATATTATTTTTTTATAATTTAAATTTAATATATTTTTTAAAATCTATTTGTTTTTTTAATATATATTTTTTTAAATTTAATATTTTTATTGTATTTTTTTACTTTTAATTTCAATAATTGTTTTTTTTTTTTTAATTTCTATTTTAAAGTTTTAAATTTATTAAAATTTAATATATTTCTTTAAATTTAATTTTTTATTTTATTTTATAATTTTCTATTCTTTTATTTAATATTTTTATTTTGTTTTTATTTTATTTTTTTATTTCTATATATTTTGAAATTTTAATCTTTAATTTTTGTTTTTTATTTTTTTATTTTATTTTCCCCTTAGAATTTGGTTTTTAATGTTTGAATTAAAAATTTTATTTTGTTTTTATTTTTTATTTTTTTATTCCTACATATTTTTAAATTTTAAGCTTTAAAATGTTTTTTAAATTTGTTTTAAATTTTAGGTTTTTTTAATGTTTGAATTTTAAAAATTAAAAAACGTTATTTCTATTTTTAAAAATGTCAAAAATATGACAATTTTTTTTTTGTTATTCCAGCATCAACTAGTTTTGTTTTGAGGGTGTTTTTTCAATCCTTTTTTCAAGAAACAATTTTGTTTTTAGCATAATTTTATAAAATGTTGAAATTTGACCTTAAAAAAAAGCCAAGTGCATTCTGGAATACACTTTTTTTGTTTTTGGGGTGTTCTTTCATGTTTTTTGAGTCTTTTTGGGCTAGAGTTCCCGTTTTGAGGTTAGGTTACCTATTTCATCGGTAACAGTGTTGTGAGCTTATCCATGTGGTTATACGTTGTTCTAGTTTGAACAGGAATCAATTTAATGAAAGATTCTAACTTTCGTGCTTTTTGGGGGGTTTTCCAAGATCATTTCGATGACCTATGTTGAGGGGGATATATATCCATATCTATCTGAGATATGATCTGATCGACTGCGTAAGTCCCATAAATAGCAATCGATATGGCCAGGGAGAGTATACAGAAAAGGAAGTTCTTTTTGATCTGATTGGCCAGTGACCTTGCTCGATGAGTCCTTTTTCTTATGATGAACTGTGGGCATCAGTCTTATATCTTGTTTCTATGGACCGGTGGAAAAGTGAGAGATCAACGAGAAGAGGATTGTACCATGAGAGAGCGAAGGGGTCAACCTGTTCCGAAGAGACAACATGGATTTCGGAAATGTAGTTGTACTCGCACATTGATCTAGATCAAGAAGTATTTCAATTTACGGGGGTAAATATTTTCTTGCTAGACGAGAGGATAGAAGTGCCAGTTACAAATTATGTTTCGGTAGTATGTCAATTTATTTATATAAATTAGTTAACGGTTGGTTTCATAGGGTCTTCTCCTTAGTGTAAGAAGAACAATTTGATCCATATCATCTCTGTATAATCTTTACTCGATCTTGTTCTCCTTGTTCTCCTTGTTCTTCCAAACAATATTGAGCCCTTTCCGTACACACTAGTGCTAGATTGGGTCAAAAATGCTGAACAAAATATTTTTCATGTTCATGGGTAATCCAATAAACATAGATGATGAAATTCTAGCCAAGCTCACTTGTTATTATTCATTCAAATCCGAATCATTGAATTCAGATACCAAAAGAGATAAAAAATTATAGGAAAGACAGGGTCACTGAACCAATATAACCAATCAACTTATAAATAATTATAAGTTACAACTCTTAATTATTAATGAGGGTATAGGAGTGAGCTCTATCAAAAAATATTATTATTTAACAAGTCTAGTTTCCTAATTAGGGTTAGGCTCCCTATTATGACTAGTTAAATCTATTAAGACTAGTTAATAGTCTATTATGACTATTATGGTCTCCCTTATAACCGATATAAGTTTATAATTATATCGGTTATATAATGCGTGCTTCCTTGGGTTGAGTTTAATTATAAGTTAGTTATTATCATAATAACTAACTTATAGTTATTATTAAAGAGTGACCCAATCATTGATCGAGTTCAGAAATTGATCTTATTGACTGATAAATCATTACATGCAGTGGATCTTACGTGCACTCATCCTCTTTTTCAGTTAGCAGTGACCATGGAATAAGTCTCTTCGGCTTAAGTCGGGTTAAAAGAACAGAACGTATTTGCACCATCACCATCTTCAAATAAATTATTTTCCATGGTAGCACCATGAATAGGACATAGAAGAGAAGAACCCAATACTCTGGTAACTCCCATAATATGAAATGGATTCAAGGTCCAATTATGAAAACCTTGAAATAAGAGGATAAAATAAAAAATGGTTGCTACACCAAAACTAGGTGCGAAAAACCAACTGGACTGGCCCAATGGATAGATCAAAAATACAGAAACAAAGAGAGCAATTGGAGCAGAGAATGCAATTGCATTATAAGGTCGCAATTGTATTTCAACTATTTCACTAAGGTCTCAATTATAAGGTCGATCCGATGAAACATTCAATCAACAACCAAATTTGGAGTTCGATCAACTCAATAAGATCGATTCATTTCGGATAGGAAAGGTTCACTTTCCAAATCTTCATCAAATTTCAATACCAGAATAGCTTATATATTCATAACCCATTGGGTCAGGTTTACTTACTTCTCCTCCATTTTTTCCACTTCTTTTGAAGACTGATAATTTGAAATTACCAGGTATCCATAATACCTCTGATATGTTGAAAATTGACAAAGATGGAGTAGACTATATATTGATCCTATAGTAGTAGGATGAAGAAGGCTATTATTGATAAAAATATAGTCGTTCTGCCCCTATATTAGTTGTGAGACTCCGTCATAACAAATATTTTGCCTGAAACCTATCATGAGAGATAGTTTCAATCCCTCGAAAAATGGTTTTCATCTTGAAAATATGTGGATCATACGATGAGAAATGGACACTCGAGCCTTCTTTCTTTGTGGAAAAAATGAGCCCTTTATCGGATTTGAACCAATGGCTTACGCCTTACCATGGCGTTACTCTACCACTGAGTTAAAGGGGCCCCTCATCATATACTAATGAGTGAGTCTAATACGGTAGATGGACAACAAATTGGATGTGGATGATCCATCTATCTTTATAGATATCAAGTTGATAAATTAGTAGCTCGTAGTTTAACATGAGAGGAGGGTAAGGATGGCTATAATGGAAACTACGGGCTGAGCTGATACGAAGCGAATGGAGACAAGTTACACCTAAGAACATTTGCTAAAATATGTTCGTGAGTCCTCCCATATCTTTTTTTTTATGGCTCTCTCGTCGTACTAGGCTTATGGGATTGACACGAGAGGGTAAGGATGGCTATATTGAAAGTGAACTCCAGGCTGAGCTTATATAAAGCAAATGGAGACAAGTTATGCCTAAAGATGATGTTGAATCAGCCTTTTCCACAAGGGAGATATAAGTAATGCAACTATGAATCTCATGGAGATTTTGATCCTGGTTCAGGATGAACGCTGGTGGCATGCTTAACACATGAAAGTCAGACGAGAAGTGGTGTTTCCAGTGGTCGGCAGGTGAGTAACGCGTAAGAACCTGCCCTTGGGAGGGGAACAATGACTAGAAATGGTTGCTAATAACCCATAGGTTGAGGAGAAAAAGGAGGAATCCACCCAAGGAGGGGCTTGTGTATGATTAGTTAGTTGGTGAGGCAATGGCTTACCAAGGTGACTATCAGTAGCTCGTCCGAGAGGATGATCAGCCGCACTGGGACTGAGGCACAGCCCAGACTCCTATGGGAGGCAGCAGTGGGGAATTTTCCATAATGGGAAAAATCCTGACAGAGAAATGCCGCATGAAGGCAGAAGGGCCATGGGTCATGAACTTATTTTCTTGGAGAATAAAAATGATGGTATTTGAGGAATAAGCATAAGCTATCTCTGTACCAGCAGCCGCGGTAAGACAAAGGATGTAAGTGTTATTTGGAATGATTGGTTGTAAAGTGTCTGTAGGTGGCTTTTCAAGTCGGTCATCAAATTCCAAGGCTCAACCTTAGACAGGCGGTAGAAAATACCAAGCTGGAGTACGGCAAGGGCAGAGGGAATTTTCAGTGGAGAGGTGAAATGTGTTGAGATAGGAAAGAACACCAACGGCGAAAGCACTCTGCTGGGCCGATACTGACACTGAGAGATGAAATCTAGGGGAGAAAATGGGATTATATACCCCAGTAGTCCTAGTCGTAAACAATGGATACTAATTGTTGTGTGTATCGACCCGCACAGTGTTGTAGTTAATGCGTTAGGTATCCCGCCTGGGGAGTACGTTTGCAAGAATGAAACTCAAAGGAATTGACGGGCGCCCGCATAAGCGGTGGAGCATGTGGTTCAATTCGATGCAAAGTGAAGAACCTCACCAAGGCTTGACATGCCGTGAATCCTCCAAAAAGAGAGGAGTGCCTTCGGGAATGCAGAAACAGGTGGTGCATGGATATCGTCAGCTTGTGCTGTAAGGTGATGGGTTAAGTCCCGCAACGAGTGCAACCCTCGTGCTTAGTTGCAAACATTGAGTTTGGAACCATAAACAGATTGCCAGTGATAAGCTGTAGGAAGGTGAGGATGATGTCAAGTCATCATGACCCTTATGCCCTGGGTGACACACGTGCTACAATGACCAGGACAAAGGGTCGCAACCCCGCGAGGGCAAGCTAACATCAAAAACCCAGCCTCAGTTTGGATTGTAGGTTGCAACTCACCTGCATGAAGCTGAAATCGCTAGTAATTGCTAGTCATCCATACAGCAGTGAATCCGTTCCCGGGCCTTGTACACACCACCCGTCACACTATGGGAGGTGGCCGCCCCAAGTCGTTACCTTAACCGCAAGGAGGGGGATGCCGAAGGCTGGGCTAGTGACTGGAATGAAGTCATAACAAGATATCCGTACTTGAAGCTGCAGCTGGATCACCTCCTTTTTAGGGAGAGCTAATGCTTTTTGGGCTTCTTCTCTTGACACTGCATCTGGAAGGATGCACATTTGTGCCAAGCTCGTAGATGGAAGGAAGTATTATTTTGGCTCTCGAAAGTGAAGTGAGACCATGAGCTTATCATCCCAGGTTGGAACAAGTTGATAGAATCCCATCTCCCATTTACCTCCCCATGTTGCCACCCAGGCAGGGACATGGTGTGGCAAAAAAAAAGAGTTAGGGTTTCTCTTCTGCTATTTTTGATCTATTGAGGCCTCCATCCCCTAGAGGCCTGCACAATGGGATATTAGCTTATTTTCAATATGGAGCCTATTTGCACGATGGGCTATTAGCTTATTTGGTGTTGGTGTAGGGGCAGGCCTCCATACCCAAGGCCTGCACGATGGGCTATTAGCTCAGCGATAGAGCAAGCCCCTGATAATCATGTCGTTGTGCCTGGGTTGTTAAGGCTCTCAGTCACATGGATAGTTCAATGTGCTCATCAGTGTCTGACCTAGAGATGTGGATCATCTAAGGCACATTAGCATGGTGTACTCCTCCTATTTGTTTGAACTGCGGTTTGAAACTGAATTTATCCTCAGGAGGATAGATGGAGCGATTTAGGTGAGATCGAATGCAGATCCAACTTTCTATTCATTTGTGGATCGGGGCGGTCTGGGGTGGCCGGTGGTTATCCACCACAGATCCTATCTTCTCGAGAATCCATACATCCCTTATCAGTGTATGCATGGCTATCTCTTGGGCACAGGTTGAAGTTCAACCTATATGTGGAAAATAGAGCACCTAACAATGCATCTTCACAGACCAAGAACTATGGGATCACCCTTTTAATTCTAGGTAGGGTGATGGAGGGATCATACCATTCAAGCCTTTTCATGCTTTGGCTGAAGGTCCGTAGGAAACAGGAATTGATAGGATCTCCTCATTATTGCCTAAAGGAATAATTTGAAATTAAATTCTATCAATTCATTTTCCGCAGGGTCCAATAGATTGGATCTAGTCATAAGAATATAAGAATGCTTGGTGTAAATAAAAATAACTCCTTGGTCTTTGACCCCCCACTACGAACAGCCCTTGGATCAGTGCAACGGATGGGATGTCTTTATCCATCTCCTCACGATGGGAACAGAGAAGGTTTGAAAAAGGATCTTGGAGTGTCCTGAGGTTGGGCCAGGAGGGTCTTTCAACGCCTCCTTTTCTCATCAAAAGTGATTTCCATTTGCTCGCCATTGGATTGGTAAAGAAATAAAAAGAAAAGGAAGGGGAACAACCACACTTGGAGAGTGCAGTACAATGGAGAGGAAGTTGTATGCTGCGTTCGGGAAGGATGAATCTCTCCTAAAAAAGAATCTATTGATTCTCTTCCAACTAGTTGATTGGATAGTATCATAGATGTGAGGATTTACTTCACGAGTGAGGTCTCTAGTTCAAGTCTAGGATAGCCTAGCTATGCCAAGGAAAATCATAGGAAGAAAAAGAAAAAGCGCCTTATTTTTTCATGTATGCTGTGCTTGGTTCGGGTACGGGGGATATAGCTCAGTTGGGTGAGCTCCACTCTTGCAATTGGGTCGTTGCAATTACGGGTTGGATGTCTGATCATCTACATGATAATGATAATATCTTTTACCTGAACCAATGGCTTACGTTTTTTCAGTAATTGGGAATAGGACTGAAACATGCCACTGAAACGCTTTACAGAGACAAAGAA
Organism: Pinus albicaulis; assembly: GCA_034641835.2. NCBI lineage: Eukaryota > Viridiplantae > Streptophyta > Pinopsida > Pinales > Pinaceae > Pinus > Pinus albicaulis. Next base: position 515,317,841 of record CM076571.1, read on the forward strand.
ATATGGGTTGTCAAGAATGTAGATAAGGTAGAGTGGGTAGTTGGCTAGATCTAATATATATTGTACATGGGCGATAGTTGGAGTTGGCAGCTCTCCTAGGGTTACTTAATCTGGGATTCCTGGGGAAGAGGATCAAGTTGGCCCTTGCGAACAACTTGATGTACTATCTCCCTTCAACCCTTCCAGCAAAATGTGGTAAAAGTAAAATCCATGCCATGGACCGACCCCATCGTCTCCATCTCGTAGGAACTATGAGATCGCCCCAAGGATGCCAAAGGCATCCAGGGGTCACAGACCGACCATATACCTACCTTGATCCAAGGAGTGGAACGCATTATCTGTCTGCTCCAGTTGGATAGGAAGGGTCGGAGAAGGGCAATCATTCTTAGGACAAAAGAGTCGGGTGGCAAAAGGGGGTAGCTCTCCATTCCTAGTTCTCTTGTAGCTAGATAGCCCATAACTACAAGAATCCCTAAAATGGGATTGAAACTCCACACCTTTTTGGAATATTTTCTCTTTGGAGAGCACAATACGATGAAATTTGTGAGCTGTGTTTGGGGGGGGAGTTATTGTCTATCATTGGCCTCTATGGTAGAATCAGTCAGGGAGGCCTGAGAGACAATGGTTTACCCTATGGCGGATGTCAAAAGTTCAAGTCCACTTATCTCCAGCCTGTGATCCTAGCCAATACAATGGTATATGATACCACGAGATTATTCAAATCCGGCATTTTTATTTATGATTTTTCATTCATGGACATTGATAATATTTTCCATTTAGTAGCACCTTAGGATGGCCTAGCCATGAATGACGAGGTTCAAATGAGGAAGGGCTTACGATGGATACCTAGGCACCCAGAGACAAGGAAGGGCATGGTAAGAAACGAAATGCTTTGTGGAGTTGAAAATGATCTTAGATCCGGAGATTCCCGAATAGGTTAACCCTTTTAACTACTGCTGAATCCATGGGTAGGAAAGAGAGAACCTGGTGAATTTAAACATCTTAGTAGCCAGAGGAATAGAAACCAAAAAATGATTCTCGTAGTAGTGGCGAGCGAAATGGGAGCAGCCTAAACCGTGAAAATGGGGATGTGGGAGCCCAATATAAGTTGTTTACTGCTAGGCGAGGCGGTTGAGTCCTACACCCTAGATGGTGAGAGTCCAGTAGCCGAAAGCATCATTGGCTTACGCTCTAACCCGAGTAGCATGGGGCATGTGGAATCCCGTGTGAATCAGCAAGGACAACCTTGCAAGGCTAAATACTCCTGGGTGACTGATAGCGATGTAGTACCATGAGGGAAAGGTGAAAACAACCCCTATAGGGGAGTGAAATAGAACATGAAATCGTAAGCTCCCAATTAGTGGGAGGAAAATTAGATCTCTAACTACGTGCACATGGAAGAGTGAGCCGGTGACTTATAGGCAGTGGCTTGGTTAAGGGAACCCACTGGAGCTGTAGCAAGAGCGAGTCTTCATGGGGCAATTTTCACTACTTGTGGACCCGAACCTGGGTGATCTATCCATGACTAGGATGAAGCTTGGGTGAAACTAAGTGGAGGTCAGAACCGACTTATGTTGAAAAATCAGTGGATGAGTTGTGGTTAGGGGTGAAATTCCACTCGAACCCAAAGCTCGCTATTTCTCCTCGAAATGTGTTGAGGCGGAGCAGTTCATTGGACCATCTAGGGGTAAAGCCTTGTTTCAATACAGGCCGCGAGAGCGGTACCAAATCGAGTCAAACTATGAATACTAGACTGCCCCAAT